>JAPDNY010000002.1:15579554-15871970 GCA_029375565.1 Gekko gecko
CTGAGCAGTCGGGATAGAACAGATAAAAGGAAATACTTCTTCACCCAAAGAAATGATAGACCTGGAAAAATCTAAACTATTATCTTTGGAGCAGAGTGCCTTGTCAGGCCATAGAGAGGCTTGAGAAATGACAGTAGCTAAGCCTGCAAAGCCTTATGGGAGAGGAACCAAACAGAGAGGCCTCCGGTAAGCCAGGCTGTTACACAGAAATGCCCGAGGGCACATTGAGATGAGCAGAGGGGACAGCCCGGGTCCCTCCTCCTTTCTCAGGGGAGCAGTTGCTCCTGCAGTTTCTACCAGGTGTCCGGGCGAGAGACCCTCTGAACATTGTTCTAGGGGTGTGCATTTTGATCTGTATTCAACTACCAGTATAGCAGAACCTGAAAAAGCCGACATTATGCGGCTTTTATTCAGGTTGATTTTGCTATACCAAAAAGCTATACCGACATCAGGGAGGGAAAGAAAGGAATTTTAAACATGCCTCCCCTTTGCTTCCCAAGCCAGCCCACCACGGGGGTTGGCTGGGGAAGGAACGGCAGGCTGACATGCCCCCTGCCTTCCCTGAGCCTGTCCACTTTGCGGAGAAACTCAGGGAAATGCAGGGGGGGGGCATGTTTAAATCTGGGGAAGGGAAAGAGATGCATTTTCAACATGCCTCGGCTCCCTGCTGACCCCATGTCAGCTAGAGAAGGAAAGACTCACAGCAGAGGCCTTCCCTTGTCAATTATACCCTCAGCTGACTGGCAGGGAGTGAAATTGACAAGGAAGTCTATGGGCTGCCTGAGGGAAGGACAACATTTTAACATGCCTCCTTTCCCTCTGGTGGTGTATATCAGACCCGGAAATATTCGGGAATATGGAATATTTCCCCAATCTAAGTACTTTACCAGTATTGGACTGGGGAAATTCAGCATTTACCGGTAATTTTTTGGATGTGATGTAACTGAAGACGAAAAATACTGGCATTTGTGTTCTTCTGCACACCTCTACGCTGTTCCCTTTACGCATCCCAAGCCACACATCCCATACCTTCCCAGTCTACTTCCTTCCAGTCTGGCGTGACCTCTGACGAGGAAATCTGCTTTTTCTTTCAGGGTCCCTTTTCCTTTGAGGAGGTGTCCATCGATTTCAGCGAGGCCCTGCTGGATCCGGGACAAAGAGCTCTGTACAGGGAAGTCATGCTGGAGAACTATGAGAATGTGGCCTTTCTGGGTAAGGACCTTTCCTTCTTGCCAACGGTGCAAATTCCTGCCATTGCGAGGGGGCATGAATCAAAATACGGAATAGCTATGCACAGTTTTGAGGCCTGTCCCGCTCCTTGGGGGTAGGTGGACATTGGCTCCCAGGCAGACCATGCAGAAGGTCCCAGGTTCAATCCCCAGCATTTCCAGGAAAAGGGACCAGGTAGGAGGTAATGTGAAAGACCTCTGCCTGAGACCCTGGAGAGCGGCTGCCGGACTGAGTAGGCAACACTGACTTCAATGGACCCAGTTGTCTGATTCACTAGAAGGCAGGTTCATGTGTTCCTGGGTGTGTTCTTGCCCAGGGGAAACAGAGCCCAGTGTTGTGGCCATCGCCCAAGCCAGAGAAGGTGTCCTGGCCTGAGGGAAACCAACAGATGAGAGGCCCTCAGGAAGGTTCTGGAAGGGGCCGGATCCCCATTTCACTGGTGCCAACCTTTACGAGACACCCTTCGCCCTGAATGGGATCACAGACATCCGCTCTGCCTGTGACCTGCAGACGATCCTGTCAAGAACCGAAGACTGGGTCCCCCCTGGGCCTCTACTGTTTGGACCTGAGCAGCTCCCAGTTCAGTGGGTTCATGAGAAGAGAGCACAGAAGTGAAGCAGACCCCTTTTTAAATATATAAAGGTTTATTATGGATTTAAAAACAAAACCTCACTAAACACGCAGTTCAGCAACAGAAAAACAAGGAAAGCAGCAAACTGTCCCCTCTGACACGTGCAGTGCTTGGTATTCGATGGCACCTCTTGCTGCAGCGTGAGTATTCCAGCCGTAGCCTAAGTTGCTCTACAGAAAACTATTCATCATGTTGCAGCAAGAAACTATCAAGACCTACTAATATGACATGAGCGTGAATTTAGCCCGGCTTCCCTCTTCTATCAACAGGTATGACACTTTCTGCCTCCTAGGGTCAGGTGGTCCTAATGACCCAATCCAGGGTCCTCCTTGATGGAATTTTCCAGAGGCAGGCAGCACCCTCCTAATCCCCCCTCCCTCCTGGCTACACAACCGGATAAGAGGTTCTCTTGGTTAACCAATTACTGTTGACCAGTGACCGCATTCTTCAGGCCAGCCTTGAAAAAGAGAAGGATGTTAGCCGCAGGAAGACTCAAGTCACAAACACCTGCAACTCAGAGTTGGCCACTTAATAATCACATAATCCCTTTGGGGAACTAGGATGCTTTGCCACACAGATCTATTCCTCCCTTCTACTGGTTGGGATTGTGGACTTTGATCTTGACCACGGTTTCATCCTATTTACTTTTGAATTTTCCCCCTTCCCCATATAAGAATGATCACTTTCTCTCTCTTTCTCTCTTTCTCTCTCCGAACGAAGGCAGGAGTATAAGAGAGGCTACGGTGGAGACAAACAATGGCCTTGCATCTAAAGAAAGGCTGAAGATTTCCTCAAGGGGATCCCAAGGCCAGATTTCCTACCCGAATGAACAGCCTGAGAGTGAGTATCCTTCACAGTTAGGTTACGGGAAAAGGGCAAGGAAGGGCCATGGGGGATTTCTAATTCACTTCTGAGCAACGTTTCATACGGTGGTTAAGATCAGCCAAGGTGGACAAGGCCAAAGGGTAAACGTATAGAGCAGGGGGTCAATCAGCGGCTTTTAGCCACAAGGTATAAATAGGAACTCTTGGTCTGGTGCAAGGGATGCTTGGGGGGGGGTTAACAGTGGGAGGGCTTTTAGTGTCCTGGTCCCACTGGTGGACCTCCTGATGACACCTGGTATTTTTGGCCACTGTGTGACAGAGTATTGGACTGGATGGGCCACTGACCTGATCCAGCATTGGCTTCTCTTATGTTCTTATGTTCTTAAAGGGCCATCAATGCTTTTCTACTGCAGTCACATAGATGCCTTTGGACCTTAGCAGCCTTTCCAGGTGCTAACAGGATCTCTGTCCTTATTCCAGCAGAGAATGATCAGAGGGAGGAAGAGGATGAGGAAGTTCATCAACAAATGCCAGATGAAGTTAAAAGGGAAGACTTGAAAGACAACGTCAGGAATCGAGGCAGACTGATGAGAAAGAAAGGCAGTCATGTGGTTGAGAAGAGAGACAGAAGACAGCATAAAGTACATATTCCAAAGCACAGGGTAATGAAGGCAAGTAAATCCATTCGGTGTGAAAAGTACTTCAGAAATAGGTCAGAGCTCTTTGTACACCAGAGACTACACAGAGTCAAGAAACCTTTTGAATGCTTAGAGTGTGGAAAGAGGTTCAATGATAGTGGCTCTCTTCAGAGGCACCAAAGAGGGGAGAAACCTTTTGAATGCTCAGAGTGTGGAAAGAGATTCAGTCGGAGTGGCCATCTTCAACAGCATCAGAGAACCCACACAGGGGAGAAAGCTTTTGAATGCTCAGAGTGTGGAAAGAGATTCAGTCGGAGTGGCCATCTTCAACGGCATCAGAGAACCCACACAGGGGAGAAAGCTTTTGAATGCTCAGAGTGTGGAAAGAGATTCAGTCGGAGTGCCCATCTTCAGCTGCATGGAAGAACCCACACAGGGGAGAAACCTTTTTAATGCTCAGAGTGTGGAAAGAGATTCAGTCGGAGTGCCCATCTTCAGCTGCATGGAAGAACCCACACAGGGGAGAAACCTTTTGAATGCTCAGAGTGTGGAAAGAGATTCAGTCGGAGTGCCCATCTTCAGCTGCATGGAAGAACCCACACAGGGGAGAAACCTTTTGAATGCTCAGAGTGTGGAAAGAGATTCAGTTGGAGTAGCCGTCTTCAACAGCATCAGAGAACCCACACAGGGGAGAAACCTTTTGAATGTTTAGAGTGTGGAAAGAGATTCAGTGACAGTGGCTCTCTTCGGACGCACCAAAGAACCCACACAGGGGAGAAACCTTTTGAATGCTCAGAGTGTGGAAAGAGATTCAGTGAGAGTGGCTCTCTTCAGACGCACCAAAGGACTCACATAGGGGAGAAACCTTTTGAATGCTCAGAGTGTGGAAAGAGATTCAGTCGGAGTGGCCATCTTCAACGGCATCAGAGAACCCACACAGGGGAGAAAGCTTTTGAATGCTCAGAGTGTGGAAAGAGATTCAGTCGGAGTGCCCATCTTCAGCTGCATGGAAGAACCCACACAGGGGAGAAACCATTTGAATGCTCAGAGTGTGGAAAGAGATTCAGTCAGAGTGCCCATCTTCAGCTGCATGGAAGAACCCACACAGGGGAGAAACCTTTTGAGTGCTCAGAGTGTGGAAAGAGATTCAGTAGCAGTGACGGTCTTCAGCTGCATGGAAGAACTCACACAGGGGAGAAACCTTTTGAATGCTCAGAGTGTGGAAAGAGATTCAGTGTGAGTAGCCGTCTTCAACAGCATCAAAGAACCCACACAGGGGAGAAACCTTTTGAATGCTCAGAGTGTGGAAAGAGATTCAGTCACAGTGGCACTCTTCAACTGCATGAGAGAACCCACACAGGGGAGAAACCGTTTGAATGCCTAGAGTGTGGAAAGAGATTCAGTCAGAGTGGCAATCTTCAGAAGCACCAAAGAACCCACACAGGGGAGAAACCTTTTGAATGCTCAGAGTGTGGAAACAGATTCAGTCAGAGTGGCTGTCTTCAGAAGCACCAAAGAACCCACACAGGGGAGAAACCTTTTGAATGCTCAGAGTGTGGAAAGAGATTCAGTCGGCGTGAGTATCTTCACGTGCATCAGAGAACCCACACGGGGGAGAAACCTTCTGAATGCTCAGAGTGTGGAAAGAGATTCAGTCAGAGTGCCCATCTTCAAAGGCATCAGAGAACCCACACAGGGGAGAAACCTTCTGATATGCTCAAGGCATGGAAAGAGATTCAGTCAGAGTAACGTAGTCCAAAAAGGAAGGCATAGTTCTAGGAATGTAGATTGATCAATTGGAATTTCTGCCTGTTCCTGTAGATTTAAAAGAATAACTGCAGGATGTTTGGGTACAGCATATCTGGCAATACATTTAATCTGTGACAGATTTTTTCCCCAACAAGCCTTTAAAGCTCACACCTTGAATAAAACGTTGTTGGTCGTTCCGGTGCCATTTGGACTCTAACTTTGTTCTCTAGCTTCAGACCAACGCAGCCGGCCCTGTGGATCGGTCTTTGGTTTGTCAAAAGCAATCCTGCAGTGCCCTCTACTGGCAGACAATATGTTTATCCTGACAACCTTCTTAATTTTCACGTTTAGATCACAAGGTACAAATTCAGAGTCCAGCAGCACCTTTCAAGACCAAGGAAAGGTTATTCAAGGTGTGAGCTTTCGTGTGCCAGGCGCGGTTTTTCAAATACCTTGAAATGGTCATTATATCCCATGAAATTTTAAATTTCCTCCCCTGTAAACTGAATCCAATGGAATCTGTTCATCTTGATGCTGTTGTGTTGTCTCTTCCAAAGACTGGGTTCCACCAGCATCTTGAAGGGCCGTCTCTTTCGCCTCCTGAGCATCGCTGGCTGCCAGATCAGGTTTTGCTGTGATCTCTTGCAGTTGGTTTGAAATTGGAATAAAGATCCGCAGCAGCCCTACCTGTTAAACGTTGTAAAGCTGTGTTTAACGTCCCCCCCCCAGATACTAGTCTGTCTTTTGAAATAACCTCATTAACAATAGTAGCTGTATAGACTGTTGTCCCGGGAGTAATCACCTCCATATCCTCATGGCTGAGGCCTACAGTTAGCCCTTCCTACCCTTTAGAGGAAAAGTAGGCACTTCCTGTGTCTGCCATTTCCCCTTCTTGCTGGTTTTTATTTTTCTTTGCTGGGAGTGGGGGGGAGTCCTTTAAACTTTAAGCATGATTTCCCACAGCTGAGCCACAGCTCATTAAAGATATTTGAAGACTGCCATCATGTCCCCTCTAAGCCTTCTCTGTCCCAGGCTAAACAGACCCAACTCTTTCATCCTTTCCTCATAAGACTTGGATTCCAATCCTGTCATCATCCTGGTTGCCCTCTTCTGGACACGTTTGAGCTTGTCGACATCCTTCCTAAAGTGTGGTGCCCAGAATTGGACACAGGACTCCAGGTGAGGCCCGACCATCGCAGAACAGAGCGGAACCACCACCTCCCGTGATCTGGACACAAGGCTTCCTCCTAAGATTGCATTCGCTTTCTTCACCGCCACATTGCACTGCAGGCTCATGTTGAGCTTGTGATCAACCAGAACACCGAGATCCCTTTCACATGTGCTGCTGTCAAGCCAAGTCCCTCCCATTCTAGATCTGTGCCTTTGATTTTTTGTACCTAAGTGTAGGACTTTGCTCTCATCTCTATTGAATTTCATTTTATTTGTCTCAGCCCACTGTTCCAGCCTATCTGGATCATTTTGAATCCTGACTCCGTCTTCTTCAGAACTAGCAATCCCACCCAGCTTTGTGTCATCTGCAAATTTGAATGTATGATGGGAGAAGAAAGATGCTGACATGTCACAGTTCTGCTAAGTCGTATGATCTTGGCAGGCCAGTTACAACTGGGCATGTCTCTGGCCAAGCGAAGAACAAGGGCACCCTGAAAACCACATCAGCTATAGAGATCCTTTTAGAATTTCAGTCTAAGACAAGAAGCGCTTGTTTTTAGCGAAAAGGAAAAAAGTGTCCTTGGGAAAGCCCGGCCCAAAACCAGAGACCTGTAAGGTCAGAGCGCTGATGTCCGATGGAACCAATACCCTTGTTTCATTTGTGTGCGTCATCCTGAGTAGAAGATCTCCTGGCACCCTTCGTAACACTTGAAGAGTCTGTTGGGTATTCAGGGGTTCCAGAACCTTGAGATCTGTACTCTTCCTTCATTAATAAATAAAAAATATTTTAGTGTTTTCCTCTCTCCAGAACTGCTGAGCATGTTTCTCAAATTGGGCTGGGAAAAACACTGCCAGGGACACGGGTTGTGTGTCCATCAGAGCCCTCCAGGACTTGGGGAGGGGGCACCTCACTCCCCCCACAAAAACTCTCTTTCCTCTTTCCCTCCTCCTGGCTTCCCCCGCATCCTCTCCCCTTTCCCTGCCTCCTTCTGTCCCTCTCAGCCTTTCTCCAACCTACTGTTTATTGCCTCCCCTTCTTGTGTTGTATTTCTTATTTGTTCCCTTCATGCAGGGCCGGTCGGAGGGTCTTTTGCGCCCTAGGCGGGGCTACCTTCAGGGGCCCCCCTCTCCCACCCACCAATTATGGGGTTGCCAACCTCCAGGGGGGCCTGGAGAGAAGGAAGTCCAGTGGGGAGCTCCCAGCGCACATGCACCGAGGCAGTGGGGAAAGGGGGGTTCGAGGCCTGGGAGCGCCGGGCCCTTCCTTGCACCTCACTCACCTCCTGCAGCAATGTGCTGGCAGCCTCCATGGAGGGACCCCGCCCAGGCAGCCCCACCGTCCAGCCGCTCCCTGCTGAGCCACTGGGGGTGGGGTGGGGCCGAGGCCGAGCCGGCCAAGGGGGTCCCGGGGCTGCCCTCCCACCCCCCTGCAGTGCGAGCCCTCCTGCAAGCACTGGGGCAGCTGCAGCCGTCGCCAACTCCTCCCGGCCCGGCTGGATCCATCCCCGCCCCGCCCCCTCTCCGGGGACTCCAGCAAAGACCCCACCACCACCACCTTCTCCTCTCCAGCCCTGCAGCTCGCTGGCTTTAGCCCTTCCCGGGCCGCAGAGGGAGGAGGAACGCCTCCTCCTCCTCCTCCCCCCATCTTTAGAGGCAGTGTCCCCTCTCAGCTGAGTCGGTGTGAGCGAGCTGACATTTTTCTAGCCTCGGGCGCACACGTTTTTGTCTTCGCTCAGGGAAGGAGGGCTCCAGAGCAAACTCATTGAGGCAGCAGCCAAATCGGCTTGCTCAAAACTTTAATGCCGGTAGCTCACAAAGTAGAATTTTTTGCGGAGGCTGGACGACCATCTTTCGGGTATGCTGTAGGGCTCTCTTTCGGCTATGCTCCTGCGGAGTGCCGGGGGCTGGACTAGATGACCTGCCAGGTACCTCCCAACTCTTAACGTTCTCTGATTCTGTGAAGGTGTTTCTTCTTTTCTCCAGCATTTAGCATAGAGAATTCTAGCAGTGGTTACCACATGTGTAATCATACAAACATTTGATTTTTAAAAAGGTTTCTGGTATTATATTCAATAAAAACAATTCTGGTACAAAGGGGTATATCTGTTTCTAGTATGCTGGTGCTTCAGTTTTAAAGGGTTGTCAGGGCAAACATACTATCTGCCAGTAGAGGGCACCGCAGGATTGCATTTCACAAGGTAAAGGTAAAAGTTTCCCTTGTTCAGAAGCCAGTCGAATCCAACTCTAGGTTTGCAGTGCTCATCTCCGTTTCCAAGCCAAAGAGCCAGCGCTGTCCGAAGATGTTTCTGTGGTCAGGTGGCTGGCATGACTAAACGCTAAGGCGCACAGAACGCTGCTACCTTCCCACCGAAGCGGTACCTATTTATCTGCTTGCAAACTGCTAGGTTGGCAGGAGCTGGAACCAGAGACGGGAGCTCACTCCGTCATGCAGCACTCGGGTCTCAAACTGCCAAACGACCAATCTTCCAGCCTGCAGTTCAGTGTCTTAACCACTTGAGCCACCGCAGCTCACAAAACAGTCTCCTAAAGATATGTCCAGGTGGGTCCCCGAAGCAGCGGAACCCTGTTTTGAGTTCAGGGGCACTGACCTTCAAGTTCCATCCAGGGGATAAACTCACGGTGAAGCGCACAGGCTCACAAAGGCTTAGACCCGGAATGAAACTGGGCTGGTCTTAAGGGAGCCTTTGGACTCAGCCTCAGAAAGGGGGAGTTTCCACCCAGCAAACTTCTCTGAGGCTGTTTCCAGAAGGGGAGCCACGTTGGTCTTTGGTAGAACAGCCGGCTCCAAGGCCGGACTCCTGGCTGAGCTCCAAGGCGCGGTCGGACTCGAACCTGGCTGCTCTGAGGCTTCTGGGAGAGCCCCTCTGCTCACGGGGCGGGCAAGAGAATGCACCCTTCGGCAGGCCGCCCCCACCCTGGGGCCTCTCAGCCCCCTCCTCAGCTGTCACCCCTCCCCGCCCACACACACACACCCATAATAAGGGTCTTAAAGAACATCACTCACTGGAAAACTGCCAGGACTCGACATGAGCAGTCGACTATCGATATGAACAATATGAGCAGGATATATATTTTTTTTTTACAAATTTTGGAAATGTCTGAAAACAGGCCCTGCAGCCGCCTTTTCCACACCATGGAGCACGTGCAGTTGACTCCACCCTGAAGCTGCTCCGTCTCGCAGAGGAGAAGGTCAGAAGAGCCCTGCTGGATCGGACCAGGGAGGGTCCAGCTAGTCCGGCATCCTGGCTTCTCACACAGGGGCCAGCCAGTTCCTCTGGAGGGCCAGCAACAGGGCAGACCAGGGAGGGTCCATCTAGTCCAGCATCCTGCCTCACACAAGGGCCAGCCAGTTCCTCTGGAGGGCCAGCAACAGGGCAGACCAGGGAGGGTCCATCTAGTCCAGCATCCTGCCTCACACAAGGGCCAGCCAGTTCCTCTGGAGGAGGGCCAGCAACAGGGCAGACCAGGGAGGGTCCATCTAGTCCAGCATCCTGCCTCACACAAGGGCCAGCCAGTTCCTCTGGAGGAGGGCCAGCAACAGGGCAGACCAGGGAGGGTCCATCTAGTCCAGCATCCTGCCTCACACAAGGGCCAGCCAGTTCCTCTGGAGGAGGGCCAGCAACAGGGCAGACCAGGGAGGGTCCATCTAGTCCAGCATCCTGCCTTCTCACACAAGGGCCAGCCAGTTCCTCTGGAGGAGGGCCAGCAACAGGGCAGACCAGGGAGGGTCCATCTAGTCCAGCATCCTGGCTTCTCACACAAGGGCCAGCCAGTTCCTCTGGAGGAGGGCCAGCAACAGGGCAGACCAGGGAGGGTCCATCTAGTCCAGCATCCTGGCTTCTCACACAAGGGCCAGCCAGTTCCTCTGGAGGAGGGCCAGCAACAGGGCAGCCGAGGGAGGGTCCATCTAGTCCAGCATCCTGCCTCACACAAGGGCCAGCCAGTTCCTCTGGAGGGCCAGCAACAGGGCAGACCAGGGAGGGTCCAGCTAGTCCGGCATCCTGGCTTCTCACACAGGGGCCAGCCAGTTCCTCTGGAGGGCCAGCAACAGGGCAGACCAGGGAGGGTCCATCTAGTCCAGCATCCTGCCTCACACAAGGACCAGCCAGTTCCTCTGGAGGAGGGCCAGCAACAGGGCAGACCAGGGAGGGTCCATCTAGTCCAGCATCCTGGCTTCTCACACAAGGGCCAGCCAGTTCCTCTGGAGGAGGGCCAGCAACAGGGCAGACCAGGGAGGGTCCATCTAGTCCAGCATCCTGGCTTCTCACACAAGGGCCAGCCAGTTCCTCTGGAGGAGGGCCAGCAACAGGGCAGACCAGGGAGGGTCCATCTAGTCCAGCATCCTGGCTTCTCACACAAGGGCCAGCCAGTTCCTCTGGAGGAGGGCCAGCAACAGGGCAGACCAGGGAGGGTCCATCTAGTCCAGCATCCTGCCTCACACAAGGGCCAGCCAGTTCCTCTGGAGGAGGGCCAGCAACAGGGCAGACTAGGGAGGGTCCATCTAGTCCAGCATCCTGGCTTCTCACACAAGGGCCAGCCAGTTCCTCTGGAGGAGGGCCAGCAACAGGGCAGACCAGGGAGGGTCCATCTAGTCCAGCATCCTGCCTCACACAAGGGCCAGCCAGTTCCTCTGGAGGGCCAGCAACAGAGCAGACCAGGGAGGGTCCATCTAGTCCAGCATCCTGGCTTCTCACACAAGGACCAGCCAGTTCCTCTGGAGGAGGGCCAGCAACAGGGCAGACCAGGGAGGGTCCATCTAGTCCAGCATCCTGGCTTCTCACAGAAGGGCCAGCCAGTTCCTCTGGAGGAGGGCCAGCAACAGGGCAGACCAGGGAGGGTCCATCTAGTCCAGCATCCTGGCTTCTCACACAAGGGCCAGCCAGTTCCTCTGGAGGAGGGCCAGCAACAGGGCAGACCAGGGAGGGTCCATCTAGTCCAGCATCCTGCCTCACACAAGGGCCAGCCAGTTCCTCTGGAGGGCCAGCAACAGGGCAGACCAGGGAGGGTCCATCTAGTCCAGCATCCTGCCTCACACAAGGGCCAGCCAGTTCCTCTGGAGGAGGGCCAGCAACAGGGCAGACCAGGGAGGGTCCATCTAGTCCAGCATCCTGCCTCACACAAGGGCTAGCCAGTTCCTCTGGAGGAGGGCCAGCAACAGGGCAGACCAGGGAGGGTCCATCTAGTCCAGCATCCTGCCTCACACAAGGGCCAGCCAGTTCCTCTGGAGGAGGGCCAGCAACAGGGCAGACCAGGGAGGGTCCATCTAGTCCAGCATCCTGCCTTCTCACACAAGGGCCAGCCAGTTCCTCTGGAGGAGGGCCAGCAACAGGGCAGACCAGGGAGGGTCCATCTAGTCCAGCATCCTGGCTTCTCACACAAGGGCCAGCCAGTTCCTCTGGAGGAGGGCCAGCAACAGGGCAGACCAGGGAGGGTCCATCTAGTCCAGCATCCTGGCTTCTCACACAAGGGCCAGCCAGTTCCTCTGGAGGAGGGCCAGCAACAGGGCAGACCAGGGAGGGTCCATCTAGTCCAGCATCCTGGCTTCTCACACAAGGGCCAGCCAGTTCCTCTGGAGGAGGGCCAGCAACAGGGCAGACCAGGGAGGGTCCATCTAGTCCAGCATCCTGCCTCACACAAGGGCCAGCCAGTTCCTCTGGAGGAGGGCCAGCAACAGGGCAGACCAGGGAGGGTCCATCTAGTCCAGCATCCTGCCTTCTCACACAGGGGCCAGCCAGTTCCTCTGGAGGAGGGCCAGCAACAGGGCAGAGAGGGCCACCCAGTTCATTGAGCCTCAGAAGAGCCCTGCTGGGTCAGACCAGGGAGGGCCCATCCAGTCCAGCCTTGCCCCACTGAGGTTCCCTCTCCACCCCCGGCTCCACCCCCAAATCTCCAGGAGTTCCCCAGCCGGGAGCTGGCAACCTCACCCCCCATCCCCCTCCGGCGACCAAGGTGGACCGGGGAAGCCCGTTTTCGGAGCCTGTGACTGAAGAACCTCAACATTTCACACTGAAAAACCTTCCGCTTACGGGTTGCAGCAGGGAGTGGGTCCCCTGTGGAAGGCAGCCCTGTTCGGAATCCCCTCCCGTTTCTGGGATTTCAGGAGGCACTTTGAAGGGCGGTTTTACAACCCTGATGAGGACTAGAAAGTTAAAAGAAAAGCTTTGCATTTCTTGTCCTGGCGAATACAGTCAGATATCAAGTAGGGCTGTCCAGGTTGGGAACAAGAATTTCTTCCTCTTCTTCTTCCTCCTCCTCCTCCTCTCCTTCTTCCTCTTCTTCTCCTTCTCCTCGTTCCCCTCCTCCTTTACCCCGGCTAAGGGGTCGAGTCATGCCCATGGCCACACGGCCACGGGAACGTCTTCGGACAGCGCTGGCTCTTCGGCTGGGGAACGGGAGATGAGCGCAGCGCCCCCAGAGTCGGATTCGACGGGCTTTCCGGCAAGGGACGCCGAGTGCCGCCTCATGCACGAGTCCCGCCGCCCTCCCTCTTTTCCTCTTTGCAAAACGAGCACCGCCCCGAAGGGTTAAAGAGAGCGAGATCCGCAGTCCCAGAGAGGCACATGGGGGGGGGAGGGAGGTGGGATTGCACGGGGGGGGGCGCATTTCCTCCTCCTCCTCTTTTGCAAGGAGGCGCCTCCGGACCGGCTTCTGCTCAGGGGGCTGGAGGGACTCTGGTGAGCTCCACGGGGCTGGGGGGCAGATGGGGGGCGGGGGGCTGCAATGCAGGAGGGGAGGAGGAGGGGGGAGCACCGGGGGGGGGCGGGAGGAAGGAGCGCGCCCGCCAGGGTTCCCTCTAAGCCGAGTGAGTGTGAGCCAGCTCGCAGTGGTTTAGCCTCCAGCTCACACAGCTCCGTCTCCGCTCAGGCTCCGGAAGAGCAAACTGATTCCCGCAGCAGCCGAATCGCCGCTCGCAGCTTCCAGGCCGGGAGCCCCCCGAGTGTCCCTTTTGCTCGCAAGACTCCGCCGCTCAGGGCGCGCATTGGAACCCGCCCCCCAGTTCCCCCCTCGCCCCCTTTGCCCTTCCTCCCCACCCGCCCGCCCCACGGAGAGCCGCTTGTCCCCTTCGTGCAGAGCCACATCGAGGTTCCTGCGGCGGACTTTGGCGCAGGATCCGCATCCGGCGCCTTTGGAGACCGGGGGAAGTTCGAGTGGCTTCCCGTTCCAGGGGCACATTTCGGAGGGAGTGTGGGGGGAGCGGCGGCTGAGAGTGAGATACGAGGGGGGGGGGAGAAGGAAGGAGATCCTGGAGGGGGGGGCTGGCGGAGGGGGAGGTTTTGGGGGGGCAGGAGCGCCCACCTGGAGCCTGGCAACCCCATCCCCACTGCTGGACCTCCTGAGGGCACCTGGTATTTCTGGCCACTGTGGGACATAGAGAGTGCTGGACTGGAGGGGCCACTGGCCTGATCCAAGATTGGCCTCTCTTATGTTCTTATGTCCTTAAGCTATAGATAGGAACTCTCTGTCTGGGACAAGGGATGCCCTGTATTCTTGGTGCTTGGGCGGGGGAGGCAACAGTGGGAGGGCTTCTGGTGTCCTGGCCCCATTGCTGGAGCCTGGCAACCCCATCCCCACGGGTGGACCTCCTGATGGCACCCCTGGTATTTTGGGCCATTGTGTCACCCAGGGAGTGTTGGACTGGAAGGGCCCTTGGCCTGATCCAACATGGGCTTCTTTGATATTCTTATATGAACTCTCGGTCTGGGGCAAGGGAGGCTCTGTCTTCTTGGTGCTGGGGGGGCAACAGTGGGGGGGCTTCTAGTGTCCTGGCCCCACTGCTGAACACCTGGTAATTTTGGCCACTGTGTGACACAGAATGTGTTGGACTGGATGGGCCACTGGCCTGATCCAACATGGGCTTCTCTTACGTTCTTATGTTCAGTTCGTGTGCAGAAGAAAAGATTCACAGCTGCCTGTGTGACTAGAAGGAGCACTTTCCACCCTCTGGGGTTTGGAGTAGAGCAAGACAGGTGGTGTTACAGAGAAGCGCACAGGCAGAAAGCAAAGCCCGAGTTCTAGGGTTCCGCTGTTTTTAAGCAGTGGTTTTTAAAATGTGCACCATGGTAGCAAGGCTGTTTTTTCTGTTGTTGTTCAGTTCATAAGTAGGTTATAAAATGTTTCTGAAACGTTGGGATCCTTAATAAGTTTGCGCCCCCCTAGTTAGACCCCGACAGGGGGAACAGTCTCTGGACAGAACAGATAAGAATACCAGGCGGGGTATTCCGGCAGCTGCACCATTTTTAGAATAGCCAGAGCCGCCCTGTACAATATATTAAAAACACATTCCTCCCCTGTAGTTTCATGGATGGAAAGGTTTTCAGATATACTGCCTCTGGCTGAGGAAGCTCTCCTATGCTTTATCAGGGTTGTGCTGTAGGGGTATGACCAGATGAAATTCAGTATTTTGGAGTCAAACTGAATTAACCAGGGGTCCTTGACCACTTTGTGGTCAAACACACAATCCGTGGTGTTTTTTGTGAAATTTAAAATGTTTGCAGAAAGAGGCTTTTGCAGAAAAGTTAAAAGCAGGCAGGAGTATTAAACACTCATAGCTGACTTTGTTTAGTTCTGGTTTCCTAACTTTTAATACACCTGTTAGTTTGCTGTAGCCAAAGAAGCTCTTGGGTGAAACAGAGATCTCTTCAAACCATTTTTATATATATATATGTTAAAATGTAAATCTCACCTCAGTTTGAAACCATGTTTCTTAAAGGCAGCAGCACCTCTGGCCAGAATAGATAAGCACCCCCCAAGAAAAGAAAAGACAATGCCTGTTCCCATTTTTTCAGAGGTGTGAGCCCATTTTCTACACTTCTAAAACTGTGGAAAGTGGAATCAGAGAATGTTGGAGTTGGAAGGCACCTTGGAGGGCATCTAGTCCAACCCGTTGCAGGAGCATAGCCAAAAGGTAGCCTGTTGGCAGCAGGGAAGCTGGAATTCCCCAGGCACTGACAACAGTGTGCAAGCAGCCAGGGGAGGGGTGGGGGTCTCCTCCCAGCACCCCTCCCCAATGTCTGCATCAACACCACCACTTATGAAGGCCTTCTTCAAGAGCCCCTACCCACGGTGCAGGCTGGCACCACTTCCCGGCCCATGCTTGCAAACCCGCCCTGTCTGCCCCGATACCGCACTCTGCACATGCTTAAGAGTTGTGTTGGTGGGCCAGTGACCCGGGAGGGAGCCTAGGCATCGGCCAGAGCCCAAAGTGAAGAGTCCAAGGGCACCTCCAAGCCCAACAAAGTTCCGTTCAAGGCGTGAGGTTTCCTGGGCGTGTCTCTGTTTCATGTTCTGCGGTTGCCACAGAGGGCAAGCGCCTTTTTAGGATTAAGATGTTTCCCTAGAGGCTGCAAAGCACGTCTTAATAAGATTTCCAAATCTGTCAGTTGTCTCATTTTTATTTTTTAGAAGAAGAAAAACACAACTGTTTTAAAATTTAACATCTCAAGACTTTATTTTTTTAGAAAAGGTGGCACCATTGCACAGGAATAGGTAAAGGAAGAATTTCTTTTCTTTTTTTAAAACAAATTTTACTATCATATACCATACTTCACAATTTAGCTAAAATAATATAAATCATATCCTTTTCTTCAGCTTCCCTTCCCCCCATTGGCTCCCAGCATTGTTTCCACCGTTTTATCAATAAATAATACATATTCATTCACTGTTATCATATACATTCTACAGGTAACGCAGTTTGCTTATTTGCAACTACTACTAATACTTATTGACTGTATACATTTGTTACATCTCTAGTTGTTTTCCAAACTAAATATGCTATCCTTCATTTCCCAATGTTCCTCTATATATTCTTTAAAGTCATTCCAATCTTCCAAAAAGGTTTCTGCTTCTAACTTGTTAAGTTTTCTTGTCCATTTATCCATTTCTGCCATAAATAGCAGTTTTCTTAACCAGTCCCAGAGTTCAGGAATTTTTTCATTTTTCCAACTTTGAGCATAGACCATTCTGGCAGTTGTTACCGTGTACCATATCAAAGTTCTTTTACTCACGTTTATTTCTTCTAGTTTAAGACCTAGAAGAAACATTTCAGGTTCTTTCTTGAAGGCACATTTCAAATTTTTCTCCATCTCTGTATGTATTGCAGTCCAGAATATTTTTGCTGTATCACAAGTCCACCACATATGGTAAAAGGAACCTTCGGCATGTTTACATTTCCAACATTTGTTAGATGGCAAAGAGAGAATTTCTGAAGCCCCCTCCTCTCTCTCTCTTTCAGCCAACGTCTCCCCGGCCCTTTCAGAAAAAGCTTTTAACCATTTTAACTCACAGAAAGCAGCCTTAACTTGAAAAACACCCACACCCACAAACAAGCAAGCAGGGAAAAACCATTTACTTACCAAACATGTCAGAGTCTCTGGTCCCCCCCCCCACATTAAAGCATGCGAGCAGGAAAAAAAAACCCCAGACCTGTTCCATCCTTTTTTGAAAGGAATAAACGCAAAAAACAACCCAGAGAAAATTTCTCTCTGACTAAAAAATGCCCTTAAAAAGCAAACTCTCCTCCAGGCCAGATGTGCGTTGGAGAGGCTTCTGACCGTCTGGACTCTCAACACAACAAACAGCCTGCCCTCGGCTTCAAGGGGGGGTGAAGGCTCCTAGACCAATCCTGGGAAATTTTGACACCCCCCCCGTTACTCCACAAGTCACCCTAACCAGCTGTGACAGGCTGAAGTTTTTTCCCAGCGGTTCCCCACACATGGAAGGACCCGCCCTCCCGCCCAGCCAGAGTGTTTGCACATGGAAGGACCCCCCTTCCCCCCCCTCCCAGAGCCTGCCTGTGTCCCGGAGACACGACAGACCTGTGCTTGCCAGCGGGTGATTTGAGGGGAGTCTGCAGCAGGGGAGTCAGAAGACCCTCCATGGGGACCGGCTGTTGTGCAGGGGTGGGCTGGCCCCGACAGATCCCCCACCATCTCTCAACATCTGTGTCCAAAGCAGCACACACACAGACCCGCCTTTACCAAGAACAACGAAATAAACCCTGAGGAAATGGACCCTGAGGGGAAAAACACCGGTCCCGCAGTGTGCGCCGGGGCATAGAGGTATGCTGTATACCCCAACGTCCAGATGGTCTCCTTTCCATTCCACCTCTTACCCCTCTCCCTCGCTGCTTTTTTCAGGTGTGGGCACCATCCCTGAAGATGGAAGCTACAACCCCTGAGGCGGAAGGAGCTTCCTTGGAGCAAGGGCAGAGGGCGCAGGCCATGGAGCGTGCCCAAGATCCCCTCTCTTGTGGTAAGGACCCAGTGTTCCTGGGTGCAGTTGGGGCACCCCATGAATGTGACGGGCAGAGAGTTCAGATCAGGATAAAAATAAATAATTCTGCACACAAGACAGAGTTAATTTGCGGCCCTCCAATGTCCAGTAACTCTGATGCCTCCAAAAGGAGATGAGACCAATTCCTGAAGGGCAATTCTACCCTTTAATTAAAAAGTTCATATCTCACCTTCCTTCCATAAAAAGAAATCAAGTTGCCGGGGCGGGGGGGGAGAGCTAGATAAGCCTGGACAGATCTATTCAGCCTGGGGGCTAAAGGGAGCCTCCACCTTCTGGGGCAGCAGAGCTCTGAAAACCAGTTCCTCGGGGGGCCAATTATATTATGAAAATTTGGCTTCTGTGCCTGTGCTTAGAGGGGCATCTGGCACACTGCAGTGGGGAAAAGTGTGCTGCGGGGACGGGTGGCAGGTGGTGGACTGGCCCCCCCAAGGAGCTTTGGGGAGGGGCTTTGGGAGGGGCTTTGGGACAGATGTGGTGTCCTGTTGATGTTGCATCTGGCTGAAAACCTCGTTGGGGAAGTGAGCCTGCCAAGAGACACTCCGAGAACTCACTCATACTCCCCTCGAGTCTCCAGATGGGCTCGAGTCACGTCTGGTCCGAAAGGGACGGTGATGTCTCATGCGACATCTTTCCCTCCCCGCAGAGCAAACACAGGTCTCACAGGAGTCTGAAATTTGTTAGCCACATTTATAATCCTGAGGCTCACAGGTACTGTGTACTTCTCTTTGCCTCTCCCAGAATTCGGTAAAAAGTATATAAAAGTGCGTTGAGTGTATGCAGAGCAAAATTTCACAACCCCGGGCACGGCGCTGTGAAGCAGGGAACAAGCAAGCAAACACCCTTCTTTCCTTCCTTCTTTGTCTCAGGAACAGGCACTGAAGAGATGCTGTTGAGCCAACATCTTTTCAGAGCTGTGGAAATGGCTGCCGTCCCTCCAGTCCAGATAGGAGAGGTGAGTGTTACTGTATTCGGGGACCCCTGGACTGTTTCCCTGGGACCCTCCCGTTCCCCTTTCGCTCTTTTACCGTCTGGCTGGAGGCTGGCAAGGGAGTGACGGAATCCATAGAGAGAGACCATAGTTCTAAAAAAACCCTCCCAGGTTATTTACAAGATAAGCTTCCTGAGGACAGAAAGTACTTTAGCACCAGCGTTCCCTCTAAGATGAGTTAGTATGAGCTAGCTCACAGTTTTTTAGCCCCCGGCTCACATGTTTTTCTCTTAGCTCAGGAAGGATGACTCCAGAGCAAGCTAATTTGTGCAGTAGCCAAATCGCTCACTCACAACTTTAATGCCAGTAGCTCACAAAGTAGAAGTTTTGCTCACCCGACTCCACACCTTAGAGGGAGCATTGTTTAGCACTTACAGATCTTTTAGGATAAAAACATAACATTGCCAAGTTTCAGCACAGAATACCTCAACACAAACCTGGTGCACTAGTGTGAAATACGGAGCGCCCCGGTCTAGTCTACAAGAGCTCACAGAGAGCTGATTGAAGACCAGCCACAGAGCAAAGAAGTCTTCAGCAATTTAGACCCTCGGTAGCCATTGGTTCAGCCCACATCGACGAAGGTTAACGTTTAGCGGAAGAATCCTATCCTGTCCTTATATATATTTGAATTTTGGTTCCACAACATTCTGTGCTTGCCATAATTGATTCGTCTCAAGAACTGACAGTCAGAAGACACAGACCAGGGCTGACTGGCTGCTTCGCAAAGTCCCGCCCACGTCAGCCCCAGTCAGTGTTCTCAGCTCAGTCTGCTCCAGTCATCCGACAGGAGAGGACCGTCTGGAGTGTGAGCGCAGGGACAGGCCCTCAAGGCTGAGGCAAGTGAGAGAAGGCCTTTTCCGCCCCTCACACACCATCCCCTGGGCCTTCTATGGGGGCACTAGGCCCAGAGAAGGTCTTTTTCATCCCCCACACGCCATTCCCTGGGCCTTCTATGGGGCACTAGGCCCAGAGAAGGTCTTTTCCGCCCCCCACACAACATCCCCTGGGCCTTCTATGGGGCACTAGGCCCAGAGAAGCCCTTTTCTGCCCCCACACAACATCCCCTGGGCCTTCTATGGGGCACTAGGCCCAGAGAAGACCTTTTCCGCCCCCACACGCCATCCCCTGGGCCTTCTATGGGGCACTAGGCCCAGAGAAGTCCTTTTCCGCCCCCCACACGCCATCCCCCGGGCCTTCTATGGGGGCACTGGGCCCAGAGAAGCCCTTTTCTGTCCCCCACACGCCATCCCCTGGGCCTTCTATGGGGGCACTAGGCCCAGAGAAGGCCTTTTCCGCCCCCCACACGCCATCCCCTGGGCCTTCTATGGGGGCACTAGGCCCAGAGAAGGCCTTTTCCGCCCCCCACACGCCATCCCCTGGGCCTTCTATGGGGCACTAGGCCCAGAGAAGGCCTTTTCCGTCCCCAACACACCATCCCCTGGGCCTTTTATGGGGGCAGTAGGCCCAGAGAAGCGCTTTTCCCACACACACTGCCTACTGCCCCCATAGAAGGCCCAGGGGATGGTGTGTGGGGGACAGAAAAGGCCTTCTCTGGGCCCAGAGAAGCCCTTTTCTGCCCCTCTTCCCTTCCTTTCCCCCTTTTCCTTTCTTCCTCTCTCCTTTCTTTCACTCTTCCCCCTATTCATTCCTTCCTTCCTTCCTTCCTTCCTTCCTTCGTTTCTCCAACCCTCTCTCCCTTCCACCTCCCTTCCTTCCTTTCTAGGGCCCGTTGTCTTCCACCACAACGGGCTTTGCTGCCTAGTATCAAAATAAAGACAACGGTTTTCACCTTGAACTCATGCCCTAGTTAGACCGTGAAGGATGTTATGTGTAGACTTAATTGGAAGCGGAGAGGCCTGGTTCAGCAAGTATGTTGCAGGTCAGAAGCTAAAAATCTTCTCACTAGGAGTCCTTCACGCAGTACGAGGGTGAGATGATAGACCTAGAAGAATGTCAACTATTATTTTTGGAGCAGAGCGCCTTGTCAGGCTAGAGAGAGGGTTCGGAGAGGACAGCAGCTAAGCCTGCAAAGCCTTATGGGAGAGCAACCAAACAGAGAGGCCTCAGCCAATCCCGGCTGTTACACAGAAATGCCCGAGGGCACATTGAGATGAGCAGGGGGGACAGTCCGGGTGCCTCCTCCGTTCTCAGGGGAACACTTGCCCCTGCAGTTTCTGCAAGGTGTCCGGGCGAGAGATCCTCTGAACGTTGTTCTAGGGGGTGTGCATTTTGATCCGTATTCAGCTACCAGTATAGCACAACCCCCAAAAAGCTGAAATTATGCGACCTTTTTTCAGGTTCATTTTTCTATACCGAAAAAGGTATACTGACATCGGGGAGGGAAAGAAAGGCATTTTAAACCTGCCCTTTGCTTCCCCAGCGTTGGCTAGAGGAGGGAAGGCTCACAGCAGAGGTCTTCCCTTGTCAATTACATTCTCAGCTGACTGGGGGGGAGTGAAATTGACAAGGAAGTCTATGGGCTGCCTGAGGGAAGGACAACATTTTAACATGCCTCCTTTCCCTCTGGTGGTGTATATCAGACCCCAAAATATTTGAGAATACTGAATATTTCCCCAATCCAAATACTGGAGAAATTCGGCATTTACCAGTATTTTTTGGAGGTGATCTACCTGAAGCCGAAAAATGCCAGCATTTCTGTTTTTCTGCACAACTCTACGCTCTTCCCTTTACCCATCCCAAGCCACACGTCCCGTACCTTCCCAGTCTCCTTCCTTCCAGTCTGGCTTGACCTCTGACGAGGAAATCGGCTTTTTCTTTCAGGGTCCCTTTTCCTTCGAGGAGGTGTCCATCGATTTCACCGAGGCTGAATGGGCCCTGCTGGATCCGGGACAAAGAGCTCTGTACAGGGAAGTCATGCTGGAGAACTATGAGAATGTGGCCTTTCTGGGTAAGGGTCTTTCCTTGTTGCCAAAGGTGCAAATTGCTGCCATTGCGAGGGGGCATGAATCAAAATACTGAATAGCTATTCACAGTTTTGAGGCCTGTCCCGCTCCTTGGGGGTGGGTGGGCGGTGGCTCCCTGGCAGAGCATGGAGAAGGTCCCAGGTTCGATCCCCAGCATTTCCAGGAAAAGGGACCAGGTAGGAGGTGATGTGAAAGACCTCTGCCTGAGACCCTGGAGAGCGGCTGCCGGACTGAGTAGGCGACACTGACTTCAATGGACCCAGTTGTCTGATTCAGTGGAAGGCAGGTTCCTGTGTGCCTGGGTGTGTTCTTGCCCAGGGGCAACAGAGCCCAGTGTTGTGGCCATCGCCCGAGCCAGAGAAGGTGTCCCGGCCTGAGGCAAAACGGGGGGGATGAGAGGCCCTCTGAGAGGCTCTGGAAGGGGCCGGATCCTCATTTCACTGGTGCCAACCTTTACGAGACACCCTTCCCCCTGAATGGGATCAGAGACATCCGCTCTGCCTGTGACCTGCAGACGATCCTGTCAAGATCCGAAGACTGGGTCCCCCTGGGCCTCCACTGTTGAGACCTGAGCAGCTCCCAGTTCAGTGGGTTCATGAGAAGAGAGCACAGAAGTAAAGCAGACCCCTTTTTAGATATATAAAAGTTAAGTACGAATTTAAAAATAAAACATCACGAAACACACAGCTCAACAACAGGAAAACAAGGAAAGAAGCAAACTGTCCTCTCTGACACGTGCAGTGCTTGGCATTCGATGGTACCTCTTGTTGCAGCGTGAATATTCCAGCCGTAGCCTAAGTTGCTCTACAGAAAACTATTCATCATGTTGCAACAAGAAAATATCAAGACCTAGTAATACGGCATGAATTCAGCCCAGCTTCCCTCTTGTATCAAAAGGTATGACACTTTCTGCCTCCTAGGGTCAGATGGTCCTTATGACCAATCAATGGTCCTCCTTGGTGGAATTTTCCAGAGGCAGTCAGCACCCTCCTAATCCCCCCTCCCTCCTGGCTACACAACCGGATAACAGGTTCTCATGGTTAACCAATTACTGTTGACCAGTGACCGCATTCTTCACGCCAGCCTTGAAAAAGAGAAGGATGTTAGCCACAGGAAGACTCAAGTCACAAACACCTGCAATTCAGAGTTGGCCACTTAATAATCACAGAATCGCCTGGGGGAACTAGGATGCTTTGCAACACAGATCTATTCCCCTCTTATACTGGTCGGGATTGTGGGCCTTGATCTTGACCACGGTTTCATCCTTTTCACTTTTGAATTTTTCCCCTTCCCCATATAAGAATGATCACTTTCTCTCTTTTTCTCTCTGTCTCTCTCCGAACGAAGGCAGGAGTATAAGAGAGACTACGGTGGAGACAAACAACGGCCTTGCATCTAAAGAAAGGCTGAAGATTTCCTCAAGGGGATCCCAAGGCCATATTTCCTTCCCAAATGAGCTGCCAGAGAGTGAGTATCCTTCACATTTAGGTCACGGGAAAAGGGCAAAGAAGTGCCATGGGGGATTTCTGATTCACTTCTGAGTAACGTTTCGTATGGTGGTTAAGATCAACCAAGGTGGACTAGGCCAAAGGGTAAACATATAGAGCAGGGGGTCAATCAGTGGCTGTTAGCCACAAGGTATAAATAGGAGCTCTCGGTCTGGGGCAAGGGAGACTCTGTATTCTTGGTGCTGGGGGGGTCAACTGTGGGAGGGCTTTTAGTGTCCTGGTCCCACTGGTGGACCTCCTGATGACACCTGGTATTTTTGGCCACTGTGTGACGGAGTGTTGGAATGGATGGGCCATTGGTCTGATCCAACATTAGCTTTTCTTATATTCTGATGTTCTTAAATGGCCCTAAATCCTTATCTACTACTCCCAGGTGCTAACAGGATCTCTGTCTTTATTCCAGCAGAGAATGATCAGAGGGAGGAAGAGGATGAGGAAATTCATCAACAAACGCCAGATAAAGTTAAAAGGGAAGACTTGAAAGACAACGTCAGGAATCGAGGCACACTGATGAGAAAGAAAGGCAGTCATGTGGTTGAGAAGAGAGATAGAACACAGCATAAAGTACATATTCCAGAGCAGAGGATAATGAAGGCAAGTAAATCCATTCGGTGTGAAAAGTACTTCAGAAATAGGTCAGAGCTCTTTCTACACCAGAGACTACAAAGAGTCAAGAAACCTTTTGAATGCTTAGAGTGTGGAAAGAGATTCAGTGATAGTGGCTCTCTTCAGAAGCACCAAAGAACCCACACAGGGGAGAAACCTTTTGAATGCTCAGAGTGTGGAAAGAGATTCAGTCGGAGTGGCCATCTTCAACGACATCAGAGAACCCACACAGGGGAGAAACCTTTTGAATGCTCAGAGTGTGGAAAGAGATTCAGTTGGAGTGGCCATCTTCAGAGGCACCAAAGAACCCACACAGGGGAGAAACCTTTTGAATGCTCAGAGTGTGGGAAGAGATTCAGTGTGAGTGGCACTCTTCAAAAGCACCAAAGAACCCACACAGGGGAGAAACCTTTTGAATGTTCAGTGTGTGGAAAGAGATTCAGTCAGAGTGGCCATTTTCAACAGCATCAGAGAACCCACACAGGGGAGAAACCTTTTGAATGCTCAGAGTGTGGAAAGAGATTCAGTCAGTGTGGCCATCTTCACGTGCATCAGAGAACCCACACAAGGGAGAAATCTTTTGAATGCTCAGAGTGTGGAAAGAGATTCAGTCGGAGTGGCAATCTTCAGAAGCACCAAAGAACCCACACAGGGGAGAAACCTTTTGAATGCTTAGAATGTGGAAAGAGATTCAGTGAGAGTGGCTCTCTTCAGAAGCACCAAAGAACCCACACAGGGGACAAACCTTTTGAATGCTCAGAGTGTGGAAAGAGATTCAGTCAGAGTAGCCATCTTCAACAGCACCAAAGAACCCACACAGGGGAGAAACCTTTTGAATGCTCAGAGTGTGGAAAGAGATTCAGTGTGAGTAGCCATCTTCAACAGCATCAGAGAACGCACACAGGAGAGAAACCTTTTGAATGCTTAGAGTGTGGAAAGAGATTTAGTGTGAGTGGCCATCTTCAGCAGCATCAGAGAACCCACACAGGGGAGAAACCTTTTGAATGTTCAGTGTGTGGAAAGAGATTCAATGAGAGTGACTCTCTTCAGAAGCACCAAAGAACCCACACAGGGGAGAAACCTTTTGAATGCTTAGAGTGTGGAAAGAGATTCAGTCTGAGTGGCACTCTTCAGAAGCACCAAAGAACCCACACAGGGAAGAAACCTTTTGAATGCTCAGAGTGTGGAAAGAGATTCAGTCAGAGTGGCCATCTTCAGAAGCACCAAAGAACCCACACAGGGGAGAAACCTTTTGAATGCTTAGAATGTGGAAAGAGGTTCAGTGAGAGTGGCTCTCTTCAGAAGCACCAAAGAACCCACACAGGGGAGAAACCTTTTGAATGCTCAGAGTGTGGAAGGAGATTCAGTGAGAGTAGCCAACTTCAACATCATCGAAGAACCCACACAGGGGAAAAACCTTTTGAATGCTTAGAGTGTGGAAAGAGATTCAGTGTGAGTGGCCATCTTCAACAGCATCAGAGAACGCATACAGGAGAGAAACCTTTTGAATGCTCAGTGTGTGGAAAGAGATTCTGTGTGAGTAGCCATCTTCAACAGCATCAGAGAACCCACACAGGGGAGAAACCTTTTGAATGTTCAGTGTGTGGAAAGAGATTCAATGAGAGTGACTCTCTTCAGAAGCACCAAAGAACCCACACAGGGGAGAAACCTTTTGAATGCTTAGAGTGTGGAAAGAGATTCAGTCAGAGTAGCCATCTTCAACAGCATCGAAGAACCCACACAGGGGAGAAACCTTTCGAATGCTCAGAGTGTGGAAAGAGATTCAGTGTGAGTGGCAGTCTTCAACTGCATCAGAGAACCCACACAGGGGAGAAACCTTTTGAATGCTTAGACTGTGGAAAGAGATTCAGTCGGAGTGGCAGTCTTCAACTGCATCGAAGAACCCACACAGGGGAGAAACCTTTTGAATGCTTAGAGTGTGGAAAGAGATTCAGTCGGAGTGGCACTCTTCGGATTCACCAAAGAACCCACACAGGGGAGAAACCTTTTGAATGCTTAGAGTGTGGAAAGAGATTCAGTGTGAGTGGCCATTTTCAAAAGCATCAGAGAACCCAC
This sequence comes from Gekko gecko, assembly GCA_029375565.1. Taxonomy (NCBI): domain Eukaryota; kingdom Metazoa; phylum Chordata; class Lepidosauria; order Squamata; family Gekkonidae; genus Gekko; species Gekko gecko. Next base: position 15,605,212 of record JAPDNY010000002.1, read on the forward strand.
ACAGGGGAGAAACCTTTTGATATGGTCAATGCGTGGAAAGAGATTCAGTCAAAGTAACACTGTTCTACTGCAATGAGGAACGCACACAAAGAGAAGCAATGTAACTGCTTAGCCGAAAAAGAGCTTTTCTCCTATTTCACACCTAAAAGACAATCACAGACTATAGAAAGCATTGGAAAGATATAAACTGTTGTAAGAAGCTCAGGGCTCTTTTGGTAGCTGAAATTCCTTTGCATATTAGGTGACACACCCCTAATGTAGCCAATCCTCCAAGGGGTTACTGTAAGCTCTTGGAGGTTTGGCTACATCAGGGGTACGTGGCCTAATATGCAAAGGAGTTCCTGCTACAAAAAGAGCCCTGAAGGAGCTTGAATCTACACAGAAACATTAATCTAACAGGGAAGAAATGTTATAAATACTCAGAGTGTGGAAAGAGCTTTGTTGTTGGTGTTCAGTGGCACAGTCGAGTCCAACTCTTTGCGACCCCGTGGACCACATCATGCCAGGCCCTCCTGTCTTCCGTTATGCTCCAGTGTTTGCTCAGTTTCATGTTCGTGGCATCAATAACACTGTCTGACCATCTCATCCTTGGCCGTCCCCTTCTTCTTTGACCTTCAGTCCTTCCTACTATCATCAGGGTCCTCTCCAGTGAGTGCTCCCTTCTCATTGGGTGGCCAAAGTATTTGAGCTTCAGCTTCAGTCTCTGGCCTTCCAGGGAACAGCCAGGGTTGATTTCTTTCAGGATTGACTAATTTGATCTCCTTGCAGTCCAAGGGACTCCCTCTCAAGAGTCTTCTCCAGCACCATGATTCAAAAGAATCTATTATTTGGTGCTCAGCCTTCCTTGTGGTCCAGCTCTCACAGCCGTACAGTACTACTGGGAATACCCTTGCTTTGACCATATGGACTTTTGTGGATAGGGTGATGTCTCTACGTTTTATGATGCGTCCTCGCCTCTGCCACCTCTCTCTGTCAATTATAGAGATATTCAGACTGAAGAGCTCAAACAGATCTCCTAGGGAAGAATCATAGAGTTGGAAGGGACCTCCAGGGTCATCTCGTCCAACCCCCTGCACAAGGCAGGAAATTCACAAATACCTCCCACTCCACACCCGCAGTGACCCCCTGCTCCATGCCCAGAAGATGACAACAAACCTCCAGGATCCCTGGCTAAACTGGCCTGGAGAAAAATGGCTTCCTTATCCCCAAAGTGGCCATCAGCATTTCCCTGGGCGTGTAAGAAAGGGCCACAAGGTCTCAGCACTGATGCAGCCCTTCCTGCCCTCCCTCTCATGATCTGCCTAAGTTCACAGAATCAGCTTGGCTTTCAGGTGGCCACCTAGCCTCAGTTCGAAAAACTCCAAAGGGGGAGAGCCCACCACCTCCTGAGGAAGCCTGTTCCACTGAGGAACCGCTCTGACTGTCAGGAAGTTCTTCCTAATGTTTTGCCGAAAGCTCTTCTGATTTAATTCCAACCCTTTGGTTCTGGTCCAACCTTCTGGGGCTACAGAAACCAACTCTGCACCATCCTCTAGATGACAGCCCTTCAAGTACTTGAAGATGGTGATCATATCACCTCTCAGTTATCTCTCCAGGCTAAACATACCCAGCTCCTTCAACCTTTCCTCATAGGACTTGGTCTTCAGACCCCTCACCATCTTCGTTGCCCTCCTCTGGACACATTCCAGCTCGTCGATATCTTTCTTAAATTGTGGTGCCCAAAATCTCTCTTAAATTGTGGTGCCCAAAATTGAACACAGTACTCTAGGTGAGATCTAACCAGAGCGGAGTAAAGTGTTACCATCACGTTACATGATCTGGACACTATACTTCGGTTGATACAGCCCAAAGAAGAAAGGATGTGTTCTGAGGGTGGAAGAAGATTCAAGACCAGCCCATATCTCCGTGACCACTGAGGAATCCACCCAGGTGAGGAACCTCATACATACTCACCGATTTCCCACAAGCCGCTGCTCCACCCTCGCTCTTCCCTTTCCCCCGATTGTATGCGTCAGTTTCCCACTATTTCCTGGGCAGCCGCATTTTGAACTGCAGCTTGGCCCGATTTCTGCTGTGTTGTCTCTATCCTAACCCTAACCCTGTTTTTTGAGGATCGAGATGACATGGGGGAAACCTGGCAGAGCCAGGGCGGAGCAGCGGCTTGTGCGAAATCGGTCACTGTGTAGCAAGACCTTGAGGGAGAGATCCAACCTTCCTGTTTCTCAGGTAGTCCACACAAGGGCAGAGCTCTCCCATAGTGGGATTTAATGGGGCTCTTCTTCGGATGCCCAGGTGAGCGGAGTCTCAGATATAATCCAAAAGTAGTTATGCAAAGAAGAGCGTTTTGAGTGAGTGCCCTCCTCCGGTCTATTTGCCAAGCTAATGCCTTCTGACCTCTGCCAAACTGGCAAAAAACCCATATGTATTTTCCAAACCCTGTGATGAAATTGACAAGTCAAGGATAACAGGTATCTGTGGATAGATTTCAGGGGGTCCATGGACTTGGATGGGGGGGAAATTACATCTTTTCACTAACCTCTTACTGAATGTCTTCATTTCCTTCAATTATGAATCTAGGCAACAAACCAGAGTAGTATTAGCAGTACTTGTAACTTTGTCCCCAAGAGAAATCATAGATTTTTTTTTCGTATCACATTACAATCGTTGCATTTATCTTGGTCTTGTTTACACTCATCACTATTTTGAAAGCAGGGTAGTTATTAGACCTGCCCCTAAATCATACACAATCGCCTTCTTCCTGCCTGCGGATGTTCTTGTGATGTAGCTGGCAAACTATTGAGAGAGAAGAAGGGAAGAGAGTGGATTTATACCCCGCCCTTCACTCCCCAAGGGAGTCTCAGAGTGGCTTACAAACTCCTTTCCCTTCCCCTCCCCACAAGAGACACCCTGTGAAATAGGTGGGGCTGAGAGAGCTCTCTTGAGATCTGCTCTTTTTCAAGAACAACTATGCTAGAACTATGGCTTGCCCAAGGTCATCCAGCAGGTGCAAGTGGAGGAGTGGGGAATCAAACCCAGTTCTCCCAGATTAGAGTCCGCACACTTAACCACTTCACCAAACTGAGCAGCTCTGTGCCTAGTAGTCGTTCAGCCCTGGAACATGGGTGACCCAGACCTCTGCCTTGATTCCCAGTATTTCCCGTCTCCAAGTTTTGTTGATCGATACATTGACGTGAGTTGTTTTCATTCTTTATTCAAGTTCTGCAAAACAGGACAGTTCAAATGAGAATCCTTTTTACCTTTTTGTATTTTTTTAATTTTCATAAAGATAAACAGACAATGTAATAAATCTGTAACAACACAATAAACCAACAAATATAATGCAAACAGTCTATAAATCTAAAGGCTAACAATATCAAACTGTGGGGGGGGGAGTGGGTTGGCCCTGGATGTAGTGTAAAAACAACAAACGTCTTCTAACATCACATAGTTTCGATATTGTTTGTTGATGGCAAAAATGAGACGCATTTAAAATAATGCCAGAAAACTATAAGAAGTTGGGATTACAGTTTCTGGATCAGTGTTGTTGGTAACGTAGTCCAAAAAGGAAGCCACAGTTCTAGAAATGTAGATTGATCAACTGGAATTTCTGCCTCTTCCTGTAGATTTAAAAGAATAACTGCAGGATGTTTGGGTACAGCATATCTGGCAATACATTTAATCTGAGACAGATTTTTTTCCCAACAAGCCTTTAAAGCTCACACCTTGAATAAAACGTTGTTGGTCGTACAGGTGCCATTGGGACTCTAACTTTGTTCTCTAGCTTCGGACCAACACAGCCGGCCCCCTGGATCTCTCTTTGCTTTGTCAAAAGCAATCGTGCAGTGCCCTCTACTAGCAGACAATATGTTTATCCTGACAACCTTCTTAATTTTCACGTTTAGATCACAAGGTACAAATTCAGAGTCCAGCGGCACCTTTCAAGACCAAGGAAGGTTTATTCATGGTGTGAGCTTTCGTGTGCCAGGTGCGGTTTTTCAAATACCTTGAAATGGTCATTGTATCCCATGAAATTTTAAAATTTCTCCCCTGTAAACTGAATCCAATGGAATCTGTTCATCTTGATGCTGTTGTGTTGCCTCTTTCAAAGACTGGATTCCACCAGCGTCTTGAAGGGCCGTCTCTTTCGCCTCCTGAGCGTTGCTGGCTGCTGGATCAGGTTTTGCTGTGATCTCTTGCAGTTGGTTTGAAATGGGAATAAACATCTGCAGCAGTCTTATCTGTTAAACGTTTTAAAAGTGTGTTTAACATTACTTACCGTGTCTGCAGTTTCCCCTTCTTGCTGGCTTTTATTTTTCTTTGCTGTTGGGGGGAGTCCTTTGAACTTTAGGCCTGATTTTCCACAGCTGAGCCACAGTTCCTTAAAGATATTATTGTTTTTGTTGGGCAAATTAGACTTTGTGTTTTCTGTGCTTTGTGAGCTCTTTAAATTCTCCCCAGCTGTGATTGATTGAAAATTTAGGGATCTGAATTTGAGGGGATGGCCCAATTGGTCTGCATACCCCTTGCATCAACTTGATTACGTATCCTATAATATGATATGCTTCCTGTGTGTGACTCCACCGTATGATAAATAGTTATAATAACATGCTTTGTGGCTGTTTTAATGAGTTGGGCTTTGTTAAATGTGTCAAAGGTTAGTGTGATGTTGGCCAGTGGGGCAGGCCAACCTGCCTGGTAGGGAGTTGTTGTACGCACAGTTTAGGAAACACGGCTGTACACTTTGTATTCTGCCGCTGCCTAACAGGTTGACCTTAGTAGGTATTCTTAGCACTTCCCTGACATAGACAGACCTACACATATGCTAAGGGCCGTTGATTATTGTAAGCGCAGAAACAGAAACCAGCCATGAAAAGATATTCAGATATTAGCTTTGGTTCATTTGTGACTGCTGTTTAAATGTATGATGGGAGAAGAAAGATGCCAGTTACAACTGGGCATGTCTCTGGCCAAGCGAAGAACAAGGGCACCCTGCAAACCACATCAGCTATAGAGATACTTTTAGAATTTCACAGTCTAAGACAAGAAGCGCTTATTGTTTAGCAAAAAGGAAAAAAGTGTCCTTGGGAAAGGCCGGCCCAAGACGTTTTCCGCCAACCAGAGACCTGCAAGGTCAGAGAGCTGATGTCCGATGGAACCAATACTCTTGTTTCATTTGTGTGCGTCATCCTGAGTAGAAGATCCCCTGGCACCCTTCCTAACACTCGAAGAGTCTGTTGGGTATTCAGGGTTCCAAAACCTTGAGATCTGGACTCTTCCTTTATTAATAAAGAAATATTTTAGTGCTTTCCTCTCTACAGAACTGCTGAGCGTGTTTCTCAAAGTGGGCTGGGAAAACACTGCCAGGGACACGGGTTGTTTGTCCATCAGAGCCCTCCAGGACTTGGTGGGGCACCTCACTCCCCCCCCCCCACAAAAACACTCTTTCCTCTTTCCCTCCTCTTGGCTTCCCCCGCATCCTCTCCCCTTTCCCTGCCTCCTTCTCTCCTTCTCAGCCTTTCTCCAACTCACCGTTTATCTCCTCCCCTTCTTGTACAACATTTATTGTTTATTTACTTCATGTATTCCCGGCCTTTCTCCTCAGTGGGGAGTCGGACCAAAGCAAGAAGCAGCGTTCTTTTCTGCTCCTGTTTAGCCTCACAGAGTCCCTGTGAGGTAGGAGAGGCTGGAAGTGTGTGACTGGCCAAAAATCAGCCAGTGGGCTCTCACAGCGAGAGGGGAATTTGAACCTGGGTGGTCTCTGAGACCCTCCTCTTACGCTGTCAACGGATAAGCCACACTGGCTCTCATAGGGTGCCTGCCGTCGATCGGGATCACGCCGCCAGTCCTGGGTGAAACTGCAACTAGTCCTTGAACTGACAGAGGTGATGTTGGTGGGGAAGGTGTTGTTTACCCCAGGGCTAGGAGCTGCTGACATGCAAAATCTGACCCATCCTCGACAGCATTGGGCCTTTCTGCTCGCTAGACGGAATATCTCCCCTTCAGCTGTTCTTTCAGGCAGATATCATAACATACCTTTTAAGATTTTTTGTTGTTCAGTCGCACAGTCAAGTCCGACTCTTCGCAACCCCATGGACCAAATTACGCCAGGCCCTCCTGTCTTCCGCTGTCCGCTGAAGTTTGCTCCATTTCATGTCCGTTGCATCGATGACACTGTCTAACCATCTCATCCTTTGCCGTCCCCTTCTTCTTTGACCTTCAGTCTTTCCCAGCATCAGGGTCTTCTCCAGTGAATGCTCCCTTCTCATTTGGTGGCCAAAGTATTTGAGCTTCAGCTTCAGGATCTGGCCTTCCAGGGAACAGTCAGGGTTGATTTCTTTTAGGATTGACTGATTTGATCTCCTTGCAGTCCAAGGGACTCTCAAGAGTCTTCTCCAGCACCATAGTTCAAAAGAATCTATTCTTCGGCGCTCGGCCTTCCTTATAGTCCAACTCTCGCAGCCATACATTACTACGGGGAATACCATTGCTTTGACCATGCGGACTTTTGTTGGCAAGGTGATGCCTCTGCTTTTTATCATGCTGTTTAGGTTTGCCATCGCTTTCCTCCCAAGGAGCAGGCGTCTTTTAATTTCATGGCTGCAGTCACCATCTGCAGTGATCTGGGATCCTAGGAACGTGAAGTCTGTCACTACTTCTACAACTTCCCCTTCTATTTGCCAAGGAGTGATGGGGCCAGATGCCATGATCTTAGTTTTTTTATGTTGAGCTTCAAGCCCACTTTTGCGCCCTCCTCTTTCACCCTGAGCAAGAGGCTCCTGAGGTCCTCTTCACTTTCTGCCATCAGAGTGGTATCGTCTGCATATCTGAGGTTATTGATCTTTTCCCCTGCAATCTTAACTCCAGCTTGTGATTCATCCAGGCCAGCATTTCGCATGATGTATTCTGCATATAAATTAAATAAGCAAGGTGACAATATACATCCTTGTCGTACTCCTTTTCCTATGCTAAACCAATCAGTTGTTCCATATCCGGTTCTAACTGTTGCTTCTTGACCCTTATACAGGTTTCTCAGGAGACATGTGAGGTGGTCCGGTACTCCCATCTCTTTAAGAACCTGCCATAATTTATTGTGATCCACACAGTCAAAGGCTTTAGCATAGTCAATGAAGCAGAAGTAGATGTTTTTCTGGTACTCTCTTGCTTTCTCCATAATCCAGCGAATGTTGGCAATTTGATCTCTAGTTCCCCTACCTCTTCGAAACCCAGCTTGTACTTCTGGCAGTTCTCTATCCACGTACTGTTGGAGCCTAGCTTGTAGGATTTTGAGCATGACCTTGCTAGCATGTGAAATGAGTGCAATTGTGCGATAGTTTGAACATTCCTTGACATTGCCCTTTTTTGGGATTGGAATGTACACTGACCTTTTCCAATCCTGTGGCCACTGTTGTGTTTTCCAAATTTGTTGGCAAATTGAGTGCAGCACTTTAACAGCATCTTCTTTTAAGACTTTGAATAACTCAGCTGGGATACCATCACCTCCACTAGCTTTGTTGTTAGTAATGCTTTCTAAGGCCCATTTAACTTCGCTTTCCAGGATATCTGGCTCGAGGTCAGTGATTATATCATCGTGGTTGTCAAGGACATTGAGGTCCTTCTTGTATAGTTCTTCTGTGTATTCTTGCCATCTTTTCCTAATCTCTTCTGCTTCTGTTAGGTCCCTACCGTTTTTGTCCTTTATCATGGCCAGCTTTGCATGGAACGTTCCCTTGATTTCTCCAATTTTCTTGAAGAGATCTCTAGTCCTTCCCAATCTATTGTTTTCCTCTATTACTTTGCATTGTTCATTCAGGAAAGCCTCCTTATCTCTCCTTGCTGTTCTCTGGAAATCTGCATTCAGTTGGGCAAATCTTTCCTTTTCACCGTTGCCTTTAGCTTTCCTTCTTTCCTGTGCTATGTGTAAAGCCTCATCAGACAGCCACTTTGCTTTTTTGCATTTCTTTTTCTTTGGGATGGCGGCGATTGCTGCCTCCTTTACAATGTCACGGACCTCTGTCCATAGTTCTTCAGGCACTCTGTCTATCAAATCTAGTCCCTTAAACCTATTCTTCACCTCTACTGTATATTCATCGGGGATGCGATCTAGGTCAAATCTGAATGGCCTTGTGGTTTTCCCAACTTTCTTCAATTTAAGTCTGAATTTTGCAATGAGTAGCTCATGATCTGAGCCACAATCAGCTCCAGGTCTTGTTTTTAGTGACTGGATAGAGCTTCTCCATCTTTGACTGCAAATTATATAGTCAATCTGATTTCGATGTTGCCCATCTGGTGATGTCCATGTGTAGAGACGCCTCTTAGGTTGTTGGAAAAGGGTGTTTGCTATGACCAGCATGTTCTCTTGACAAAACTCTGTTAGCCTTTGCCCTGCTTCATTTTGTTCTCCAAGGCCAAACTTGTCCATTATTCCGGGTACCTTTTGATTTCCTACTTTAGCATTCCAGTCCCCTATGATGATGAGGACATCATTTTTTGGTGTTAGTTCTATGAGCTGTTGTAGGTCTTCATAGAACTGGTCCACTTCAGCCTCTTCTGCAGCAGTGGTTGGGGCATAGACTTGGATTACTGTGATATTGAATGGTTTGCCTTGGATTCGGACCGAGATCATTCTGTCATTTTTGAGATTGTATCCCAGTACTGCCTTTCTCACTCTCTTGTTGACTATAAAGGCCACACCATTTTTTCTACGGGATTCCTGGCCACAGTAGTAGATATAATGGTCTTCTGAGTTAAATTCGCCCATTCCTGTCCACTTTAGTTCACTGATTCCCAAGATGTCGATGTTCATTCTTGCCATCTCATTTTTGACCACGTCAAGCTTACCTTGATTCATAGATCTTACATTCCAGGTTCCTATGCAGTATTGTTCTTTGCAGCATCGGACTTTCCTTTCACCGTCAGACACATCCACAACTGAGCGTCCTTTCGGCTTTGGCCCAGCCGCTTCACTCTTTCTGAGGTTACTCGTACTTGCCCTCTGCTCTTCCCCAGTAGCATATTGGACACCTTCCGACCTGAGGGGCTCATCTTCCGGCGTCATATCTTTTAGCCTTTTGTTACTGTCCATGGGGTTTTCTTGGCAAAGATACTGGAGTGGGTTGCCATTTCCTTCTCCAGGGGATCACGCTTGGTCTGAGTTCTCTGTTGTGGCCTGTCCGTCCTGGGTGGCCCTCCACGGCATAGCCCACAGCCTCATCGAACCACGCAAGCCCCCTCGCCACGACAAGGCAGTGATCCATGAGGGATCCTTTTAAGAATAGACAATGTCAATGTTGTTGATTGGAACCTGACTCCATTTCCCATGTCTTACTTTGCTGTCCCGTGCATAGGAAGGCTCGTCAACAACTCCTTGATCCTGTTATTTCCAACCTCTCTGGCCACCTCGAGAGAATTACTCAGTATTTACTTGCTGGTAAACCCATCAAACTGACAGAACTTGTGGCCAAGTATTTTGGCTACTATATTAAATAAGTGTGACTGTGTTTCTGAGGCTAAGGCAGCGAATGCGTGATTGATTTTGTTCTTCTGTGTTCTTATTCCTGACACTGTTTTATTGTCTCACCTGGACTGTACAATTCCTATTTTATTCATGTAAGACTATTCTCCGTTTTATTACATTTTATGCCATTAAAGGTTTCTGAAACTGAACTGAACTGACCGAAGTGGTGTTGGTTGGGAAGGTGGGGGTCTTGAGGGACGGTGTGCGCCGCACTTCTGACGGTGTTCGGCGGACCCTTGCTGACTCCCTGAAGACACTGGGGGTTCTAGACGAGATCCAGCGTTCTTGCGGCAGAAGCGAGTTCACCCGGCTGCCAATGATGCTTCCTCCCAACTCTCTGACCTGCCCACAGGATGGCCCCTTAGTCCAGTGGCACCTGGACAACCCACCAAGTTTCATTCTGGCTAAAAGCTCTTCTTCGGAAAGAAGAAATGTGCGAGCGCACGGAAGCTTCTACCCAGAATGAAAGTTTGTCGTAAAGGTGCCGTTGGCTCAAACTTTGATGCACTGTCCTCAAAATCAATTTTTTTTTAAAAAAAGATTTTATTCGCTTTTAAGGATAGAACAGCGAGACAACACTGCAAACAGAGGAGAAACTAAGCATGGAACACGTTTAAGGAGCATCTCCCCATTACAGAATGCTTAAATTTAACCGACGTGAATAGCATCAGTCTAGTACACACTTTACCCAGCATAGTTATTTGCAGACAGAGCATTTACTTTCACCGTTTCTTGGATGATTTCCCAAGATATTCCTCAGTCCAACTATAGAGTCTTGGCCAATTCTTTTCAGAAATTTCTTCTTTTCTGTCCTGCAATTGTAAGGTTGACTTGTCCATTTCCGCTGTTTCCAGGAGCTTATTAAAATCAATTTAGAAACTTCAGTTATAGAATCATAGAATCACAGAGCTGGAAGGGGCCCCACAGGCCATCTAGTCTAACCTCTCGCTCAATGCAGGATCAGCCTAGAGCGTCCCTGACCAGGGTTTGTCCAGCTGCTGCTTAAAGACTGCCAGGGAGGAGGAGGAGGAGGAGACTGGATTTATACCCCTTTGCCCTTCACTCCCCAAGGGAGTCTCAGAGTGGCTTACAAACTCCCTTCCCTTCCCCTCCCCACAAGAACTCAAGAACTCTTATCAGAACTATGCCTTCCCCAAGGTCATGCAGCCAGGTGCAAGTGGAGGAGTGGAGAATCAAACCCGGTTCTCCCAGATTAGAGTCCACACACTTAACCACTCCACCAAACTGGCTTAACCACTACATCAAAATGAATCCACTGTTGCATAACTCTGACTATCAAAAAGTTTTCCCTAAGATCCAGCCGGAACCTCCCAGCACTTAATTTAAACCCATGATTGCGAGTCCTCTCCTCTGCTGCCAAGAGGAACAGCTCCCTCCCCTCCTCTGAGTGACACAGCCCTTCAGATACTCCCAAGGGAACCATCCTGTCCCCCCCTCAGCCTCCTCTTCTCCAGACTAAACATTCCCACGAAGTCCCTCAGCCTTTCCTCACAGGGCCTCTTGGTCTCCAGGCCCCCCATCATCCTCGTCACTCTCCTCTGCACCCGCTCCATTCTGTCCACATCCTTTTTGAAGTGAGGCCTCCAGAACTGCACACAAGACTCCAGGTGTGGCCTGACCAATGCAGTGTGCAGTGGGACTGTTATGATCTGTGTAGGACTGGGAGACAGTGCCTCAAGGCCTACGCCCAGGTCAGACCTGTGTGGGAGTGGAAAGCAGACAGCCTACAATCCCCATAATGCTTAGCGATGGTTGTAACCAATCGGTGTACAGGCATTATATGAGGAAATTGGGACTTCAGCTTGGTGAAGTGAAACTGAATTCTTTCTCTACTGTGGCCTTGCCACACAGTCTGGTCTGAGAGAAAGATCCCTCAGTTGGGACAGAGTGAGTACAGGCAGGAGGCCTGATATAAAAGGGCTGTGGGCCTTGAAGGAGTAACCAGTTTAGAAGAAATAGGTCGTTGTGTTAGATTTGTGTTTATTTTGCCTTTGAACACTGTTATATATTTTAAAGCTTCTTGACTTGTTTCTCTTGCCCCAATACTGGATTAATAAACCATTTGTTTAATGTTCTCTGCCTGGTCATCACGCCTATGTTTCTTGGCTTAAAAGGGGCATTTTGTTTTTGCTTGGAAGGGTACTCTGGGCCTTTCCAGGGGACCTTAAGTCCAGAGTGGTGGCAGCAGAAGGTGGCAATCTGCTGGTGTCATGACAGGGACTATGACATCTTGTGATCTGGATGTTATGCCTCTGTTGATACACCCCAAGACTGCATTAGCCTTTTTTGTCGCTGCATCACACAGGCTGCTCATATTTAACTTTTGATCCACCCTTGCCCCCAAGATCTTGTTCACATGCACTGCTGCTCAGAAGCGTATCCCCCATCCAGTATGCGTGTTCCTCATATTTGTTACCCAGCCACAGAAAGGATGTACTCTTGATTTTTCAGTGGAACATCTTTAAGCTCTCAGAGGCTGGTTGAAACATCTTGAACCACGAGCCTACAGGGAATCATATATATATATATATATATATATATATATATATATATATATATATATATATATATACTAGGAATAAGGCCCGTTGTGGAAATAAATACAACGGGCTCTAGAGAGAGGCTCTGGGAGAGTGCCCCGTCTTTGGGCACTCAGTGACAATTTGCTGCGGCAATCTCAGCAGGGTATAATGACAGAGTCAACCATTTTCTCCAGAGGAACTGATCTTTGCTACCTGAAGAACAGTAGTAATTTTGAGTGATCTCCAGCCCACCCCCAAGATTGGTAACAGTGGTTCCCCAGGAGGGAGTGGCTGGTTTGGAGGGTGGAGTCTATGGCATTGTACCTGTCTGAGGTCCCACCCCTCCTCAACACTCACCCTCTCCAGGTTCGACCCCTCAAATCTCCAGGAATTTCCCAACCTGGAGTTGACAACCCTATCTCCCTCCCAGCCAACCATCAACCTACCTTTAGTTTTCCATCTCCTCCACCCTCCCTCCTAAAGAGCAGTTGTAATTTTGAGTGATCTCCAGCCCCCACCTGGAGATTGGCAACAATGGTTCCCTATCAGGGAATGGCTGGATTGGAGGGTGAAGTCTATGGCATCATACCTGTGTGAGGTGCCACCCCTCCTCAAACCTCACCCTCTCCAGGCTCCATCCCTCAAATCTCCAGGAATTGCCCACCTGGAGTTGGCAACCTGATCAGGACTGGGCCCAATGAGTTTTCTCCCAAAGGCCAACATAGGTGTGGAAAGGGCCTTTTACTGACAGAGGAGAAAGTACAGGTGCCAACTTTGATTAGGGAAATACCTGGAGATTTGGGGGGGTAGATTCTGTGGAGGGCAGCATTTGGGGTGTGTGTGGAAGGACTCAGCAGGGTATAATGACATAGAGTCTACCCTCCAAAGCAACCATTTTCTCCCGGGGAACTGATCTCTGTCATCTCTAGAGATGCACTCTATTCTTGGTGCTGGAGGGGGCAGCAGTGGGAGGGCTTCTGGTGCCCTGGCCCCACTGCTGGACCTCCTGATGGCACCTGGTATATTTTGGCCGCTTATGTTCTTATGTTCTTATCTGGAGGTCAATTGTAACAGTGGGAGATCTCCAGGTCCCACCTGGAGATTGGCAGCCTTAGGGGAAAGTCAGCCGCACAGCGGGGAGTTGAAGAAAATGGTCTGATGGTCGCTGGCCCACCTCGTTAGCCAGCCAGGCATGCTGAAGCTAAGCAGGAGAAAGAGTCTTTTTCCATTTATTCTGACAGGAAAGTGGCCATTGGGGAGGGGGTTATGGGCGGGTGAGGGGGTTATGCTGAAAGTCCTTTGTTTTTTTACTCACAGAACCAAGCTTGACTGCCTACCAACAGCCACTGAGGGGACAGTCCCTCACAGGAGTCAAGAGAACTGTCTTCCTCAGGAGAGAGAGCTGTTTGCCAGGGGGAGTGGGTGGGGAAGAGGAGGCACCCAGCCAATGGCACGCGAGTACTCTTGAGTGGCGGCTGATGGGGCAATGGCTGAGGGAGGGCATTTTACAGCCAATGGGAGCGCATGGAATCTTGCGAAACCAAAAGACAATTATTTATAAGGATATATATATATATATACCCCCTAGCGTACTGGCACTTTCCGGCTCTCCCATCGGCTGTGCTGTGCGCTCCATCAGCCATTGGCCCATTGTCTGGTTCCTCAGTCAGCTCACGCAACAGAGGGCTTCTTCAGAATGGTGAAACAGAACTAAAGACACATGTACAGCTTGTGTCTGTAATGGCCACATACAATAGGGCCTGCTAAGACATACTACATTCACGCATCCCCCCCCCCGCCCATACAGCAGAAGCCAATGAATAGTATTCGCGAGCACGGGCAAAAGCAGCAGGCAAGCAAGCAAAACAATCTAGAAACCGTTAGGTTCCCAGCCGAAACTCCAGCAGCTGGAGAGGGAAGGTTGGAGACCTGATAAGAGAAAGTGAATGAAAGTTCAAAGGATGGGAGACCAGAAAACTCCCTCTGCACACCATACCTGTGACAGGACTACCTGACACCCGTCAACCGCCACTCAAGAGTCCTTGTGTGCTATTGGCTGGGGGCTGGGCCCACTCCTCTCCCCCGCCCACTGTCGGCTTGGCCACTCTTCCCTGTCTGAAGAAACTACCAAAATGGCTGTCTGTCCTGACAGAGACGCTTCTACTGCTGCTGTTTCGCTCTTCCACGTCTCCTGCTTGGTTCTTCCGCAGTAGGCTACTACAATGTTCCCTCTAAGCTGAGTTAATGTGAGCTAGCTCACAGTTTTTTAGCCTCTGGGTTCACACGTCTTTTGTCTTAGTTCAGGAAGGAGGGCTCCAGAGCAAACTGGTTTATGCAGCAGCCCGATCGCTCGCTCACACCTTTAATGCCAGTAGCTGACAAAGTAGAATTTTTGCTCACAAGACTCCGCTGCTTAGAGGGAGCATTGGAGGTGAGCCATCAGCCATCAAACCATTCTCTTCTCCTCTGGCTGTGAGGCTGACTTTCCCCACTGTGGCTGATGCCAGGAAACCAAGCTTGGTTCTGTCAGTAAAAAGGTAGGGGCAGGATATCCAGGTACCCAGGCCAACCATATGGTAAAAAATACATATATATGTCTGCCTGCTTGCTGACCCCAGCTCAGAGTCCTCCTGCCAGCTGCATCCCAGGGAAAAGAGAGCTATTTCCTATTGCCCAAAGATTTTATCCCCTTTGGTTCCCTTCCCCCTTGACCCTGGTTAGCCAGGATAAAGGAGGAGGAGAAGAAGAGGAAGAAGAAGAAGAACAGGAGGAGGAGGAGGAAGAAGAAGAAGAAGAAGTTGTTCCCATCCTGGACAGCCCTACTTGATATCTCACTGTATTTGCCAGGGCAAGAAATGCAAAACTTTTTAAGTCTCAAGTCCTCAACAGGGTAATAAAACTGCACTTCAAAGTGCCTCCTGAAATCCCAGAAGCCGGAGGGGATTTCGAACAGGGCTGCCTTCCACAGGGGACCCAGTCTGTGCTGCAATCCGTAAGCGGAAGGTTTTTCAGTGTGAAATCTTGAGGTTCTTCAGCCACAGGCTCCAAAAACAGGCTTGCCTGGTCCACCTTGGTCGCCGGAAGGGGATGGGGGGGTCAGGTTGCCAGCTCCCGGTTGGGGAACTCCTGGAGATTTGGGGGTGGAGCCCGGGGTGGAGAGGGGACCTCAGTGGGGCAAAATGCCAGAGTCTCCTCCTTCCAAAGCACCCATTTCCTCCGGGGGGAGGAATTGATCTCTGCAGTCTGGAGACGAGCTGTCAAGCAGAGGAATCGGGACCCCCCACTTTGGGGGAAGGAAGCGGCGCTCCCTCTCAGCTGCGGAGTCTTCTGGGCAAGAATTCTGCTCTGGGAGCTCCTGGGCATCAGAGTTGCGAGCCGGCGTTTTGGCTGCTGCATAAATGAGTTCGCTCTGGAGCCTTCCCTTCCCCCAGCGAAGACCAAAATGGGTGAGCCGGAGGCTAAAAAAACGGTGCGCTGGCTCACACGAACTCAGCTTAGCGGGAACGCTGGTGGGAAGGGAAGAGCGTCGCCTGCGCCTCGGCGTCGAGTCATGCCCAGCGCCACAGGGCCACGGGAACGTCTTCGGACAGCGCTGGCTCTTCGGCTTGGAAACGGGAGATGAGCGCCGCTGTCCCCAGAGTCGGATTCCGACGGGCTTTCCAGCAAGGGACCCCGAGTGCCGTCTCATGCACGAGTCCCCGCCGCCCTCCCTCTTTTCCTCTTTGCAAAACGAGCACCGCCCCGAAGGGTTAAAGAGAGCGAGATCCGCAGTCCTAGAGAGGCACATGGGGGGGGGAGGAAGGTGGGGTTGCACGAGGGGGGGCGCATTTCCTCCTCCTCCTCCTCCTCCTCCTCCGCTTTTGCAAGGCGGCGCTTCTGCTGGGGGGACTGGAGGGACCCTGGTGAGCTCCACGGGGCTGGGGGGCAGATGTGGGGCGGGGGGCTGCAATGTGGGAGGGGGAAGGGGGAGCTCGGGGGGGGCGGGAGGAGAGAGTGCTGGACTGGGGGGCCCTTGGCCTGATCCAGCACTGGCTCCTCTTGTGTTCTTCTGTGACTTGCTCCAGGTTGGATGCTTTGGGGGGGGGAGGCCCCTCCCTGCCCTTTCCCAGCCCCCCTGCTGCAGCGCTTGGCCCCTGCCGGACTCCCCCCGGCCTCTCTGAGACCTTCTTGCCTGAAGCTGCTTTGGGGTGAGGTTGGGTGTCCCCAGGAAGGCGGGAGGGGCTGCCAGATCGAATCCCCCCCCCTCCACCCGAGTCAACGCTCCCTCTCAGCTGCAGAGTCTTGTGAGCCAGAATTCTACCTTCTGAGCTCCCGGCATTGAAAGTTGTGAGCGGGCGATTTGGCCACTGCATGAATCACTTTGCTCTGGAGCCTTCCTTCCTGAGCTGAGACAAGAAAAACGTGTGAGCCGGAGGCTAAGACACCGTGAGCCTAGCTCACACTAACTCATCTGAGAGGGACCCCAGTGGCAGCTGTTTCCCCTTCCCCTGGTCTGGGGCGTGTGAGTCAGTCTTGGTTTGGTGTTGTAGGGGTTCCAGAACCTTGAGATCTGGACTCTTCCTTCATTAATAAATAAAAAATATTTTAGTGTTTCCCTCTCTACAGAACTGCTGAGCGTGTTTCTCAAATTGGGCTGGGAAAAACCCTGCCAGGGACATGGGTTGTGTGTCCATCAGAGACCTCCAGGACTTGGGGGGGCACCTCACTCCCCCCCCACAAAAACACTCTTTCCTCTTTCCCTCCTCTTGGCTTCCCCCGCATCCTCTCCCCTTTCCCTGCCTCCTTCTCTCCCTCTCAGCCTTTCTCCAACCCACCGTTTATCTCCTCCCCTTCTTGTGCAGCATTTATTGTTTATTTCCTTCCTGTATTCCCAGCCTTTCTCCTCAGGGGGGACCAAAGCAAGAAGCAGCGTTCTTTTCTGCTCCTGTTTAGCCTCACAGCGTCCCTGAGAGGTAGGAGAGGCTGGAAGTGTGTGACTGGCCCAAAATCAGCCAGTGGGCTTCCACAGCGAGAGGGGAATTTGAACCTGGGTGGTCTCTGAGACCCTCCTCTTACGCTGTTAACAGATAAGCCATGCAGCCAGTCCTGGGTGAAACTGCAACTAGTCCCTGAAATGACAGAGGTGATGTTGGTGGGGAAGGGGTTCTTTACCCCAGGGCTAGGAGCTGCTGACATGCAAAATCTGACCCATCCTCGACAGCGTCGGGCCTTTCTGCTTGCTAGACGGAATATTTCCCCTTCATCTGTTCTTTCAGGCAGATATCATAATATACCTTTTAAGACTAGACTATTTAAATATTGGTTGCTGTAGATTTTCCGGGTTGTGTGGCCATGCTCATGGCATTGTAGGACCTGATGTTTCACCAATAGCTGTGACTGGCATCCCCAGAGGTATGACACAGAAAGATGGAGTACTCTCTGTGTCAAGGTGAGGAGAGAAATGGTAGGCAGGTAATTTATATCTACTCAGGAAGGTCTGGGTCAGTTGTTTCATTGGAGTTCCCGATGCTGTGAACATGCTAATGGAGGAGCTTTCCTGAGGAGGTTCTTTTGCATATGGATTAGCTGTTTCCTGAGGTGTTAGAAGATGGGAGGGACTACCTTCCATATCATCCCCTTTTTGACAGGTGCCCCGCCCCCCTCAGCCAATGAGAGCTCAGGGATTAGTCCCGCCTCCCTGCTGCGAGGCAAGATGGCAGCCTCCATGAGGGCCATGCTTGCAGGGGGCAAGATGGCGGCCTCCCTGAGGGCCATGCTTCCAGGCAAGATGGCTGCCTCCCCTGAGGACCATGTGTTGGGCTTTCTCCCCCACCAGCCATGGAAATGGGGCTCCAGGCTGGGAAATGGGTTTCTGGGTGTTTGGGGGCTTTTGTGCTTATGTTTTTGTGTGTGTGTCTGATCCCTGGAAGGGGCTTTTGTGCCGTGTGTCTGGGGAGTGCTTTGACTGTGGTATTTGTAACCATGCTTGTGCTAACATAGATCCAGGGGAGTTTTTTTTGGGGGGGAGCTCCCAGAGAGAGAGAGAGAGAGAGAGAGAGAGAGAGAGAGAGAGAGAGAGAGAGAGAGAGAGAGAGAGCAAAAGGAAAAAAGCTTTTAGAATCCTGCTTCAGCCAGGAGTAGATAAGGAGACACAGGCAGAGACTCCACACAGAGCCTGCCCCCCCCACATGCTAACATAGTTTTGTGCCCCAGGGAGATCCTGGGGAGCCCCCACCCCATAGAGAGAGCCTGGGACCCCCCCTCCCCGTTGCATGCCCCCCTCCCTCTGTAAGCCCCAGACCCAAAAGCAGTGGGGTTTTCAGCAGAAAGGAAACAAGTCTGCTTTTAAAAATGCTGTCTGCAGCCTCGGGTCCAAGTGGGAGAGACGCTGCATTAAAGAGACACAGGCAGAGAATCCACACAGAGACTGTCCCTTCCCCCATACACGGATGAGAGAGGCCAAAAGGTTTTATAGGCAAGGTTTTTTAGGCAGGCACCTATATGCCAGGAATAGAGTCCCCCTTAGCAGAAAGAATTCCACACACACACACACACACAAACACCCACACACCCACGCTGAAGCCAGGGGATGGGAACCAAACAAACAAGGTTCCCCCACAGAGGAAAAAAAGCTGAATCACACCCCACAAGCCAGCCCCACAGATCCCCTTCAAAAGCTTCACTCATTTGCCTTTTGAAAAGAAAGACAGGCAGAAAAACCAGGCAGAGAGAGAATTCCAGCCAGCCACAAGGGGAAAAAAAGTTGATTCAAAAGCCATAGTTTCAACTCATAAGCAGAGTTCTTACTTACTGTGGAGTGCAGAATGCCAGAGGAGGCTCCCCCAAGTTTCCATCCTTTTTTAAAGGAAAAAAAAGCACGCAAAACCCCCCAGTTTTACAAGCAAACTTTCCCCCAGGACAGCTGTGTATTGGAGAGAGTTTTTCAACAGAACAAACAGCCCGCGCTGAGCTGCAAGTGGGCAGGGCACACATTCCCCACCCCCACCAAAGGCAGACTTCCAGTTCAAAGACAGACAGGCCCTCTGGATAGAGAGATAGGCGGGATCTTTAGCCCTCAGCCAATGAGAGCTCTCTCTCTCTCAGCCCGGCTAAATTTCAATGTCACCCACTGCAGAGAGGCGGGCTCCTGAAGCTTTCTCCTCCTCCGCCCCCCCTCCACCCTCCTGCTTGCCTGCCACAATCTCCAGGCTAGGGCTGGAGAATCTCCAGGCGACCCTGTGAATTAAGGGGTAAAACTGCCTTGGGGGAAATGGCAGGCATGTAGGAGACAGTTGCCCAAGCAGCACACTTTTAGAGGCAGGGAATCTTATAAAACTTAAGGGAATGCATTGGCAAGCCACAAATTTTTTTGCCCCCAGGGAGCCTCTCTGAGAGGTGGGGGGCAGTCCCTTTGCCTTTGCAGGAAATATTCCTTTGCAGGGAGTGGGCTAGCCCCCCCTCAGCAGCACACACATAGCACAAGAAATAAAACAGAAGGGGGGTTGCCAACGCCAACCTTGCGAGGTAGGATGGGGGAAGGTTGATTTTTGGCCGTTCCACACCCCCCTGCATCACAGGGGTGTCTACCCTGCAGCATTCAAACGAGCCAATGAGAGCAAGGCGTGCTCTTTAAAAATGGGTGACCCGTCCACACACAGCGCCTGCTTCTGCTGCTGCTGGTTCCCCAGAGCCATGGCGTGCACACCGGTGACCTCTGGCACCAATCCTTCAGTTCCTGGCGCCCCCAGAAAGATGCCAAGCATTCGTAGACGCGTGGAGAGTTCTGATTCTGATAAAGAGAATGAGTGGCCTATCATTTCAAAAAGGCTTTTTACAGCAATGTTGGGAACCGATGAGGATGTTGGAATCCCTGAAAAGACCCAAAGATGGGAGGATTCAAATCAACAGCAGTCCCCGAATACCTTCAAGGTGTGTATGGGTGTCTGAGTGGGTTGGGGCGCAAATGGCTTAGGATTCTTTGAGTGTAATGTTTTTTTTCTTTGCCCCATTTGTTTTATTCTAGAAAATCTGTCTCCTCATTTTTTCTGGGGACATGAATTCTGTGCGCAAGACCCTGCAAGAACATACAGGTCTGACAGACAATATACTTCCTGATTTTAAGGATGCATCTCCACGCGACATTATGGATCAGCTGCTTCCTGCTGCCCTCTATGTGATTTTGGATAAATGTTTTGATGACTTCTGCTACGCCGGATGTGAAGGGTGTGTTTTAGAGAGACCCGGGCAAAAATCACACGAATGTCTGTACTGGAGCGAGGCGGATTATGAAAAAAAATTAATATATGTATGTAATAATTTAAAAATGGACCCTTTGTTACAATTGGTCACCCGAATTGCATGTTGCCTGAATGTGTACTGTATCCATTTTCAGGATCTTGTTACAATGGGGACACTGTTGGGGGTATCTCCAGTGCAGAACGTCCACGAAAAGAGCTAAATGCTTTTTATCACCGTTGTAACCCCGCTTTAGTGGTCCTTGTTGAGAGATTTGTGCACAAATCATTTCAATACACTTTTGATGTTTTGAAAGTATTTCTGTAAGCAGTGTCTAAAAATTAAAATGGTCAGTGAGGTAACTTGTTATTAAAATAAAAAACAAATGTATAAAAATCCATGGTGTCTTTGTGAAATTTAAAATGTTTGCAGAAAAGTTAAAAAGCAGGAGGGTGGATTAAACACTCTTAGCTGACTTTGTTTAGCTCTGGTTTCCTAACTTTTTAAAAAACTTGTTAGATTTCACCCCAAAGAAGCTTTTTCTGTAAGGTGTGTCTAAAATAATTAAAATGCTCAGTGAGGAAGGTTTGGGGTGAAACAGAGACCCCTTCAAACTTTTTATGCACGTTAAATGTAAAGCCCACCACAGTTTGAAATTTCTTCCAGGCTGTTGCACGTCCAAGTGTAACGTCTGCTAAGGATAGATAAGGGCGAACCACCACCCATAGAAAGAGAGTGGAAAGACAATGCGTGTGTCCATTTTTCAAAGGTGTCTGTAGGCTGTGCACGTGCAGACGTTCCTAGGATTAATTCCATAAGGTCCAACCATGGCTTCTAACGAATTGCCATCATCACTACCTGTAATTACTATAGATGATTCTGACCTACAAAATTTGACAGGTAGGACAAAATGTTGTTTGGGGATGGGGTGGGGGGGTATAAAATGCCTACCAGAAATACCCCTCTTTTGACAAACTTCTCTGCCCCCCCCGTCTGTCTTTAACAGCGGCATATACCCAGGATGAGCAGATGACGGCAATGGTTGTAAACCAATATATCCCACCTCCTGAAATTCCCAACTCCCTCCCACAAGAGTGGTTGGTCGGGAGCAACTCTGGTATGGTTGTTTGGTTTTTTTGTTTTTGTTTGTTTTTGTTTGTTTTTTTTTTTTGGGTTTTTTGCTTAACAGCAGCAGGGGTCGGGTGGGAGAAGATCATGAAGGATGGTGAGATTAACTCTTATCTCTTCTTCCCGGTCAGTGGTCAACCATGAAGGGGAAATCCCTCATTCTCTGCAACCTATAGATTTTTCCATAGGAGAGGGTCCATCAGATTCTGGTTTTACTGGCAAGCTGATCTCACCCCTATAAGCTTTGGTTGAATAATAGTAAATTTTTTTAAAAAAAGGTGAAAATGTCAAAAGGCCAGGAATCCTGGAGGGGACAGTGGAGTGTGTGTGGGTGTTTGTGTGTGTGTGTTCAAGGGCGTTTTTAAAAGTCATCTCAACACAGCACATCACAGCATGCCACAGAGTCCTAAAACCCTAGGGGAGAGGGAGGAATTCACAGTCTGGGGCAAGTGCTGTTCTGTATTTGTGGCACCTGGAATGGCGGTGGGGGGCGGGGGGACTTCTAGTCTCCAACCATGCGGCCCTCATGCTGCACCTGCTATTTTTTGGCCAGTGTGTGGCAGTGTGTTGCCCTGAATGGGGCCATCTTCAAGGCATGAAGAATCTTTGTGAATCTTCAGCCTTGCGCTGGGGTGGGGGTTGAACTAGATGACCTGGGAGGACCCTTCCAACTCTGTGATTCTATGTTTTCCTAGATCCCCTGGAGGGAACATCTCATCATGCTCCCTCGCTGGAGCAGGGAGGTGTCAGCCCCCGAGACGTCCAGCACCGGACAGTGCCTCGGATGGACCTACCCCCAAAAAGAAGAAGGTTGACATTTCTGCAAAGCACATGCCGATCGTCCTGGATATTTATGACCGCATGAAGGAAATAAAAATTATAGAGGTCGATCTAGAGAATGTCGAAGCGGAAAGAAGAAAGCTGAAGTTGATTGCAGAAGCCCAACGCTCTGTCTTGCAAGCTAAACACACGGAGCTCGACGTGTTGGTTGATAACTATGTTAATGATAAGATTAAAAGTTCTAGATCCTATGGGGATTGTCTTGGGGCCGTCATGCAGGGTGGGGGCGCTCTGTCAGGCACTGCTACCTCCCCACGGTCTGTTCACTCCGTTGAGGGAGGGAAGAAGGGGAAGGGGAAGGTGGAGACTCCTCAACTCCCCCAAAGTCTCTGATGGCTCTGATAGGGTGGAGGAAGAGGGGAATGTTGATGAGGAGAGGGATGCAGGCTCCCCACCCCCACCCGAAGTCTACGTGGCACATGTCGGGACATGGCGCAGACCGTATGAAAGATTTCGCTCACTGGTGATCAGTGAGGAGTTTCGTTTGTCAACCTAGAGCATGTGCGTTCATTTGGGGAAGCCATCCAGGCTCTAACGAGCGGTATCCAACACATCCTTGATCAGATTAGCAGGGACATTCAACCCGGTGATTTCGTGCAGTTACGTTTACAATCTGAGGGTCTCCAGAACTCGTTGTTTTCTTTCAAGAAAACAAAAAACCAATTGGATGCGGGAGACTTTTTAGAACAGGTGGTCAACATGCTGCAAAGCAACAGGGAGATCCTGAGCAGCGACACGCTGCGTTTAATCGCTACTATATCCAGACCTCCCAGGGGTGGGGCACGCAGGAAACTCAAATCTATCCCTTACAGTTCAATCATTGAAAAGAAACGGAGGTTTTTGGTTGATTTTTCCAGTTATGGCGACAATCTATGTTTTGCAGCAGGACTGATGGGTGTCATGAAAAAAAGAGCAGGGGGCCCCACCGACGCAGAGCTCCTGAGGGCCGCTAGAAAATTACACAGGGAACTGGGGTGGTCTACTCAGAAACAGGTGTCTCTGAGCGACATTGGTATTGTTGAGGATCATCTAAGAACAAATATACAGATTGTACTGTGTTCTGAAAAAGGTTGGACAATTTTTAAACCCAAGCCTGCGAGATATCCAGACACCCATTTTCTACTATTGCACAATGACCATTACTATGGAATTCTTAACATCCAGGGATTTATGGGGTCTAAAAACTTTTGCAAGCATTGTCATACCTTATACCATCATAAACATAATTGTTCTCGGTTTTGTAGAATGTGTTCCACCGCAGAATGTAAAGAAATCCTGGGTGTGCCCAAGAAATGCCCCAACTGCTGCTTGTATTGTAGTAGTGATTTTTGCTTTAAACGCCACGGGGAGCTGGCGGCCCAGAATAAAGTCAGATGCCCCTCCAGGGTATGGTGTAAAAATGCAGGTCTTACGTGGGTATGAGCCACCAGTATGAAGAGTGCCGTGGCAGGGTGTGTTGGCAGTGTCGGGGAACGTTGGGTGAAAATCTTCATTTTCTCCCAACGTTCCCCGACACTGCCAACACACCCTGCCACGGCACTCTTCATACTGGTGGCTCATACCCACGTAAGACCTGCATTTTTTACACCATACCCTGGAGGGGCATCTGACTTTATTCTGGGCCGCCAGCTCCCCGTGGCGTTTAAAGCAAAAATCACTACTACAATACAAGCAGCAGTTGGGGCATTTCTTGGGCACACCCAGGATTTCTTTACATTCTGCGGTGGAACACATTCTACAAAACCGAGAACAATTATGTTTATGATGGTATAAGGTATGACAATGCTTGCAAAAGTTTTTAGACCCCATAAATCCCTGGATGTTAAGAATTCCATAGTAATGGTCATTGTGCAATAGTAGAAAATGGGTGTCTGGATATCTCGCAGGCTTGGGTTTAAAAATTGTCCAACCTTTTTCAGAACACAGTACAATCTGTATATTTGTTCTTAGATGATCCTCAACAATACCAATGTCGCTCAGAGACACCTGTTTCTGAGTAGACCACCCCAGTTCCCTGTGTAATTTTCTAGCGGCCCTCAGGAGCTCTGCGTCGGTGGGGCCCCCTGCTCTTTTTTTCATGACACCCATCAGTCCTGCTGCAAAACATAGATTGTCGCCATAACTGGAAAAATCAACCAAAAACCTCCGTTTCTTTTCAATGATTGAACTGTAAGGGATAGATTTGAGTTTCCTGCGTGCCCCACCCCTGGGAGGTCTGGATATAGTAGCGATTAAACGCAGCGTGTCGCTGCTCAGGATCTCCCTGTTGCTTTGCAGCATGTTGACCACCTGTTCTAAAAAGTCTCCCGCATCCAATTGGTTTTTTGTTTTCTTGAAAGAAAACAACGAGTTCTGGAGACCCTCAGATTGTAAACGTAACTGCACGAAATCACCGGGTTGAATGTCCCTGCTAATCTGATCAAGGATGTGTTGGATACCGCTCGTTAGAGCCTGGATGGCTTCCCCAAATGAACGCACATGCTCTAGGTTGACAAAACGAAACTCCTCACTGATCACCAGTGAGCGAAATCTTTCATACGGTCTGCGCCATGTCCCGACATGTGCCACGTAGACTTCGGGTGGGGGTGGGGAGCCTGCATCCCTCTCCTCATCAACATTCCCCTCTTCCTCCACCCTATCAGAGCCATCAGAGACTTTGGGGGAGTTGAGGAGTCTCCACCTTCCCCTTCCCCTTCTTCCCTCCCCTCAACGGAGTGAACAGACCGTGGGGAGGTAGCAGTGCCTGACAGAGCGCCCCCACCCTGCATGACGGCCCCAAGACAATCCCCATAGGATCTAGAACTTTTAATCTTATCATTAACATAGTTATCAACCAACACGTCGAGCTCCGTGTGTTTAGCTTGCAAGACAGAGCGTTGGGCTTCTGCAATCAACTTCAGCTTTCTTCTTTCCGCTTCGACATTCTCTAGATCGACCTCTATAATTTTTATTTCCTTCATGCGGTCATAAATATCCAGGACGATCGGCATGTGCTTTGCAGAAATGTCAACCTTCTTCTTTTGGGGGTAGGTCCATCCGAGGCACTGTCCGGTGCTGGACGTCTCGGGGGCTGACACCTCCCTGCTCCAGCGAGGGAGCATGATGAGATGTTCCCTCCAGGGGATCTAGGAAAACATAGAATCACAGAGTTGGAAGGGTCCTCCCAGGTCATCTAGTTCAACCCCCACCCCAGCGCAAGGCTGAAGATTCACAAAGATTCTTCATGCCTTGAAGATGGCCCCATTCAGGGCAACACACTGCCA
Source organism: Gekko gecko (assembly GCA_029375565.1). Lineage (NCBI taxonomy): Eukaryota > Metazoa > Chordata > Lepidosauria > Squamata > Gekkonidae > Gekko > Gekko gecko. Next base: position 15,630,714 of record JAPDNY010000002.1, read on the forward strand.
CACACTGGCCAAAAAAATAGCAGGTGCAGCATGAGGGCCGCATGGTTGGAGACTAGAAGTCCCCCCCGCCCCCACCGCCATTCCAGGTGCCACAAATACAGAACAGCACTTGCCCCAGACTGTGAATTCCTCCCTCTCCCCTAGGGTTTTAGGACTCTGTGGCATGCTGTGATGTGCTGTGTTGAGATGACTTTTAAAAAACGCCCTTGAACACACACACACAAACACCCACACACACTCCACTGTCCCCTCCAGGATTCCTGGCCTTTTGACATTTTCACCTTTTTTTAAAAAAATTTACTATTATTCAACCAAAGCTTATAGGGGTGAGATCAGCTTGCCAGTAAAACCAGAATCTGATGGACCCTCTCCTATGGAAAAATCTATAGGTTGCAGAGAATGAGGGATTTCCCTTCATGGTTGACCACTGACCGGGAAGAAGAGATAAGAGTTAATCTCACCATCCTTCATGATCTTCTCCCACCCGACCCCTGCTGCTGTTAAGCAAAAAAACCCAAAAAAAAAAAAACAAACAAAAACAAACAAAAACAAAAAAACCAAACAACCATACCAGAGTTGCCCCCGACCAACCACTCTTGTGGGAGGGAGTTGGGAATTTCAGGAGGTGGGATATATTGGTTTACAACCATTGCCGTCATCTGCTCATCCTGGGTATATGCCGCTGTTAAAGACAGACGGGGGGGGGGCAGAGAAGTTTGTCAAAAGAGGGGTATTTCTGGTAGGCATTTTATACCCCCCCACCCCATCCCCAAACAACATTTTGTCCTACCTGTCAAATTTTGTAGGTCAGAATCATCTATAGTAATTACAGGTAGTGATGATGGCAATTCGTTAGAAGCCATGGTTGGACCTTATGGAATTAATCCTAGGAACGTCTGCACGTGCACAGCCTACAGACACCTTTGAAAAATGGACACACGCATTGTCTTTCCACTCTCTTTTCTATGGGTGGTGGTTCGCCCTTATCTATCCTTAGCAGACGTTACACTTGGACGTGCAACAGCCTGGAAGAAATTTCAAACTGTGGTGGGCTTTTACATTTAACGTGCATAAAAAGTTTGAAGGGGTCTCTGTTTCACCCCAAACCTTCCTCACTGAGCATTTTAATTATTTTAGACACACCTTACAGAAAAAGCTTCTTTGGGGTGAAATCTAACAAGTTTTTTAAAAAGTTAGGAAACCAGAGCTAAACAAAGTCAGCTAAGAGTGTTTAATCCACCCTCCTGCTTTTTAACTTTTCTGCAAACATTTTAAATTTCACAAAGACACCATGGATTTTTATACATTTGTTTTTTATTTTAATAACAAGTTACCTCACTGACCATTTTAATTTTTAGACACTGCTTACAGAAATACTTTCAAAACATCAAAAGTGTATTGAAATGATTTGTGCACAAATCTCTCAACAAGGACCACTAAAGCGGGGTTACAACGGTGATAAAAAGCATTTAGCTCTTTTCGTGGACGTTCTGCACTGGAGATACCCCCAACAGTGTCCCCATTGTAACAAGATCCTGAAAATGGATACAGTACACATTCAGGCAACATGCAATTCGGGTGACCAATTGTAACAAAGGGTCCATTTTTAAATTATTACATACATATATTAATTTTTTTTCATAATCCGCCTCGCTCCAGTACAGACATTCGTGTGATTTTTGCCCGGGTCTCTCTAAAACACACCCTTCACATCCGGCGTAGCAGAAGTCATCAAAACATTTATCCAAAATCACATAGAGGGCAGCAGGAAGCAGCTGATCCATAATGTCGCGTGGAGATGCATCCTTAAAATCAGGAAGTATATTGTCTGTCAGACCTGTATGTTCTTGCAGGGTCTTGCGCACAGAATTCATGTCCCCAGAAAAAATGAGGAGACAGATTTTCTAGAATAAAACAAATGGGGCAAAGAAAAAAAACATTACACTCAAAGAATCCTAAGCCATTTGCGCCCCCAACCCACTCAGACACCCATACACACCTTGAAGGTATTCGGGGACTGCTGTTGATTTGAATCCTCCCATCTTTGGGTCTTTTCAGGGATTCCAACATCCTCATCGTTCCCCAACATTGCTGTAAAAAGCCTTTTTGAAATGATAGGCCACTCATTCTCTTTATCAGAATCAGAACTCTCCACGCGTCTACGAATGCTTGGCATCTTTCTGGGGGCGCCAGGAACTGAAGGATTGGTGCCAGAGGTCACCGGTGTGCACGCCATGGCTCTGGGGAACCAGCAGCAGCAGAAGCAGGCGCTGTGGGTGGACGGGTCACCCATTTTTAAAGAGCACGCCTTGCTCTCATTGGCTCGTTTGAATGCTGCAGGGTAGACACCCCTGTGATGCAGGGGGGGGTGTGGAACGGCCAAAAAATCAACCTTCCCCCATCCTACCTCGCAAGGTTGGCGTTGGCAACCCCCCCTTCTGTTTTATTTCTTGTGCTATGTGTGTGCTGCTGAGGGGGGGGGCTAGCCCACTCCCCTGCAAAGGAACATTTCCTGCAAAGGCAAAGGGACTGCCCCCCACCTCTCAGAGAGGCTCCCTGGGGGCAAAAAAAATTGTGGCTTGCCAATGCATTCCCTTAAGTTTTATAAGATTCCCTGCCTCTAAAAGTGTGCTGCTTGGGCAACTGTCTCCTACATGCCTGCCATTTCCCCCAAGGCAGTTTTTACCCCTTAATTCACAGGGTCGCCTGGAGATTCTCCAGCCCTAGCCTGGAGATTGTGGCAGGCAAGCAGGAGGGTGGAGGGGGGGTGGAGGAGGAGAAAGCTTCAGGAGCCCGCCTCTCTGCAGTGGGTGACATTGAAATTTAGCCGGGCTGGAGAGAGAGAGAGCTCTCATTGGCTGCGGGCTAAAGACCCCGCCTATCTCTCTATCCAGAGGGCCTGTCTGTCTTTGAACTGGAAGTCTGCCTTTGGTGGGGGTGGGGAATGTGTGCCCTGCCCACTTGCAGCTCAGCGCGGGCTGTTTGTTCTGTTGAAAAACTCTCTCCAATACACAGCTGTCCTGGGGGAAAGTTTGCTTGTAAAACTGGGGGTTTTGCGTGCTTTTTTTTTCCTTTAAAAAAGGATGGAAACTTGGGGGGCCTCCTCTGGCATTCTGCACTCCACAGTAAGTAAGAACTCTGCTTATGAGTTGAAACTATGGCTTTTGAATCAACTTTTTTCCCCTTGTGGCTGGCTGGAATTCTCTCTCTGCCTGGTTTTTCTGCCTGTCTTTCTTTTCAAAAGGCAAATGAGTGAAGCTTTTGAAGGGGATCTGTGGGGCTGGCTTGTGGGGTGTGATTCAGCTTTTTTTTCCTCTGTGGGGGAACCTTGTTTGTTTGGTTCCCATCCCCTGGCTTCAGCGTGGGTGTGTGGGTGTTTGTGTGTGTGTGTGTGTGTGGAATTCTTTCTGCTAAGGGGGACTCTATTCCTGGCATATAGGTGCCTGCCTAAAAAAAACCTTGCCTATAAAACCTTTTGGCCTCTCTCATCCGTGTATGGGGGGAAGGGACAGTCTCTGTGTGGATTCTCTGCCTGTGTCTCTTTAATGCAGCGTCTCTCCCACTTGGACCCGAGGCTGCAGACAGCATTTTTAAAAGCAGACTTGTTTCCTTTCTGCTGAAAACCCCACTGCTTTTGGGTCTGGGGCTTACAGAGGGAGGGGGGCATGCAACGGGGAGGGGGGTCCCAGGCTCTCTCTATGGGGTGGGGGCTCCCCAGGATCTCCCTGGGGCACAAAACTATGTTAGCATGTGGGGGGGGCAGGCTCTGTGTGGAGTCTCTGCCTGTGTCTCCTTATCTACTCCTGGCTGAAGCAGGATTCTAAAAGCTTTTTTTCCTTTTGCTCTCTCTCTCTCTCTCTCTCTCTCTCTCTCTCTCTCTCTCTCTCTCTCTCTCTCTCTCTCTCTCTCTCTCTCTCTCTCTCTGGGAGCTCCCCCCCAAAAAAACTCCCCTGGATCTATGTTAGCACAAGCATGGTTACAAATACCACAGTCAAAGCACTCCCCAGACACACGGCACAAAAGCCCCTTCCAGGGATCAGACACACACACAAAAACATAAGCACAAAAGCCCCCAAACACCCAGAAACCCATTTCCCAGCCTGGAGCCCCATTTCCATGGCTGGTGGGGGGGAGAAAGCCCAACACATGGTCCTCAGGGGAGGCAGCCATCTTGCCTGGAAGCATGGCCCTCAGGGAGGCCGCCATCTTGCCCCCTGCAAGCATGGCCCTCATGGAGGCTGCCATCTTGCCTCGCAGCAGGGAGGCGGGACTAATCCCTGAGCTCTCATTGGCTGAGGGGGGCGGGGCACCTGTCAAAAAGGGGATGATATGGAAGGTAGTCCCTCCCATCTTCTGGTGTTCAAGGACTGGGCTTAGGCTAGTTCAGCCCTACCCCACCTTTCAGGGTAGAAATAAATTACTTGCCTATCAGTTTTCTGCTCACCTTGACATAGAGAATACGCCATCTTTCTGTGTCATACCTCTTATACTACAATGCCAAGACCACGGCCACACAACCCGGAAAATCTACAGCGACTAACATTCTCTTCTCCTCTGGCTGTGAGGCTGACTTTCCCCACTGTGGCTGTTGCTAGGCAACCAAGCTTGGTTCTGTCAGTAAAAAGGTAGGGGCAGGATATCCAGGTATCCAGGCCGACCACATGGTAAAAAAATGGCTGCCTGCTTGCTGACTCCAGCTCACAGTCCTCCTGCCAGCTGCATCCTAAGGAAAAGAGAGCTATTTCCTATTGTCCAAAGATTTTTATCTCTTTTAGTTCCCCTTTCCCTTGACCCCGGTTAGCCGGGGTAGAGAAGGAAAAGAAGAAAAAGAAGAAGAGGAGTAGGAAGAAGAAGAGGAGGAGGAAGAATAAAAAGAGGAGGAAGAAGAAGAAGAGGTGGAGGAGGAAGAAGAAGAAGTTGTTCCCAACCTGGACAGCCCTAGTTGATACTCACTGTATTCCACAGGAGAAGAAATGCAAATCTTTTCTTCTAAGTTTCTAGTCCTCATCAGGGTTGTAAAACCGCCCTTCAAAAGGCCTCCTGAAATCCCAGAAACCGGAGGGGATTTCGAACAGGGCTGCCTTCCACAGGGGAGTGACTCTGTGCTGCAACCCGTAAGCGGAAGGTTTTTCAGTGTGAAATCTTGAAGTTCTTCGATCACAGGCTCCGAAACGGGCTTCCCGGTCCACCTTGGTCGCCGGAGGGGGATGGGGGGTCAGGTTGCCAGCTCCCGGCTGGGGAACTCCTGGAGATTTGGGGGTGGAGCCCGGGGTGGAGAGGGAACCTCAGTGGGGCAAAATGCCACAGTCTCCTCCTTTCAAAGCATCCTTTTCCTCCAGGGGGGAGGAATTGATCTCTGCCGTCTGGAGATGGGCTGTCATTCCGGGGGATCCCCAGGCCCCAGCTGGAGGCTGGCATCCCTAACAATCAAAATCTGCTTTCAGAGTAGCAACACCCCCCCCCCGCGCGCACACATGATTATCAGAGATCATCCTTTTAAAACAGGCCTGACCCTTAAGACGCTGAGCCGCAGACCGGGAGGTCCTTAGGTGGGCAGTTCGAGACCCGCCTGCCGCCTGAAGGAGGGAGCTCCCCTCTCCGGCCCCGGCTCCTGCCAGCCTGGAAGTCTGAAAGCAAGGAATGGCAGGCAGAGGAATCGGGACCCCCACTTCGGGGGGAAGGAAGCGGCGCTCCCTCTCAGCTGCGGAGTCTTCCGAGCAAGAATTCTGCTTCGGGAGCCCCTGGGCATTAGAGTTGAGAGCCAGCGATTTGGCTGCTGAATAAATGAGTTTGCCCTGGAGCCCTCCCTTCCCGAGCGAAGACCAAAATGTGTGAGCCGGAGGCTAAAGAAACTGTGCGCTCGCTCACACGAACTCAGCTGAGAGGGAGCGCTGCTGGGAAGGGAAGGGAAGGGAAGAGCGTCCCCTGCGCCTCGGCGTCGAGTCATGCCCACGGCCACGGGAACGTCTCCGGACAGCGCTGGCTCTTCGGCTTGGGAACGGGAGATGAGCGCCGCTGTCCCTAGAGTCGGATTCGACGGGCTTTCCAGCAAGGGACGCTGCACGAGTCCCCCCCGCCCTCCCTTCTTTCCCCTTTGCAAAAGGATCACCGCCGCCTCGAAGGGTTAAAGAGAGCGAGATCCGCAGTCCTAGACAGGCGCATGGGGGGGGGAGAGGGAGGTGGCATTGTAGGGGGGGCGCATTTCCTCCTCCTCCTCCTCCTCCTCCGCCGCCGCCGCTTTTGCAAGGAGACGCCTCCCTCCCGGGGGGGGACCTTCTGCTCGGGGTCCTGGAGGGACCCTGGTGAGCTCCACGGGGCGTGGGGGGCAGATGGGGGGAATGTGGGGCTGCAATGCAGGAGAGGGAGGAGGAGGGGGGAGCGCGGGAGGGGGGGCGGGAGGAAGGAGCGCGCCCGCCAGGGTTCCCTCTAAGCCGACTGAGTGTGAGCCAGCTCGCAGTGCTTCAGCCTCCAGCTCACACAGCTCCGTCTCCGCTCAGGCTCCGGAAGAGCAAACTGGTTCCCGCAGCAGCCGAATCGCCGCTCGCAGCTCCGAGGCCAGGAGACCCCCCGAGTGTCCTTTTTGCTCGCAAGACTCCGCCCCCCCGTTCCTCCCTCGCCCCCCTTTGCCCTTCATCCCCCCCCCCGCCCGCGCTCCCGCCGCACGGAGAGCCGCTTGTCCCCTTCGTGCAGAGCCACATCGAGGCTGGCGGAGGGGGAGGTTTGGGGGGGCCAGGAGCGCCCACCTGGAGCCTGGCAGCCCCATCCCCACTGCTGGACCTCCTGAGGGCCCCTGGTCTCTTTGGCCACTGTGGGACACAGAGAGTGGTTGGACTGCAGGGGCCCTTGGCCTGATCCAGCGTTGGCTCCTCTTCTATTCTGCAATTTCCTCCAGGTTGGATGCTTTGGAAGCGGGTGGCGGGGGGGCCTCCTTCCTGCCCTTTCCCAGCCCCCTGCTGCAGCGCTTGGGCCCCTGCCGGACTCCCCCCCGCCTCTCTGAGACCTTCTTGCCTGACGCTGCTTTGGGGTGAGGTTGGGTGTCCCCAGGAGGGCGGGAGGGGCTGCTAGATCGAATCCCCCCCCACCGATTTCAATGCTCCTTCTAAGCTGAGCTCCCGGCATTAAAAGTTGTGAGCGGGCGATTTGGCCACTGCATGAATCAGTTTGCTCTGGAGTCTTTCTTCCTGAGCTGAGACAAGGAAAGTGTGTGAGCCGGAGGCTAAGACACCGTGAGCCTAGCTCACACTACCTCAGCTGGGAGGGAACACCGACGCCAGTGGCAGCTGTTTCTCCTTCCCCCGGTCTGGGGCGTGTGACTGAGTCTTGGTTTGGTGTTGTTGTTTTCTTTTAATTTGCTGCGGTTGTCCACACGTGGATGTGTCGACACGTGGATTCAAGGCAACTTCCCTTGAGACTGCAGTCGGAGGGACACGTTTTGGGAGGCTTCCCTCTGCTGAATTCTCCCCCTCTACAGAGAAGCATCACGGCTGAGAGTGCAAAACCCTTTTCCCCCTGCAGGGCTAGCTTTCTGTGTGCGGGGAGAAATCCATTCCGAGCCGGCGTCTTTCACCTGCTGCCTGGAGTCAGGCAAGCCATCCCCTCCCCTCCCTCCCATAAGAACATAAGAGAAGCCAATATTGGATCAGGCCAATGTCCCATCCAGTCCAACACTCTCTGTGTCACACGGTGGCCAGAAATACCAGGGACCATCGGAAGGTCCAGCAGTGGGACCAGAACACCAGAAGCCCTCCCACTATTGCCCCCCCCAAGCACCAAGAATACAGAGCCCCACTTGCCCCAGAATCCCTATCTATACCTTGTGGCTAAGAGCCACCGATGGACGTCTGCTCCAGATGTTCATCTAATTCCCTCTTGAAGCCATCCATGCTTGTAGCCGCCACCACCTCCTGTGGCAGTGAATTCCGTGTGTTCATCACTCTTTGGGTGAAGAAGGACTTCCTTTTATCCGTTCTAACCCGACCGCTCAGCAACTTCATGGAGTGCCCACGAGTTCTTGTATTGTGAGGAAGGGAGAAAAGTCCCTCCTTCTCTTTTTTTTAATAGGTTTATTTTTTTTGAATTTTCTACATATTACACAATATCTTTTGTCTCCTTACTTTACTTAACTCAATAAGTTCCCCCTCCCTCCCTCTACCCCTTGTTTGTTGATCTTTTATTCACAGCCACGGGCACAAAGTCTGAATCTTCCACCGAATGTCCTGTCTTCCTTCCACTGTTATCCACTTTAGATAGATCTTCCACCTCGCTTTAATTTCTTCGGCTTTATCCTCCCATGTGGTCTTCTGGCGCAATTTCTCAATGATGTCCGACTGCACAAAATCAAACAAATAAGTGTGCCAGGTATCTATTGTCCATTTGCTCTTATCTTTCCAGCCCAGAGCTATCACTGCCTTGCCTGCTAACACCATAGCTTTGAGTATAGCCTGGGTTTCCTTATTGACTGCCTTATTTCCTAATATACCCATTAACATTAGTTTAAAGTCTACATTCAATGAAATTCTACATATTTTCTTTATAATTTGTATTATTTTTGACCAAAAGACTCTCACCTCTGGACATTCCCACCACATATGAGAGAACCAGCCCTTAAATTGTTTACAGTGCCAACACATAGAACTCGATCCCGGAAACATGTTTGCTATCTGCGCTGGTGTTTTATACCACTTTGTGAAAAATTTATGTTCCAATTCATTAAATTTAATAATTTTGGTTTCTTCTATTCCCTTCATTATTCTATTTGCATCGTTTTCCGATATCTGGCCTTCCTTACACCATGTTTTCTGTAAATAAAGTATTGCCCTATCTTTATTGGATAACATTTTCTTGTAAATATATCCTGCTAATCCTTGTTTAAATTTTTGCATCCTATTATGTATTTCTTCAATTGGTTCTTCTGTCCAAATATTTCCTTTTTCATTAACTTCCTTAATCATTCTATAAAGGCCTGTAATTTTTAACCAATATTGCTTGCCTATCTCCTCGATTAATTCCTGTGCTGGTTTTAGAGTGCCTCCTCTAAATAAGTCTCTTAGCCTATAATATCCCTTTGATCTCAGGAGTTCACACCATTTATTTTCTTCTGTTTCGTTATAGAGGGACTTTAGTGGTGCCCATTTTGAGGTTCTTTTAAGCCATGAGGGCTGCCACTTGTTCCACACTGTTAGTGTTGAATACCTAGGTCCCTTAACTTGTATAAGATCTTTATTTGTCGTTTTGGAGAATACCCCAAAACTCCCTATGTTATTATTGATTTCGTTCTCAAAACTCACCCATTTTAGTCCCTCTCCGTCGCCTATCTCCAGTATCGATTTTATTTGGAAGGCTTCGTAATAGCTAATCAGGTCAGGGACTCCCCATCCCAACTCTGATCTGTGGCTATAAATTATCTTTCTCTGTATTCTGCATTTTTTACTACCGAAAATCCATTCCTTAATCACTCTGTTCCATTGGTCTAGTTTTTTGGTATACATTCCTAGCGGTATTGTCTGAAAGAGGTATATTAATCTTGGCAGCCAAAACATTTTAACACTTTTTATTCTAGTAGATATATTCATTATTTTATTTTTCCACTTTTTCATATCTTTTTCTATTTTCTTCCAGACCTTGTTATAATTGTTCTCTGCTATTTTATCGATATTCTTCTGTAGTACAATGCCTAAATATCTGAATTTTTTGGTGCCCATTCCAATATTAGTAATCCCATGTATTTGTTCCCTTTCCTCTTTAGTCACATTAAGGTACATAATTTCTGATTTAGCCATGTTCACCTTCAGTCCTGAACATTTTTCGAAGTCCTCTAATATAACTTTTATTTCTTTTACTGCCTCTTTGGGGTTTGTCATAGCGATTATAATGTCGTCGGCAAATAAATTGATTTTAATTTCTTCCTTCTTTACCCTGTATCCTTCCACCCTTGCAGAATTTCTTATTCTTTCAGCTAGCTGTTCTATTGCTAGTGTAAATAGGAGGGGCGAGAGCGGGCATCCTTGCCGGACTCCTCTTTGAATCTTGAGGGGTTGTGAGTGTTCTTCATTAACTCTCACCACTGCTGTCCCTTCTCTGTACATTTCTTGGATCGCTTTTATATATGGCTCCCCCATCTCGTATTTAGTCATTACCTGCCACAGAAAATCCTGGGAGAGTGTATCGAATGCTTTGTAGACATCTAATTTCAAGAGGCCTAGCTTTTTTTTGTGGCCATGTTGTAATACATTTATAATATTCCTTATGGGGTGGGCTATATTCCTGTCTTTTACAAATCCATATTGGTCCTCCTTTATTATGCTAGGTATGATCTTCTTTAATCTATTTGCCAGTATTTTTGCAAAGATTTTATAATCCTGATTTAGTAAACTAATAGGTCTATATGAGCCCACTTCCTCTGGGTCTTTATGTGGCTTAGGGATTACCACTATTTCTGATTGCCTCCACGAATCTGGGGCTTTTTTCCCTTTCAATATTCCATTAAATACCTCTTGGAGCTCTGGGGCCAATATGTCTACCATCTCCTTATAGAATTCACTTGTGAAACCGTCTAGGCCTGGGGATTTGCCCTTTTTCAATTCTTTAATTACCACCTTTATCTCCTGTAGTGTTATTTCCTCCTTTAACATAATTTCATCATTTTCTTTGAGTGTTGTTCTTATATCTTCCTCATATATGACTATGTCCTTTTTTTTATACAGCTCCTTATAAAAGGTCTCGAAGGCTTTTACTATATCTTTTGAGTTGCCAGTTCTTTGGCCATTCACTTTTATATTTTCTATCTTTTGCCTTACCTTCCTGTTTTTCAAATAGTTAGCTAACCTTCTGGCCGAATTAATACTATTTCTATGGAAGTCATTTCTTACCATTGCTTCTCTCTTCCATAATGTAACTGAGTCCAACTCATCTAATTGTTTTTTAATTGTTGTTATCTGACTCTGTACTTTTAAATCATGATTGGTGATTTGTTCCTTTTGCAACCTCTCCAGTTCCTGAATTTTAGATTGTCTTTTTAGATAGCGTTCTCTTTTGATGTACTTTTCCTTATTTATGCAGTGTCCCCTTATCACCGCCTTCGCGGCATCCCACAGGGTATTAGTTGGGACAGTCCCTCTATTCTCCTCAAAATATAATCTTATCTGCTCCATCATATAGCTCCTATCTTCCTCTTTAGCCATTATTAAATTATTGTACCTCCAAGTTCTATTTTTTGGTTTTTGATTGCCTTCTATTTCTATAGTGATTGGTGCATGATCCGATATCCAGATTGGGTGCGTTGTAATTTTTTTTATAGTCAGGTTGCTGCTTTTTTCTACAATTATGTAATCTATGCATGATGGGGTTTTGTGCCGGCTGGATACATGGGTGGGTTTTGGCTGCTGTCCTATCAATTCATGTGCTTCCCTCAAGCCCCAATCTCCTATTTTAATTGCCTTATTTTTAGTCAGATCCATGTTCAAATCTCCTGTCATAATTAATTCTCCCTCTGCGAATTGCTTAGTTTTTTTAACTAGCCTGGCTAAAAATTTCTTTTGTCCTTTATTGGGTGCATATATATTTACCAATGTAAATTTCTTCCCCTCTAATCTGAATTTAGCCATCACATATCTCCCTTCCCTGTCTGTCCTTCTTTCTAGTACCTCTACTCTAAGTTTCTTATGAGTCATTATTGCCACTCCTCTGGCCTTGGTGTGGCTCCTAGCTTCCGCTAACATCATCCAGGTCGAGTCTTTTAGCAAAGGCTTGTTGTCATTTCTTTTCTTATGTGTTTCCTGTAAACACAGAACATCAGTTTTTTGCTCTCTTGCCAACTTGGCTATCCTATATCGTTTAATTTCTGATGTTAAACCATTGACATTCAGTGATAAAATTTTTATTGTTTTATCCATATCCCACATCAATTAAGGCTTTGACATCTCGTGGCTGTGAAAAATTTGAATGGTTAGTTAGTTTACCCTTCCCCTTCCCTTCCCCCCCGTGGTTGAGAGTAAAGGTGGAAAGAAAATCTCTTCCCCTCTCTCCACTGCATGGGGTGCACGCATCCCCCTCCTCCTCCTTCTTGATACTGTAAAAAAAGATAATACTATTAATAGTCATTAGTTCAATCAATAAAGGTATACTTCCCTTAATTGGTTATCGGGAGCTGGTCCTGAGGCGTTTCCTCCTCTCTCTGAAGTTCCTTCGTCGCCATCTTCAGGAACCCCCGATTCCGCTTCCATTTCTTGCTCTCCCATATCGTCTGTGTTTATAGCTAATTGTTTAAGTAGTTCCTTTGCCTCTGTGGTGTTCCTTGCCATCAGTCGCTTTCCTTCCCGAAATATAATTATCGAGGATGGATAGCCCCATGAAAATTTCACGTTATTTGCATAAAGCTTTTGGGCAAAGGGGCGCATGAGGTTTTTTTTCCTTAAGGTCTCTTGACAAAAGTCTTGTCTCACCCAGACTTTTCTTCCTCTAAAAGTCAGGTCTTTCCTCTTCTTTAGTGCTGTATATATTTGCTGTTGAATTTTCTCTCTGGCAAATTTAATTATTACATCTCTAGGGGCCCCGCCCCTCCCATTCCTTTGTAGTCGATGCACTCTCTCAACATCCTCTGTTTTTATTTCTACTTCGTTTGTCTGCAGCCACTGTATCAGCGATTCCTCCAATTTATTTACAGAAATTTCTTCAGATATCCCTGATAAAATAAGGTTAGCTCTTCTGTTTCTGTCTGACAAGTCATTTATTTGGCGGTTCAGAGCGGTTATTTTTTGCTCATTAGCTTCAGCAAGCTCTTTGGCTGTTGTAGCTGTCTGCTTTATAGAAGCTATTTCTGTGCCTATTTTGCTAATTTCTCCACGTAGTGAGATTAACTCACTACTGATTTTCTCTTGAAAGGCAAGGACTGTATTTTGGAGTCCTGAAATTTGTTCAGATAGGTCCTTAATTGTCTTCGCCATATCTGGTTCAAAGCTTTGGGAGCGGCCTTAAGAATCTCAAGGCTTTCCTTTCTAGCACAGCAGTAAATTAGTTTCTTACCACTCTGAAGTTGTTCTAGCCAGCTGCTTCCTGGTAATCAGCCTCTTATCTGGGTTTGCGTAGTATTTACAAACTTTGAGCTATAAATTCTTTAGTTCGAAGGAGGAGCTCGGAGGAAACACAGCCGGCTTGGTTTAACGCATGCGTGCAACCCAAGTCCCTCCTTCTCGACATGCTCTATCCCAGGCATCACCTTATAAACCTCGATCATGTCACCCCTCAGCCGTCATTTCTCCAAGCTAAAGAGCCCCAAGCGCCTCAACCCTTCCTCATAGGGAAAGTTCTCCAACCTTTTGATCATTCTAGTTGCCCCCTTCTGCACTTTTCCCAAAGCTATAATCTCCTTTTTAAGGTGTGGTGGCCAGAACTGTACACAGTACTCCAATTGAGGTCGCACCATTGATTTATATAGGGGCGTTATGATACGGGCTGATCTGTTTTCAAAACCCTTCCTAATAATCCCCAGCATAGCACTGGCCTTTGCAGTCACACGCTGTCTCGGCATTTCCAGGGAGTTATCTGCTACGACTCCAAGATCTCTCTCTCGGTCAGTCTCTGCCAGTTCGGGCCCCATCAACGTGTATTTCTACTTAGTATTTTTGGCTCCAGTGTGCATCACCTTGCACTTGGCCACACTGAGCCCCATTTGCCACGTTGGTACCCACTCGCCCGTCCTGAACAGATCCCTTTGGGGGGCCTCATGGCCTCCTTCAGCAGCCTCTTGTATGAGAGAATTTCTGATTCCTCCAGAGAACAAACCAGGTCTGCTGAAGGGTGGGTGCCGAGTCTGGGAGGGGGGCAGGATCCGTTCCTTGGTCTCTTTTCCATTCCATCTCTTTCCCCTCTCCCTCGCTGCTTTTTTCAGGTGTGGGCACCATCCCTGGAGATGGAAGGTACAACCCCTGAGGCGGAAGGAGCTTCCTTGGAGCAAGGGCAGGGGGCGCAGGCCGTGGAGCGTGCCCAAGATCCCCTCTCCTTTGGTAAGGACCCAGTGTTCCTGGGTGCAGTTGGGGCACCCCGTGAATGTGATGGGCAGAGAGTTCAGGTCAGGATAAAAATAAATAGTTCTGCACACAAGACAGAGTTAATTTGCGGCCCTCCAATGTCCAGTAACTCTGATGCCTCCAAAAGGAGATGAGACCAATTCCTGGAGGGCAATTCCACCCTTTAATTAAAAAGTTCATATCTCACCTTCCTTCCATAAAAAGAAATCAAGTTGCCTGGGATGGAGGGGGGAGAGCTAGATAAACCTGGTCAGATCTATTCAGCCCGGGGGCTAAAGGGAGCCTCCACCTTCTGGGGCAGCAGAGCTCTGGAAACCAGTTCCTCTGGGGGGCCAGTAATATTGGGGAAATTTGGCTTCTGTGCCTGTGCTTCGAGGGGCCTCTGGCTGTCTGCAGTGGGCAACAGTGTGCTGGGGGGACGGATGGCAGGCGGTGGACTGCCCCCCCCCGGGAGCTTTGGGGAGGGGCTTTGGGAGAGATGTGGTGTCCTGTTGATGTTGCATCTGGCTGAAAACCTGGTTGGGGAAGTGAGCCCGCCAAGAGACACTCTGGAAACTCACTCATACTCCCCTCGAGTCTCCAGATGCGCTTGAGTCACGTCTGGTCCAAATGGGATGGTGACGTGTCAAGTGACGTCTTTCCCTCCACGCAGAGCAAACACAGGTCTCACAGGAGCCTGAAATACGTTAGCCGCATTTCTAATCCCTGAGGCTCATGGGTACTGTGGACTTCTCTTTTGCCTCTCCCAGAATTTGGTAAAGAATACATAAAAATGCGTTGAGTGTAGGCAGGGCAAAGTTTCACAACCCCAGGCAGGGTGTGTGTGAAGCAGGGAACAAGCAAGCAAACGCCCTTCCGTCCTTCTTTGTCTCGGGAACAGGCAGCGAAGAGATGCTGTTGAGCCAACATCTTGTCAGAGGTGTGGAAATGGCTGCCGTACCTCCAGTCCAGGTAGGAGAGGTGAGTGTTGCGATATTCTGGGACCCCCGGCCTGTTTCCCTGGGACCCTCCCGTTCCCCTTTCACTCTTTTATCGGCTGGGTGGACACTGGCAAGGGAATCCATAGAGAGAGACCATAGTTCTAAAAAAACCCTCCCAGGTTATTTACAATATGAGCTTCCTAAGGCCAGAAAGCACTTTAGCACCAGCGTTCCCTCTAAGATGTGTTAGTATGAGCTAGTTCACAGTTTTTTAGCCCCTGGCTCACATGTTTTAGCTCAGGAAGGATGACTCCAGAGCAAGCTAATTTGTGCAGTGGCCAAATCGCTCACTCACAACTTTAATGCCAGGAGCTCACAAAGTAGAAGTTTTGCTCACCAGACTCCACAGCTTAGAGGGAGCATCGTTTAGCACTTACAAATCTTTTAGGATAAAAACATAACATTGCCAAATTCAGCACAGAATACTTCAACACAAACCTAGTGCACTAGTGCGAAATACGGAGCGCCTCCATCTAGTCAACAAGAGCTCACAGAGAGCTGATTGAAGACCAGCCCAGAGCAAAGGAGTCTTCACCAGTTTAGACCCTGAGTACCCATCGGTCATGGAGCTGCGGTGGCTCAAGTGGTTAAGACGCTGAACTGCAGGCTGTGGAAGGTCAGTAGTTCAGCAGTTCGAGACCCGGGTGCCACATGACGGGGTGAGCTCCCGTCTCTAGTTCCAGCTCCTGCCAACCTAGCAGTTCGAAAGCAAGAAATTGCAAGTAGATAAATAGGTACCACTTCGGTGGGAAGGTAACAGCATTCCGTGCACCTTGGTGTTTAGTCATGCCGTCCACATGACCACGGAAACGTCTTCGGACAGCGCTGGCTCTTCGGCTTGGAAACGGAGATGAGCACCGCAACCCTAGAGTCGGATTCGACTGGCTTTCGAGCAAGGGAACCTTTACCTTTACCTTTACCCATCGGTCCAGCCCACATGGACGAAGGTTAACATTTAGCAGAAGAATATCAAAATAAAGACAACAGTTTTCACTTTGAACACCCACCCCAGTTAGACAGTCAAGGATGTTCTGTGTAGACTTTATTGGAAGCAGAGATGCCTGGTTCAGCAAGGATGTTGCAGGTCAGGAAGCTATAAGAACAGAAGAGAAGCCAATGTTGAATCAGGCCAATGGCCCATCTAGTCCAACACTCTGTCACACAGTGGCCAAAAATACCAGGGGCCACCAGGAGGTCCAGCAGTGGGGCCAGGTAAGAAGCTAAAAACCTTCTCACTAGGAGTCCTTGACACAGTACGAGGGTGAAATGATAGACCTAGAACAATGTAAACTACTGTTTTTGGAGCAGAGTGCCTTGTCAGGCTATAGAGAGGCTTGAGAGATGACAGTAGCTAAGCCTGCAAAGCCTTATGGGAGAGGAACCAAACAGAGAGGCCTCAGCCAATCCCGGCTGTTACACAGAAATGCCCGAGGGCACATTGAGATGAGCAGGGGGGACAGCCCGGGTCCCTCCTCCTTTCTCAGGGGAACACTTGCCCCTGCAGTTTCTGCAATGTGTCCGGGCGAGAGACCCTCCGAACGTTGCTCTAGGGGGTGTGCGTTTTGATCTGTATTCAACTACCAGTATAGCAGAACCTGAAAAAGGTGACATTATGCGGCTTTTATTCGGGTTCAGGGAATGGCAGGCAGACATGCCCCCTTCCTTCCCTGAGCCTCTCCGCTTTGCGGAGGAACTCAGGGAAATGCGGAGGGGGGGCATGTTTATATCTGGGGAAGGGAAAGAAATGCATTTTCAACATGTCTCGGCTGCCTGCTGACCCCATGTCAGCTAGAGGAGGGAAGGCTCACAGCAGAGGCTTTCCCTTGTCAATTACCCTCTCAGCTGACCGGCAAGGCGTCAAATTGACAAGGAAATCTATGGGCTGCCTGAGGGAAGGACAACATTGTAACATGCCTCCTTTCCCTCTGGTAGTGTGTATCAGACCCCCAAAAAACCGGGAATACCGACTACTTCCCCAATCCAAATACTTTACCGGTATTGGACTGGGGATATTCGGCATTTACCGGTATTTTTTGGATGTGATCTACCTGAAGCCGAAAAATACCGGCATCAGTGTTTTTCTACACACCTCTACGCTGTTCCCTTTACCCATCCCAAGCCACACATCCCGTCCCTTCCCAGCCTCCTTCCTTCCAGTCTGGCGTGACCTCTGAGGAGGGAATCGGCTTTTCCTTTCAGGGTCCCTTTTCCTTCGAGGAGGTGTCCATCGATTTCACCGAGGCTGAATGGGCCCTGCTGGATCCGGGACAAAGAGCTCTGTACAGGGAAGTCATGCTGGAGAACTACGAGAATGTGGCCTTTCTGGGTAAGGGTCTTTCCTTGGTGCCAAAGGTGCAGATTCCTGCCATCATGAGGAGGCATGAATCAAAATACTGAATAGCTATTCACAGTTTTGAGGCCTGTCGTGCTACTGGGGAGGGGGTCTGTGGCTCCCTTGTAGAGCATCTGCTTGGCATGCCGAAGGTCCCAGGTTCAATCCCCAGCATTTCCAGGAAAAGGGACCAGGTAGGAGGTGATGTGAAAGACCTCTGCCTGAGACCGTGGAGAGCGGCTGCCGGACTGAGCTGGCAACACTGACTTCAGTGGACCCAGTTGTCTGATTCAGTGGAAGACAGGTTCCTGTGTGCCTGGATGTGTTCTTGCCCAGGGGCAACAGAGCCCAGTGTTGTGGCCATCGCCCGAGCCAGAGAAGGTGTCCTGGCCTGAGGCAAAACGGGGGGATGAGAGGCCCTCAGGAAGGCTCTGGAAGGGGCTGGATCCTCATTTCACTGGTGCCAACCTTTACGAGACACCCTTCCCCCTGAATGGGATCACAGACATCTGCTCTGCCTGTGACCTGCAGACGATCCTGTCAAGATCCGAAGACTGGGTCCCCCCTGGGCCTCTACTGTTTGGACCTGAGCAGCTCCCAGTTCAGTGGTTTCATGAGAAGAGAGCCCAGAAGTAAAGCAGACCCCTTTTTAAATATATAAAGGTTTATTATGGATTTAAAAACAAAACCTCACTAAACACGCAGCTCAGCAACAGAAAAACAAGGAAAGCAGCAAACTGTCCTCTCTGACACGTGCAGCACTTTGTATTCGACAGCACCTCTTGTTGCAGCATGAATATTCCAGCCGTAGCCTAAGTTGCTCTACAGAAAACTATTCATCATGTTGCAGCAAGAAAATATCAAGACCTACTAATATGGCATGAGCGTGAATGTAGCCCGGCTTCCCTCTTGTATCAACAGGTATGACACTTTCTGCCTCCTAGGGTCAGGTGGTCCTAACGACCCAATCCAGGGTCCTCCTTGGTGGAATTTTCCAGAGGCAGGCAGCACCCTCCTAATCCCCCCTCCCTCCTGGCTACACAACCGGATAACAGGTTCTCATGGTTTACCAATTACTGTTGACCACTGACCGCATTCTTCAGCCAACCTTGAAAAAGAGAAGGATGTTAGCCGCAGTAAGACTTAAGTCACAAACACCTGCAACTCAGAGTTGGCCACTTAATAATGACAGAATCCCCTGGGGGAACTAGGATGCTTTGCCACACAGATCTATTCCCCCCTTATACTGGTCGGGATTGTGGGCTTTGATCTTGACCCATATAAGAGTGATCACTTTCTCTCTCTTTCTCTCTGTCTCTCTCCGAACGAAGGCAGGAGTATAAGAGAGGCTACGGTGGAGATCGACAATGGCCTTGCATCTAAAGAAAGGCTGAAGAATTCCTCAAGGGGATCCCGAGGCCATATTTCCTTCCCGAGTGAACAGCCTGAGAGTGAGTATCCTTCACAGTTAGGTCACGGGAGAAGGTCAAGGAAGGGCCATGGGGGATTTCTAATGCATTTCTGAGCAACGTTTCGTATGGTGGTTAAGATCAGCCAAGGTGGACAAGGCCAAAGAGTAAACATATAGAGGAGGGGTTCATCAGGGGCTCTTAGCCACAAGGTAAAAATAGGAGTTCTCGGTCTGGGGCAAGGGACGCTCTGTATTCTTGGTGCTTGGGGGGGGGATCAAAAGTGGGAGGGCTTCTAGTGTCCCGGCCCCACTGGTGGACCTCCTGATGACACCTGGTGTTTTTGGCCACTGTGTGACAGACTGTTGGACTGGATGGGTCACTGGCCTGATCCAGCATTGGCTTCTCTTATGTTATTATGTTCTTAAAGGGCCCTCAATTCTCATCTACCGCACTTACATAGATGCCTTTGAACCTTAGCAGCCTTCCCAGGTGCTCTCTGTCTTTATTCCAGCAGAGGATGATCAGAAGAAGGAAGAGGATGAGGAAGTTCATCAACAAACGCCACATAAAGTTAAAAGTGAAGTCTTGAAAGACAATGTCAGGAATCGAGGCAGACCGATGAGAAAGAAAGGCAGTCATGTGGTTGAGAAGAGAGATAGAAGACAGCATAACGTACATATTCCAAAGCACAGGATAAGGAAGACAAGTAAATGCATTCGGTGTGAAAAATACTTCAGAAATAGCTCACAGCTCTTTCTACACCAGAGACGACACAGAGTCAAGAAACGGTTTGAATGTTCAGTGTGTGGAAAGAGATTCAGTCGAAGTGGCCATCTTCAACAGCATCAGAGAACCCACACGGGGGAGAAACCTTTTGAATGCTTAGAGTGTGGAAAGAGATTCAGAGAGAGTGGCTCTCTTCAGAAGCACCAAAGAACCCACACAGGGGAGAAACCTTTTGAATGCTCAGGGTGTGGAAAGAGATTCAGTCAGAGTGGCACTCTTCAGAAGCATCAGAGAACCCACACAGGGGAGAAACCTTTTGAATGCTCAGAGTGTGGAAAGAGATTCAGTCAGAGTTTCAATCTTCTAAAGCATCAGAAAACCCACACAGGGGAGAAACCTTTTGAATGCTCAGAGTGTGGAAAGAGATTCAGTCAGAGTGGCTATCTTCACGAGCATCAGAGAACCCACACAGGGGAGAAACCTTTTGAATGTTCAGTGTGTGGAAAGAGATTCAGTCAGAGTGGCCACCTTCAGCTGCATCAAAGAACCCACACAGGGGAGAAACCTTTTGAATGTTCAGATTGTGGAAAGAGATTCAGTCGGAGTGGCCATCTTCAAGAGCATCAGAGAACCCACACAGGTGAGAAACCTTTTGAATGCTTAGAGTGTGGAAAGAGATTCAATAGCAGTAGCCATCTTCAAACGCATCAGAGAACCCACACAGGGGAGAAACCTTTTGAATGCTCAGAGTGTGGAAAGAGATTCAGTCGGAGTGGCAATCTTCAAGAGCATCAGAGAACCCACACATGGGAGAAACCTTTTGAATGTTCAGAGTGTGGAAAGAGATTCCGCCGGAGTGGCAATCTTCAGCTGCATCATAGAACTCACACACGGGAAAAACCTTTTGAATGCTCAGAGTGTGGAAAGAGATTTAGTCAGAGTGGCCATCTTCAAGAGCATCAGAGAACCCACACAAGGGAGAAACCTTTTGAATGCTCAGAATGTGGAAAGAGATTCAGTCGGAGTGGCAATCTTCAAGAGCATCAGAGAACCCACACAAGGGAGAAACCTTTTGAATGCTCAGAGTGTGGAAAGGGATTCAGTGTGACTGGCTATCTTCAGCTGCATCAGAGAACCCACACAGGGGAGAAACCTTTTGAATGCTCAGAGTGTGGAAAGAGATTCCGCCGGAGTGGCCATCTTCAAGATCATCAGAGAACCCACACAGGGGAGAAACCTTTTGAA
Source organism: Gekko gecko (assembly GCA_029375565.1). Lineage (NCBI taxonomy): Eukaryota > Metazoa > Chordata > Lepidosauria > Squamata > Gekkonidae > Gekko > Gekko gecko. The sequence goes on from JAPDNY010000002.1 coordinate 15,651,433, forward strand.
TGTTCAGAGTGTGGAAAGAGATTCCGCCGGAGTGGCAATCTTCAGCTGCATCATAGAACTCACACACAGGAAAAACCTTTTGAATGCTCAGTGTGTGGAAAGAGATTCAGTCAGAGTGGCCATCTTAAAGAGCATCAGAAAACTCACACAGGGGGGAAACCTTTTGACTGCTCAGAGTGTGGAAAGAGATTCAGTCAGAGTGGCCATCTTCAGCAGCACCAGAGAACCCACACAGGGGAGAAACCTTTTGAATGCTCAGAGTGTGGAAAGAGATTCAGTCAGAGTGGCCATCTTAAAGAGCATCAGAGAACCCACACAGGATAGGAACATTTTTGTAATGCTCAAAGCGTGGAAAGAGATTCAGTCAGAGTGACACTGTTCTACTGCAATGAGGAATGCACACAAGGAGAAACAATGTAACTGCTTAGCCATAAAAGAGCGCTTCTCCTATTTCACGCCTAAAAGACAACCACGGACTATAGAAAGCATTGAAAAGATATAAACTGGTGTAAGAAGCTCAGGGCTCTTTTGGTACCAGGAACTCCTTTGCTTATTAGGTGACACACCCGCTAATGTAGCCAATCCTCCAAGAGCTTACTGAGCTGTTCGTACAGGGGCTACTGTAAGCTCTTGGAGGATTGGCTACATCAGGGGTACGTGGCCTAATATGCAAAGGAGTTCCTGCTACAAAAAGAGCCCTGAAGAAGCTTGAATATACACAGAAACATTATGCTAACAGGGAAGAAATGTTATAAATACTCAGAAAGTGTGGTAAGAGCTTTGTTGTTGTTGTTCTTGTTCAGCGGCACAGTCGAGTCCAACTCTTTGCGACTCCGTGGAGCACATCACGCCAGGCCCTCCTGTCTTCCGTCGTGCTCCGGTGTTTGCTCAGTTTCATGTTCGTTGCATCGATGACACTGTCTGACCATCTCATCCTTGGCCGTCCCCTTCTTCTTTGACCTTCAGTTTTTCCCAACATCAGGGTCTTCTCCAGGGAGGGCTCCCTTCTCATTGGGTGGCCAAAGTATTTGTGCTTCAGCTTCAATATCCGGCCTTCCAGGGAACAGCCAGGGTTGATTTCTTTCAGGACTGACTGATTTGATCTCCTTGCAGTCCAAGGGACTCCCTCTCAAGAGTCTTCTCCAGCACCATGATTCAAAAGAATCTATTATTTGGTGCTCGGCCTTCCTTATGGTCCAACTCTCACAGCCATACAGTACTACTGGGAATACCATTGCTTTGACCATACAGACTTTTGTGGGTAGGGTGATGTCTCTACGTTTTATGATGCGCCCTCACCTCCGCCACCTCTCTCTGTCAGTGATAGATATATTGGGACTGAGGAGCTCAAACAGATCTCATAGGGAAGAATCATAGAGTTGGAAGGGACCTCCAGGGTCATCTAGTCCAACCCCCTGCACAAGGCAGGGAATTCACAAATACCTCCCCCTCCACACCCGCAGTGACCCCCTGCTCCATGCCCAGAAGGTGACAACAAACCTCCAGGATCCCTGGCTAAACTGGTCTGGAGAAAAATGGCTTCCTGACCCCCAAGTGGCAATAAGCATTTCCCTGGGCGTGTAAGAAAGGGCCACAAGGTCTCAGCACTGAGGCAGCCCTTCCTGCCCTCCCTCTCATGAGCTGCCTAAGTTCACAGAGTCAGCATGGCTTTCAGGTGGCCAGCTAGCCTCAGTTTGAAAAACTCCAAAGGGGAGAGCCCACCACCTCCCGAGGAAGCCTGTTCCACTGAGGAACCGCTCTGACTGTCAGAAAGTTCTTCCTAATGTTTAGTCGAAAGCTTTTCTGATGTAATTTCAACCTGTTGGTTCTGGTCCAACCTTCTGGGGCTACAGAAAACAACTCTTCACCATCATCTAGATGACAACCCTTCAAGTACTTGAAGATGGTGATCATATCACCTCTCAGTCATCTCTCCAGGCTAAACTCTCCTTCAACCTTTCCTCATGGGACTTGGTCTCCAGACCCCTCGCGATCTTCGTTGCCCTCCTCTGGGCACATTCCAGCTTGAATATATCTTTCTTAAATTGTGGTGCCCAAAACTGAACACAGTACTCTAGGAGAGGTCTAACCAGAGCAGAGTTAAGTGGTACCATCACTTTACATGATCTGGACACTCTACTTCTGTTGATACAGCCCAAAGAAGAAGAAAGGATGTGTTCTGAGGGTGGAAGAAGTTTCAAGACCAGCCCATATCTCCTTATCCATTGAGGAATCCACCCAGGTGAGGAACCTCATAAATACTCACCGATTTCCCACAACCCGCTGCTCCACCCTCGCTGTTCCCTTTCCCCCGATTGTATGCGTCAATTTTCCACTATTTGCCGTGCGGCCGCAGTTTGACCTTCAGCTTCGGCTTTGAAACAGAGATGAGCACCGCAACCCTAGAATCGGATTCGACTGGCTTTCGAGGAAGGGAACCTTTACCTTTATTAAGGATAGAACAGCGAGACAACACTACAAACAGTGAAAAAACTAAACACAGAACACGTTTAAGGAGCATCTCCCCATTATAGACTGCTTAAATTTAACCGACGTGAATAGCGTCAGTCTAGTATACACCTTACCCAGCACAGTTATTTGCAGATAGAGCATTTACTTTCACCGTTTCTTGGATGATTTCCCAAGTCCAACTATGGCATCTTGACCAATTCTTTTCAAAAATTTCTTCTTGTCTTTCCTGCAATGGTAAGGTTGATTTGTCCATTTCCGCTGTTTCCAGGAGCTTATTAAAATCAATTCAGAAACTTCAGTTATAGACTCACAGAATCACAGAGCTGGAAGGGGCCCTGCAGAGGCCATCTAGCCCAACCCTCCCTGCTCAGTGCAGGATCGGCCTAGGGTATCCCTGACCAGGGTTTGTCCCGCTGCTGCTTAAAGACTGCCAGGGAGGAGAGGGAGCTCACCACCTCCCCAGACCGCTGACTCCACGGTCGCACAACTCTGGCTGTCAGAAAGTTTTCCCTAAGATCCAGCCGGAACCTCCCAGCCCTTAATTTAAACCCATGATTGCGAGTCCTCTCCTCTGCTGCCTAGAGGAACAGCTCCCTCCCCTCCTCCGAGTGACACAGCCCTTCAGCTACCCCAAGAGAGCCATCCTGTCCCCCCCTCAGCCCCCTCTTCTCCAGACTGAACATTCCCACAAAGTCCCTCAGCCTTTCCTCGCAGGGCCTCTTGGTCTCCAGGCCCCCGATCATCCTCGTCGCTCTCCTCTGCACCCGCTCCGTTCTGTCCACATCCTTTATGAAGTGAGGCCTCCAGAACTGCACACAAGACTCCAGGTGCGGCCTGACCCATGCAGTGTACCGTGGGACTGTCATGATCTGTGCAGGACTGGGAGACAGTGCCTCGAGGCCTAGCCCCAGGACAGACCTGTGTGGGAATGGAAAGCAGATAGCCTACAATCCCCACAATGCTTAGCAACGGTTGTAACCAGTTGGTGTACAGGGATTATGTGAGGAAATTGGGACTGAAGCTTTGTGAAGTGAAACTGAGTTCTTTCTTTACTGCGGTCTTGCCACACAGAGTCTGGTCTGAGAGAAAGATCCCTCACTTGGGACAGAGTGAGTACAGGCAGGAGGCCTGGTATAAGAGGGCTGTGGGACTTGAAGGAGTAACCAGTTTAGGAGAAATAGGTAGTCGCGTTAGATTTGTTTATTTTGCCTTTGAACACTATTATATATTTTAAAGCTCCTTGACGTGTTTCCCTTCCCCCAATACTAGATTAATAAACCATTTGTTTAATGTTCTCTGCCTGGTCATCACGCCTATGTTTCTCGGCTTTAAAGGGGCATTTTGTTTTTGCTTGGAGGGGTACTCTGGGCCTTCCCAAGGGGACCCTAAGTCCAGAGTGGTCGCAGCAGAAGGTGGCAACCTGCTGGTGTCATGACAGGGACTATGACATCTTGCGATCTGGATGTTATGCCTCTGTTGATACACCCCAAGACTGCCTTAGCCTTTTTTGTCGCTGCATCACACTGGCTGCTCATATTTAACTTTTGGCCCACCCTTACCCCAAGATCTTGTTCACATGCCCTGCTACTCAGAAGTGTATCCCCCATCCAATATGCGTGTTCCTCATATTTGTTACCCAGCCAGAGAAAGGATGTACTCTTGATTCTTCAGTGGAACATCTTTAAGCTCTCAGAGGCTGGTTGAAACTTCTTGAACTCCGAGCAAACAGTCATGAAAACTTTCACAGACGGAGTCATTAGAAGGGTCGCTGGATTCAGGGTGGACCACCACTCCCATCTCCCCTTTTCAGAAGTCAGCAAAACAGCCTCATATTGGGTCAGCCCGCAACATGACTGCTGGATGGTGCTTCAACACCACCTTCTGAGCTTTGGAGACCTACAGCAACAGCTGCACGTGTGCATTTATGGGGTGGAGCTCCTGAATTAAACTCCAGACCGCTTCTCCGTTAGGATCCCTCTTTGGTTTCTTGGCCAGCAACACCGGAGCACCGCAAACAGACCAGGCAGGAACCAAAATTCCCCATTCTAAGTAAGAGTCAATGGAGGGCTGCAGTCCCTCTTTGGCCTCTCTGGGGCGTCACAGCAGGAGGGCTCCAGTCCTGGCCAGGCAGTGATCTGAAGGGGGGCCCACTGATTTAAGGAGTCCCCCCCTCCCTGCTGGAGCGTCTCCGCCCTGAACTCTTCTTGATGGACCTGGGCAGCCAGCAGTTATTTGGAAGGGAAAGAGCTGCTCTGGGATCAGTTTTTCCCTGCTAGGTTCTGGCTGTTTTAGCAGTGGGTGGATGACATCTGTTGCCAAATATAATACAGTGGAGCAAAAAAATACACCCCTAAAACACCCCGTTGCCTTCGCATAATGGCCTGTCCTTTAACGCTGAACCTCAGGGCAGACCGCTTGGCTTGAATAGGAAGGAGCCTGGCAGAGCTTAACGAAAGCGCCGCCCTGCCGCGTCCTGGCTGGGAAGTGGACGGTGTCTCTCCCGCACTGAGGTCCTCTGGGTCAGCTTTGCAAAGAGGTCGTCCACAACAAGCTCTCCTGGTTCGCCAGGGCATTTATGGGGGGGTGGAGTTCCAGGCGTCTCTTCTCTTCAGGGAGTGGGGGGCGAGAGACGAGGCTTGCCACTGTATCTTGGGTTTCAACTGGAAATGCTTCGCCATAATCGTAAGCTGCCTTGATCTGTGAGGGGGAGCCTCGCCCATCACCAGGGCGGAGCGGTGCATGGTGGGCAAGACTCGGCAGCTCACAGTCCCTTGCGAGGGGACAGAGTGCCAGGGAGCCCGGAGTTGCCGCAGCCGGCGAAAAGCCACGCCCTCCGCGAGGGAGAAGGGTTGGCCGTCCACAGCGACCACCTCGCCAATGAGGTGAGTGACTGTGCCTGAGGTCTTCGGCCGATGCCGGCTCCGAGGCAGAGGTGGTCCCTTGATCCTGCCTCCCGGCACTGGGACTTAAAGGTCTGTCAACTCTCTCCATCCCCTGCCTAATCTTATAAACCTCACAACTTCCTCCCTTTGAGGCTAGGGTCATGTCAAGATGCTGTGTTGCCTCTAAGCTACGCTAGAGGGAGCTAGTGCACAGAATTTTGTCTTGCTGCTCAAGGATTTTAGCTTCCAGCTCACAAGCACTTTCCTCTCCATTGGAAACAATGGAGGATGAGGGTACCTCCTTCTGGGACCCATAGAATTAGACCCCCTGGTCCAACACTTTTGGAACTTGGTGGGCAGGGGGTTTGAGAAGAGTCACCAGCAGGTATGCTGCTAATTTAGAGACGAGGAGGTTGGATTTATACCCCGTCCTTCACTCCCAGAGGAGTCTCAGAACGGCTTACAAATTCCTTTCCCTTCCTCTCCCCCAACAGACACCCCCTGTGAGATAGGTGGGGCTGAGAGAGCTCTGACAGAAACTGCCCCTTTTCAAGAACAGGTGTGCCAGAGGTATGGCTTGCCCAAGGTCATCCAGCAGCTGTGAGTGGAGGAGTGGGGGAATCAAACCTGGTTCTCCCAGATTAGACTCCGCACTCCTCACCACTACACCAAACTGTTCTCACAGCAAACTGGCTCTACCTCTACCTCAAAAAACAGGACGCCCCAGAGCCCCAGATGACTTTGTAGGCCAGTAAGGGATCTCAATGGGGAGCTGCGGTGGCTCAAGTGGTTAAGACGCTGAACTGTAGGCTGTGGAAGGTCAGTAGTTCAGCAGATCGAGACCCGAGAGTGCCGCATGATGGGATGAGCTCCCGTCTCTAGTTCCAGCTCCTGCCAACCTAGCAGTTCGAAAGCAAGAAATTGCAAGTAGATAAATAGGTCCCACTTTCGTGGGAAGGTAACAGCGTTCCATGCGCCTTGGTGTTTAGTCATGCTGGCCACATGACCACAGAAACGTCTTCGGACAGCGTTGGCTCTTCGGCTTTGAACGGAGATGAGCACCACAACCCTAGAGTCGGATTTGACTGGCTTTCGAGCAAGGGAACCTTAACCTTTACTAATGGATCTGATGAGCGTGACTCTGGGCTATGAATGGAGTGTTCACCAAATGGATTAATATCACATAGCTATTTCAACGCCACCCACTTTGACAAAGTTATACCAAACGACACATTATATGCATGGTTGGTGGGTGTTGGTGGCGTCTGTACTGCTGCCAGTAAACTGAATGTTGGGAAAAGAAATCCCTAGTCCTTGGAGACTTTTTCTTTGGCATCACAATACATCTGGGCTGTCTGCTTCTCCTCCGCTTCCATCCCGGTGGCCTCTCTCTTGGGTGTGGGTTTTCCCTCTCAGGGGAGCCGGTCTCTGTCACTGGAGATCAGTTGTGAAAGCGGGAGATCTCCAGGCCCCACCTGGAGGCCGGCAACCCCACGCCCCACCATTCCGGAGTCCTTTTTGCACCAGGAGGGGTTGAAGAGAAGCGCCGGAGTTCTGCACCGTCCTCTCCACCATATTGCTCCGGAGCCCCTGTTTGCAGAGAGCAACCCCCCCTGCGCTCCCCCTCCCAAGGGCTCCCCTCCCTCCCCTCCCCCCCGCGCGGCCCCTCCCGCAAACCGGCTCGGCGGCTTTAACCCTTTCAGGGCTGAGCGGGGGGGGGGCGGAGGAGAGGAGGGGCTCTTCTGCTACTCCTGGGCGGGCGGGGCGCGCATGCGGGGCCGGGGACGGGGTTTGCTCCTGGAGAAGCCGCAGCCCGGAGAAGCGGCGCAGCCGGACCCCACGCGGCGGGGAGGTCTCCTTGGAAGTAAGGGCGTGCACCGCCGTCTGTTGGGGGGTGGGGGTGGAGAATAAAGTTTGAGCTCTTGGGAGGGGGATCGTGGGGTTGCCACCTCCCGGAGGGCAAATTCTTGGACACTTATTTTTTTTTTGGGGGGGGGGGTTAATAGAGTTTCTGCTCCCGGGACTGCAGGGCTGAAAGAGGGGGAGGCGCATTGCTCCCCGGGGGTGCCCGTGGCGGACTCGGCCTTTCTTCCGCCGCTCCAGCCCGGCACGGCCCTCCCGGGAGCGCCGGGAGGAAGGCGGGGGGGGCATCCCAAAAGCAGGGCGGAAAAGGCACCTCGGATGGGGCAGCCAGAGACCCCCAAACACGCGGGCCCGGCTTAAATATGCAAACAGATCTCCCCCCCCCTTTCCAAAAACAAGGAAAGAAAGCCGGCCTCCCTTCCTGAGGCTAAAACAGGCAGGAGCCCGAAGATGCAACAAGCCCCCCCCCCGTCTTCCCTCCAGGACGCCGCGGGCTCCTTTGCCTGCCTCCGCCCCCCCCCAGCACAGGGGAGCCCAGACTGAGGGGTTGTTTTTTTGGGGGGGGGATATCTGCTTGCCCCACCCCGTTTTGCGGGCGCCCCTGCCTTGCAAGCGGGGAAGCGCTCGGGTGGCACAGAAGTACATCAGAGAAGCCCCTGTTGGATCAGGCCAATGGCCCCTCCAGTCCAACTCTCTCTGGGTCACACAGTGGCCAAAAAGACCAGGGGCCATCGGGAGGTCCAGCAGCGGGGCCAGGACACTAGAAGCCCCCCCACTGTTGCCTCCAACCACCAAGAATACAGAGCCTCCCTTGCCCCAGAGTCCCTCTCTATACCTTCCGGCTGATAGCCACTGTTGGACCTCTCCTCCAGGTGTTGATCCAATTCCCTCTGGAAGCCGCCCATGCTTGTGGCCGCCACCACCTCCTGTGGCAATGAATCCCACGTGTGAATCACTCTGTGGCATCAGGGCAGGAGTCTGTGGGTGGGCTGCCTGCCTGCAAGCAACATGCTAGCTTTTTACTGGCAGGGGTTGGGCGCCCTCTCCTCCGCCCCTCTCTCCCTCGACTCTGGGAAGCTTGGCGGGGGGGCCATAATCTGTGTGCTGGCACTTCGGGGCCATAATTGTTGCGGCGGGGGGGCGGGGGTCCATCCGGGGAGGATGCGGCAGCGTGGGTCAGCTGAGGCCAGGGTCTCTGGGAGGGACTAGGGATGCCAGCCTTCAGGTGGGGCCAGACATGAGAGATCAGCTCCCCCTGGAGAAAACGGATATTTTAAAGGGCGGACCCTATGGCATTATTACCCCCCATCCCCCCAGTGTCCTTCCCCAAATCTCCAGGAATTTCCGGCAACCCTCGTATGAGCTTTTTTAACATACCTGGGTGTTAAGTTAATGCCCACCCCTCTCTCTATATGACTGCTATTCCTATTTCCATTTCATTGTATCGGAAGAAGGATGTTTCTGCACAAAGAAGTTCATATCTTGAGTAAAAATTGTTCAAACCTTTGTTGCTCTTTAAGGTGCCCCTGGACTCAAACCAGGGTTCACTGCTTGCTGAAAAGAGTTTGTTGCAGAGAGTGTGCTGTAAGCAAACTGTGAATTACCATTATGTCTGGATGCAGCCCGCTGTTCAGGCCAAGAGCCTAACTATATGATGCACTTTCCCTGGTTCTGTTTGCTGGTCAAATAAGCCACCACACTCTGGGAGTTTTCTGGACTCTTAGGTGCGCATGGGTGCAATTCAGATGGGAACCATGGCTTAGCTCTTCCCGCTGGCTGGCTGCGCTATTTTACTGACCTGAAATGCATTCGCTGTTGTAGATTTTCCGGGCTGTATGGCCGTGGTCTTGGCACTGTAGGACCTGACGTTTCGCCAGAAGCTGTGACTGGCATCCTTAGAGGTGTAACACAGACAGATGGAGTACTCTCTGTGTCAAGGTGAGAGGCAGGTGATTTATATCTCCTCAGGAAGGTCTGAGTCAACTGTTTTGTAGGAGTTCCCCAGGCTGTGAAAATGCTAATGAAGGAGCTTTCCTGAGGAGGTTCTTTTGCATATGGATTAGCTGTTCTTAAACCTGGTCTACAAACCATGAGAAGCACTTCTGTTCTCATCCCACAGGGCAGTTCTCTCTGGGAAGGTCTGTGATGTTCCGTGGTGTATTTCCATCCTCTTTCCTTTTCCTTCTGACACGCTGCAGTCTGTCTCTCTCCATCCCCTCAGGGAGAAGCGCCTCTTCCTAGCCAAGGGAATCGAGGCATGTTTTCACAGACCCAAAAGAAGGGGAAGGAGATGGAAGTGCAGGACTCAGAAGGACCTGGGACTGGCCAGACAGCAAGGAAAAAACCCCATCCCATCCAACCTGGGAGTGGTGCTGAGTTCTGGGAAAGAGCTGGGGGGCCGGAGGTCCTGGCTAAGGAGACCATGACCCCAGAGGTACATTGCCGACGCCTCCGGCAGTTCCGCTGGGCCCCGAGAGGTTTGCAGCCAGCTCCAGGGACTTTGCCGCCACTGGCTGGAGCCGGAGAGGCACACCAAGAAGCAGATCCTGGACCTGGTGATCCTGGAGCAGTTCCTGACTCTTCTGCCCCGGGAAATGCAGGCCTGGGTCCGAGGATGCGGGCCAGAGAACAGTTCCCAGGCGGTTGCCCTGGCCGAAGGCTTCCTCCTGAGTCAGGCAGAAGAGGAGAGGCAGGCAGGACAGGTGAGGGGGGGGGTTCCTCCAGATACGTCCGATCCAAGGCACAATATCGGGCCTTATCCTAAAGGTTCCCTGCCAGATAATTGCCCAAGTTCCAACCATCCAAGTGGGAGATTTCATGGCCTCCTTCAGCAGCCTCTTCTACGAGAGAATTTCTGATTCCTCCAGATGACAAACCAGGTCTGCTGATGGAAGGGTGCTGAGTCTGGGCGTGGGGCAGGATCTGTTCCTTGGTCTCTTTTCCATTCCACCTCTTCCCCCTCTCCCTCGCTGCTGTTTCAGGTGTGGGGACCATCCCTGAAGATGGAAGCTGCCATCCCTGAGGCGGAAGGAGCTTCCTTGGAGCAAGGGCAGAGGGTGCAGGCTGTGGAGCGTGCCCAAGCTCCCCTCTCCTGTGGTAAGGACCCAGTGTTCCTGGGTGCAGTCGGGGCACCCCTGTGAATGTGACGGGTAGAGAGTTCAGGTCAGGATCAAAATAAATAGTTCTGCACACAAGACAGAGTTAATTTGCGGCACTCCAATGTCCAGTAACTCTGATGCCTCCGAAAGGAGATGAGCAATTCCTGGAGGGCAATTCCTCCATTTAATTAAAAAGTTCATATCTCACCTTCCTTCCATAAAAAGAAATCAAGTTGCTGGGGGTGGAGGGGGGAGAGCTAGATAAACCTGGGCAGATCTATTCAGCCCGGTGGCTAAAGGGAGCCTCCACCTTCTGGGACAGCAGAGCTCTGAAAACCAGTTCCTCGAGGGGGCCAATAATATCATGGAATTTTGGCTTCTGTGCCTGTGCTTCAAGGGGCTTCTGGCAGGCTGCAGTGGGCAACAATGTGCTGGGGGGGCAGATGGCAGGCGGTGGACTGGCCCCCTGGGAGCTTTGAGAGGGGCTATGGGAGGGGCTTGGGACAGATGTGGTGTCCTGCTGATGTTGCATCCGGCTGAAAACCTGGTTGGGGAAGTGAGCCTGACAAGAGACACTCTGGAAACTCACTCATACTCCCCTCGAGTCTCCAGATGTGCTCGAGTCACGTCTGGTCCGAATGGGATGGTGACGTGTCATGCAACGTCTTTCCCTCCCCGCAGAGCAAACACGGATCTCACAGGAGTCTGAAAGACGTTAGCCGCATTTCTAATCCCTGAGGCTCATAGGTACTGTGTACTTCTCTTTTGCCTCTCCCAGAATTCGGTAAAAAGTATATAAAAGTGCGTTGAGTGTACACAGGGCAAGGTTTCACAATCCCGAGCAGGGTGTGTGTGAATCAGGGAACAAACAAGCAAACGCCCTTCCTTCCTTCTTTGTCTCGGGAACAGGCAGTGAAGAGATGCTGTTGAGCCGACATCTTTTCAGAGATGTGGAAACGGCTGCCGTACCTCCATTCCAGGTAGGAGAAGTGAGTATTACGGTATTCGGGGACCCCCAGACTGTTTCCCTGGGACCCTCCCGTTCCCCTTTTGCTCTTTTATCAGCTGGGTGGAGACTGGCAAGGGAGTGACGGAATCCATAGAGAGAGACCGTAGTTCTAAAAAAACCCTCCCAGGTTATTTACAAGATAAGCTTCCCAAGGCCAGAAAGCACTTCAACACCAGTGTTCCCTCTAAGCTGAGTTAGTATGAGCTAGTTCACAGTTTTTCAGCCCCCGGCTCACGTGTTTTTGTCTTAGCTCAGGAAGGATGACTCCAGAGCAAGCTAATTTGTACAGTAGCCAAATCGCTCACTCACAACTTTAATGCCAGTCGCTCACAAAGTAGAAGTTTTGCTCACCAGACTCCACAGCTTAGAGGGAGCATTGTTTAGGACTTATAGATCTTTTAGAATAAAAACATAACATTTCCATATTCAGCATAGAATACTTCAACACAAACCTAGTGCACTAGTGTGAAATGCGGAGCGCCCGGTCTAGTCAACAAGAGCTCACAGAGAACTGATTGAAGACCAGCCCAGAGCAAAGAAGTCTTCACCAGTTTAGACCCTCAGTACCCATAGGTCCAGCCCAGGTGGACGAAAGTTAACATTTAGCAGAAGAATATCAAAATAAAGACAACAGTTTTCACCTTGAGCTCATACCCTAGTTAGACAGTCAAGGATGTTATGTGTAAACTTTATTGGAAGCAGAGATGCCTGGTTCAGCAAGGATGTTGCAGGTCAGAAGTTACGAACCTTCTCAATAGGAGTCCTTGACACAGTACAAGGGTGAAATGATAGACCTGGAAAAATGTAAACTATTATCTTTGGAGCAGAGTGCCTTGTCAGGCCATAGAGAGGCTTGAGAAATGACAGTAGCTAAGCATGCATAATCTAATGGGAGCGGGACAAACAGAGAGGCCTCAGGTAATCTTGGCTGTTATACAGAAATGCCCCAGGTTCGCTGACTTTTCTGCCACAGTGAGATGAGCAGGGGGGACAGCCTGGGTCCCTCCACCTTTCTTAGGGGAGGAGTTGCTCATGCAGTTTCTACAAGGTTTCTGGGCGAGAGATCCGCTGAATGTTGTTCTCGGGGTGTGCATTTTGATCTGTATTCGGCTACCAGTATAGCAGAACCCGAAAAAGCCGACAATATGCAGCCTTTTTTTCGGGTTCATTTTGCTATACCAAAAAACCTATACCGACATTGGGGAGGGAAAACCCTTTTCCCAGATTTTAAACATGCCTGTCCTTTGCTTCCCCAGCCAGCCCACCATGCCAGGTCGGCTGGGGAAGGGAACGGCACGCAGACATGCCCCCTTCCTTCCCTGAGCCTCTCCACTTTGCAGAGAAACTCAGGGACATGTGGGGGGGGGGGCATGTTTAAGTCTGGGAAAGAGAAAGAATTGCATTTTCAACATGCCTCCGCTCCCTGCTGACCCCATGTCAGCCAGAGAAGGGGAGGCACACAACAGAGGCCTTCCCTTGTTAATTACACTCTCAGCTGACTGTGGGGGAGTGAAATTGACAAGGAAATCTAGGGGCTGCCTGAGGGAAGGACAATATTTTAACATACCTCCTTTCCCTCTGGTGGTGTATATCAGGCCCGAAAATATTTAGGAATACCGAATATTTCCCCAATCCAAATACTTTACCGGTATTGGACTGGGGAAATTCAGCATTTACCGGTATTTTTTAGATGTGATATACCTGAAGCTGAAAAATACCGGCATCTGTGTTTTTCTGCACACGTCCACGCTGTTCCCTTTACCCATCCCAAGCCACACATCCTGTACCTTCCCAGCCTCCTTCCTTCCAGTCAGGTGTGACCTCTGAGGAGGGAATCGGCTTTTCCTTTCAGGGTCCCTTTTCCTTTGAGGAGGTGTCCATCGATTTCACCGAGGCTGAATGGGCCCTGCTGGATCCAGGACAAAGAGCTCTGCACAGGGAAGTCATGCTGGAGAACTATGAGAATGTGGCCTTTCTGGGTAAGGGTCTCTCCTTGTTGCCAAAGGTGCAAATTGCTGCCATTGTGAGGAGGCAGGAACCAAAATACTGAATAGCTATGCACAGTTTTGAGGCCTGTCCCGCTCCTTGGGGGTGGGTGGGCTGTGGCTCCCTGGCAGAGCATGTTGAAGGTCCCAGGTTAAATCCCCAGCATTTCCAGGAAAAGGGACCAGGTAGGAGGTGATGTGAAAGACCTCTGCCTGAGACCCTGGAGAGCGGCTGCCAGACTGAGTAGGCAACGCCGACTTCAATGGACCCAGTTGTCTGATTCAGTAGAAGGCAGGTTCCTGTGTTCCTGGGTGTCTTCTTGCCCAGGGGCAACAGAGCCCAGTGTTGTGGCCATTGCCCAAGCTAGAGAAGTTGTCCTGGCCTGAGGGAAACCAACAGATGAGAGGCCCTCTGAGAGGCTCTGGAAGGGGCCAGATCCTCATTTCAATGGTGCCAACCTTTACGAGACACCCTTCCCCCTGAATGGGATCACAGACATCCGCCCTGCCTGTGACCTGCAGACGATCCTGTCAAGATCCGAAGACTGGGTCCCCCTGGGTCTCCACTGTTGGTACCTGAGCAGCTCCCAGTTCAGTGGGTTCATGAGAAGAGAGCACACAAGTAAAGCAGACCCCTTTTTAGATATAGAAAGGTTTATTAGGGATTTAAAAACAAAACCTCACTAAACACACAGCTCAGCAACAGAAAAACAAGGAAAGCAGCAAACTGTCCTCTCTGACACTTGCAGTACTTGGTGTTAGATGGCACGTTTTGCTGCAGCGTAAGTATTCCAGCCGTAGCCTAAGTTGCTCTACAGAAAACTATTCATCATCTCCCCTCCCTCCTGGCTACCCAACCGGATAACAGGTTCTCATGGTTAACCAATTACTGTTGACCAGTGACCGCATTCTTCAGTCCAGCGTTGAAAAAGAGAAGGATGTTAGCCGCAGGAAGACTCAAGTCACAAACACCTGCAACTCAGAGTTGGCCACTTAATAATCACGTAATCCCCTGGGGGAACTAGGATGCTTTGCCACACAGATCTATTCCCCCTTATGCTGGTTGGGATTGTGGGCCTTGATCTTGACCACAGTTTCATCCTATTTACTTTTGAATTTTCCCCCTTCCCCATATTAGAATGATCACTTTCTCTCTCTTTCTCTCTGGCTCTCTCCGAACGAAGGCAGGAGTATAAGAGAGACTACGGTGGAGATCGACAATGGCCTTGCATCTAAAGAAAGGCTGAGGATTTCCTCAAGGGGATTCCAACGCCATATTTCCTTCCCAAATGAACACCCTGAGAGTGAGTATCCTTCACAGTTAGGTTACGGGAAAAGGGCACAGAAGTGCCATGGAGGATTTCTAATTCACTTCCCAGGAACATTTCGTACGGTGGTTAAGATCAGCCAAAATGGACAAGGCCAAAGGGTAAACACATAAAGGAGGGGTCCATCAGTGGCTATTAGCCACAAGGTATAAATAGGAGCTCTTGGTTAGGGGCAAGGGATGCTCTATATTCTTGGTGCTTGGGGGGTCAACAGTGGGAGGGCTTCTAGTGTCCTGGTCCCACTGCTGGACCTCCTGATGGCACCTGGTATTTTTGTCCACTGTGTGATGGCGTATTGGACTGGATGGGCCACTGGCCTGATCCAGCTTTGGCTTCTCTTATATTCTTAAAGGGCCTTCATCCTTATCTACTGCAGTCACATAGATGCCTTTGAACCTTAACAGCCTTCCCAGGTGCCAACAGGATCTTTGTCTTTATTCCAGCAGAGAACGATCAGAAAAAGGAAGAGGATGAGGAAGTTCATCAACAAATGCCAGATAAAGTTAAAAATGAAGACCTGAAAGAAAATGTCAGGAATCGAGGCAGACCGCTGAGAAAGAAATGCAGTCATGTGGTTGAGAAGAGAGATAGAACACAGCATAACATACATATTCCAAAGCACAGGATAATGAAGGCAAATAAATCCATTAATTGTGAAAAGTACTTCAGAAATAGCTCACAGGTCTTTCTACACCCGAGACTACACAGAGTCAAGAAACCGTTCGAATGTTCAGTGTGTGGAAAGAGATTCAGTCAAAGTGGCCATCTTCAACAGCATCAGAGAACCCACACGGGGGAGAAACCTTTTGAATGCTCAGAGTGTGGAAAGAGATTCAGTCACAGTAGCCATCTTCAGAAGCACCAAAGAACCCACACAGGGGAGAAACCTTTTGAATGCTTAGACTGTGGAAAGAGATTCACTGAGCGTGGCCATCTTCAACGGCATCAGAGAACCCACACAGGGGAGAAACCTTTTGAATGCTCAGACTGTGGAAAGAGATTCAATCAGAGTGGCCATCTTCATGGGCATCAGAGAGCCCACACAGGGGAGAAACCTTTTGAATGCTCAGAGTGTGGAAAGAGATTCAGTGAGAGTGGCTCTCTTCAGAAGCACCAAAGAACCCACACGGGGGAGAAACCTTTTGAATGCTCAGAGTGTGGAAAGAGATTCAGTCACAGTGGCCATCTTCATGTGCATCAGAGAACCCACACAGGGGAGAAACCTTTTGAATGCTTAGAGTGTGGAAAGAGATTCAGTGTGAGGGGCAATCTTCAACAGCATCAGAGAACCCACACAGGGGAGAAACCTTTTGAATGCTCAGAGTGTGGAAAGAGATTCAGTAGCAGTGGCAGTCTTCAGTATCATCAAAGAACTCATACAGGGGAGAAACCTTTTGAATGCTCAGAGTGTGGAAAGAGATTCAGTAGCAGTGGCAGTCTTCAGAAGCATCAAAGAACCCACACAGGGAAGAAACCTTTTGAATGCTCAGATTGTGGAAAGAGATTCAGTAGCAGTGGCAGTCTTCAGAAGCATCTAAGAACCCACACAGGGGAGAAACCTTTTGAATGCTCAGAGTGTGGAAAGAGATTCAGTGTGAATGGCACTCTTCAGAAGCATCAAAGAACCCACACAGGGGAGAAACCTTTTGAATGCTCAGAGTGTGGAAAGAGATTCAGTCAGAGTGGCACTCTTCAGAAGCATCAGAGAACCCACACAGGGGAGAAACCTTTTAAATGCTCAGAGTGTGGAAAGAGATTCAGTCAGAGTGGCCATCTTCATGTGCATCAGAGAATCCACACAGGGGAGAAACCTTTTGAAATGCTCAATGTGTGGAAAGAGATTCAGTCAGAGTGACACTGTTCTACTGCAACGAGGAACGCACACAAGGAGAAATAACGCAACTGCTTAGCTGAAAAAGAGCACTTCTCCTATTTCACACCTAAAAGACAACCACAGACTATAGAAAGCATTGAAAAGATATAAACTGGTGTAAGAAGCTCTGGGCTCTTTTGGTACGAGGAACTCCTTTGCTTATTAGGTGACACACTCGCTATGTAGCCAATCCTCCAAGAGCTTACTGAGCTCTTCTTACAGGGGCTACTGTAAGCTCTTGGAGGATTGGCTACATCAGGGGTATGTAGCCTAATATGCAAAGGAGTTCCTGCTACAAAAAGAGCCCTGAAGAATCTACACAGAAACATTATGCTAACAGGGAAGAAATGTTATAAATACTCAGAAAGTGTGGAAAGAGCTTTGTTGTTGTTGTTCAGCAGCACAGTCGAGTCCAACTCTTTGCGACCCCGTGGACCACATCACGCCAGGCCCTCCTGTCTTCCGTCATGCTCCGGTGTTTGCTCAGTTTCATGTTTGTTGCATCGATAGCACTGTCTGACCATCTCATCCTTTGCCATCCCCTTCTTCTTTGACCTCCAGTCTTTCCCAGCATCATCAGGGTCTTCTCCCGGGAGGGCTCCCTTCTCATTGGGAGGCCAAAGTATTTGAGCTTCAGCTTCAGTCTCTGGCCTTCCAGGGAACAGCCGGGGTTGATTTCTTCTAGGACTGACTGATTTGATCTCCTTGCAGTCCACGGGGCTCCCTCTCAAGAGTCTTCTCCAGCACCATGATTCAAAAGAATCTATTATTTGGTGCTCGACCTTCCTTAAGGTCCAGCTCTTGCAGCCATACAGTACTACTGGGAATACCCTTGCTTTGACCATACAGACTTTTGTGGGTAGGGTGATGTCTCTACGTTTTATGATGCGCCCTCGCCTCCACCACCTCTCTCTGTCAATGATAGAGATATTCGGACTGAGGAACTCAAACAGATCTCATAGGGAAGAATCATAGAGTTGGAAGGGACCTCCAGGGTCTTCTAGTCCAACCCCCTGAACAAGGCAGGAAATTCACAAATACCTCCCCCTCCACACCCGCAGTGACCCCCTGCTCCATGCCCAGAAGATGACAAGAAACCTCCAGGATCCCTGGCTAAACTCGCCTGGAGAAAAATGGCTTCCTGACTCCCAAAGTGGCAATCAGCATTTCCCTGGGAGTGTAAGAAAGGGCCACAAGGTCTCAGCACTGACGCAGCCCTTCCTGCCCTCCCTCTCATGATCTGCCTAAGTTCACAGAATCAGCATGGCTTTCAGGTGGCCACCTAGCCTCAGTTTGAAAAACTCCAAAGGGGGGAGCCCACCACCTCCTGAGGAAGCTTGTTCCACTGAGGAACCGCTCTGACTGTCTGGAAGTTCTTCCTAATGTTTAGCCGAAAGCTCTTCTGATTTAATTCCAACCCATTGGTTCTTGTCCGACCTTCTGGGGCTTCAGGAAACAAGTCTGCACCATCCTCTAGATGACAGCGCTTCAAGTACTTGAAGATGGTGATCATATCACCTCTCAGTCATCTCTCCAGGCTAAACATACCCAGCTCCTTCAACCTTTCCTCATAGGACTTGGTCTTCAGACCCCTCACCATCTTCGTTGCCCTCCTCTGGACACATTCCAGCTCGTCGATATCTTTCTTAAATTGTGGTGCCCAAAATCTCTCTTAAATTGTGGTGCCCAAAATTGAACACAGTACTCTAGGTGAGGTCTAACCAGAGCGGAGTAAAGTGTTACCATTACGTTACATGATCTGGACACTATACTTCGGTTGATACAGCCCAAAGAAGAAAGGATGTGTTCTGAGGGTGGAAGAAGATTCAAGACCAGCCCATATCTCCTTGAGCACTGAGGAATCCACCCAGGTGAGGAACCTCATACAAACTCACCGATTTCCCACAAGCCGCTGCTCCACCCTCGCTGTTCCCTTTCCCCCGATTCTATGCGTCAGTTTCCCACTATTTCCTGGGCAGCCACATTTTGAACTGCAGTTTGGCCCAATTTCCGCCGTGTTGTCTCGATCCTAACCCTAACCCTGTTTTTTGAGGATCGAAACGACATGGGGGAAACCTGGAAGAGCCAGGGCGGAGCAGCGGCTTGTGCGAAATCGGTCACTGTGTAGCAAGACCTTGAGGGAGAGATCCAACCTTCCTGTTTGTCAGGTAGTCCACACAAGGGCAGAGCTTTCCCATAGTGGGATTTAATGGGGCTCTTCTTCGGATGCCCAGGTGATCGGAGTCTCAGATATAATCCAAAAGTAGTTATGCAAAGAAGAGCGTTTTGAGTGAGTGCCCTCCTCTGGTCTATCTGCCAAGCTAACGCCTTCTGACCTCTGCCAAACTGGCAAAAAAACCATATGTATTTTCCAAACCCTGTGATGAAATTGACAAGTCAAGGATAACAGGTATCTGTGGATAGATTTCAGGGGGTCCATGGACTTGGATGGGGGAAAATTACATCTTTTCACTAACCTTTTACTGAATGTCTTCGTTTCCTTCAATTATGAATCTAGGCAACAAACCAGAGTAGTATTAGCAGTACTTGTAACTTTGTCCCCAAGAGAAATCATAGATTTTTTTTTCGTATCACATTACAATCGTTGCATTTATCTTGGTCTTGTTTACACTCATCACTATTTTGAAAGCAGGGTAGTTATTAGACCTGCCCCTAAATCATACACAATCACCTTCTTCCTGCCTGCGGATGTTTTTGTGATGTAGCTGGCAAACTATTGAGAGAGAAGAAGGGAAGAGAGTGGATTTATACCCCGCCCTTCACTCCCCAAGGGAGTCTCAGAGTGGCTTACAAACTCCTTTCCCTTCCCCTCCCCACAAGAGACACCCTGTGAAGTAGGTGGAGCTGAGAGAGCTCTCTTGAGATCTGCTCTTTTTCAAGAACAACTACGCTAGAACTATGGCTTGCCCAAGGTCATCCAGCAGGTGCAAGTGGAGGAGTGGGGAATCAAACCCAGTTCTCCCAGATTAGAGTCCGCACACTTAACCACTTCACCAAACTGAGCAACTCTGTGCCTAGTAGTCGTTCAGCCCTGGAACATGGGTGACCCAGACCTCTGCCTTGATTCCCAGTATTCCCCGTCTCCAAGTTTTGTTGATCGATACATTGAAGTGAGTTGTTTTCATTCTTCATTTGTTCTGGAAAACAGGACAGTTCAAATGAGAATCCTTTTTACATTTCTGTATTTTTTAAATTTTCATAAAGATAAACAGACAATGTAATAAATCTGTAACCACACAATAAACCAACAAATATAATGCAGACAGTCTATAAATCTAAAGGCAAACAATATCAAACTGGGGGGGGGGAGTGGGTCGGCCCTGGATGTAGTGTAAAAACAACAAACGTCTTCTGACATCACATAGTTTCGATATTGTTTGTTGATGGCAAAAATGAGTCGTATTTAAAATAATGCCAGAAAACTATAAGAAGTTGGGATTACAGTTTCTGGATCAGCGTTGTTGGTAACGTAGTCCAAAAAGGAAGCCACAGTTCTAGGAATGTAGATTGATCAATTGGAATTTCTGCCTCTTCCTGTAGATGTAAAAGAATAACTGCAGGATGTTTGGGTACAGCATATCTGGCAATACATTTAATCTGTGACAGATTTTTTCCCCAACAAGCCTTTAAAGCTCACACCTTGAATAAAACGTTGTTGATCATACAGGTGCCATTGGGACTCTAACTTTGTTCTCTAGCTTCAGACCGACACAGCCAGCCCCGTGGATCTCTCTTTGGTTTGTCAAAAGCAATCCTGCAGTCCCCTCTCCTGGCAGACAATATGTTTATCCTGACAACCTTCTTAATTTTCACGTTTAGATCACAAGGTACAAATTCAGAGTCCAGCAGCACCTTTCAAGACCAAGGAAAGTTTATTCAAGGTGTGAGCTTTCGTGTGCCAGGCGTGGTTTTTCAAATACCTTGAAATGGTCATTGTATCCCATGAAATTTTAAATTTCCTCCCCTGTAAACCAAATCCAGTGGAATCTGTTCATCTTGATGCTGTTGTGTTGTCTCTTCCAAAGACTGGGTTCCACTAGCATCTTGAAGGGCCGTCTCTTTCGCCTCCGGAGCATCGCTGGCTGCCGGATCAGGTTGTGCTGTAATCTCTTGCAGTTGGTTTGAAATTGGAATAAACATCCGTGGCAGCCCTATCTGTTAAACGTTGTAAAGCTGTGTTTAACGTCCCGTCCCCCCCCCAGATACTAGTCTGTCTTTTGAACTATCCTCATTAACAGTAGTAGCTGTAGAGACTGTTGTCCCGGGAGTAATCACCTCCACATCTTCATGGCTGAGGCCTACAGTTAGCCCTTCCTACCCTTTAGAGGAAAAGTAGGCACTTCCTGTGTCTGCCATTTCCCCATCTTGCTGGTTTTTATTTTTCTTTGCTGGGAGTGGGGGGGAGTCCTTTAAACTTTAAGCATGATTTCCCACAGCTGAGCCACAGCTCATTAAAGATATTTGAAGACTGCCATCATGTCCCCTCTAAGCCTTCTCTTTCCCAGGCTAAACAGACCCAACTCTTTCAGCCTTTCCTCATAAGACTTGGATTCCAACCCTGTCACCATCCTGGTTGCCCTCTTCTGGACACGCTCGAGCTTGTCGACATCCTTCCTAAAGTGTGGTGCCCAAAACTGGACACAGGACACCAGGTGAGGCCCGACCATAGCAGAACAGAGCAGAACTTCCACCTCCCGTGATCTGGACACGATACTTCTTCTGTGAATGCAATTTAAGATTGCATTAGCTTTCTTCACCGCCACATTGCACTGCAGGCTCATGTTGAACTTGCGATCAACCAGAACACCGAGATCCCTTTCACATGTGCTGCTGTCAAGCCAAGTCCCTCCCATTCTAGATCTGTGCCTTTGATTTTTTGTACCTAAGTGTAGGACTTTGCTCTCATCTCTATTGAATTTCATTTTATTTGTCTCAGCCCACTGTTCCAGCCTATCTAGATCATTTTGAATCCTGACTCCGTCTTCTTCAGAACTAGCAAATCCCACCCAGCTTTGTGTCATCTGCAAATTTGAATGTATGACGGGAGAAGAAAGATGCTGACATGTCACAATTCTGCTAAGTCGTATGATCTTGGCAGGCCAGTTACAACTGGGCATGTCTCTGGCCAAGCGAAGAACAAGGGCAGCCTGCAAACCACATCAGCTATAGAGATACTTTTAGAATTTCACAGTCTAAGAAAAGAAGCGCTTGTTGTTTAGCAAAAAGGAACAAAGTGTCCTTGGGAAAGCCCGGCCCAAAACGTTTTCCGCCAACCAGAGATCTGCAAGGTCATTGTGCTGGTGTCGGATGGAACCAGTACTCCTGTTTCATTTGTGTGCGTCTTCCCGAGTATAAGATCCCCTGGCACCCTTCGTAACACTCGAGGAGTCTGTTGGGTATTCAGGGGTTCCAAAGCCTTGAGATCTGGACTCTTCCTGTATTAATAAATAAAAAATATTTTAGTGTTTCCCTCTCTACAGAACTGCTGAGCGTGTTTCTCAAACTGGACTGGGAAAAACACTGCCAGGGACACGGGATGTGTGTCCATCAGAGCCCTCCAGGACTTGGGGGGGGGCACCTCACTCCCCCCCCCCACAAAAACTCTCTTTCCTCTTTCCCTCCTCTTGGTTTCCCCCGCATCCTCTCCCCTTTCCCTGCCTCCTTCTGTCCCTCTCAGCCTTTCTCCAACCTACTGTTTATTGCCTCCCCTTCTTGTGCTGCATTTATTATTTGCTCCCTTCATGCAGGGCCGGCCGGAGGGTCTTTTGCACCCTAGGCGGGGCCACCTTCAGGGGCCCCCCTCTCCCGCCCACCAATTTCGGGGTTGCCAACCTCCAGGGGGGCCTGGAGAGAAGGAAGTCCAGTGGGGAGCTCCCAGCGCACATGCACCGAGACAGTGGGGAAAGGGGGGTTCGAGGCCTGGGAGCGCCGGGCCCTTCCTTGCACCTCACCTCCTGCAGCGACGTACCGGCAGCCTCCGTGGAGGGACCCCGTCCGGGCAGCCCCGCCATCCTGCCGCTCCCTGCTGAGCTGCTGGGGGTGGGGTGGGGCCAAGGCCGAGCCGGCCAAGGGGGTCCCGGGGCTGCCCTCCCACCCCCCTGCAGTGCGAGCCCTCCTGCAGGCGCTGGGGCAGCTGCAGCCGTTGCCAACTCCTCCCGGCACGGCCGGATCCATCCCCGCCCCGCCCCCTCTCCGGGGACTCCAGCAAAGACCCCCCCCCACCTTCTCTCCAGCCCTGCAGCTCGCTGGCTTTAGCCCTTCCCGGGCTGCAGAGGGAGGAGGAACGCCTCCTCCTCCTCCTCCTCCCCCGTCTTTAGAGGCAGTGTCCCCTCTCAGCTGAGTCGCTGTGAGCAAGCTGACATTTTTCTAGCCTCTGGCGCACACGTTTTTGTCTTCGCTCAGGGAAGGAGGGCTCCAGCGCAAACTCATTGAGGCAGCAGCCAAATCGGCTTGCTCAAAACTTTAATGCCGGTAGCTCACAAAGTAGAATTTTTTGCGGAGGCTGGATGACCATCTTTCGGGTATGCTGTAGGGCTCTCTTTCGGCTATGCTCCTGCGGAGTTCCGGGGGCTGGAATAGATGACCTGCCAGGTACCTCCCAACTCTTAACGTTCTCTGATTCTGTGAAGGTGTTTCTTCTTTTCTCCAGCATTTAGCATAGAGAATTCTAGCAGTGGTTACCACATGTGTAATCATACAAACATTTGATTTTTTTAAAAGGTGTCTGGTATTTTATTCAATAAAAAAAATTCTGGTACAAAGGGGTATATCTGTTTCTAGTATGGTGGTGCTTCAGTTTTAAAGGGTTGTCAGGGCAAACTACTATCTGCCAGTAGAGGGCACCGCAGGATTGCGTATCACAAGGTAAGGGTAAAAGTTTCCCTTGTTCGGAAGCCAGTCGAATCCGACTCTAGGGTTGCAGTGCTCATCTCCGTTTCCAAGCCAAAGAGCCAGCGCTGTCTGAAGATGTTTCTATGGTCAGGTGGCTGGCATGACTAAATGCTAAGGCGCACAGAACGCTGTTACCTTCCCACCGAAGTGGTACCATTTATCTGCTTGCAAACTGCTAGGTTGGCAAGGAGCTGGAACCAGAGATGGGAGCTCACTCCGTCATGCAGCACTCTTGGGTCTCGAACTGCTGAACTACCGACCTTCCACAGCCTGCAGTTCAGTGTCTTAACCACTTGAGCCACCGCAGCTCACAAACCAGTCTCCTAAAGATACGTCCAGGTGGGTCCCTGAAGCAGCGGAACCCTGTTTTGAGTCCAGGGGCACCGACCTTCAAGTTCCATCCAGGGGATAAGCTCAGGGTGAAGCGCACAGGCTCACAAAGGCTTAGACCCGGAATGAAACTCGGCTGGTCTTAAGGGAGCCTTTGGACTCAGCCTCAGAAAGGGGCGTTTCCACCCAGCAAACTTCTCTGAGGCTGTTTCCAAAAGGGGAGCCACGTTGGTCTTTGGTAGAACAGCTGGCTCCGAGGCCGGACTCCTGGCTGAGCTCCAAGGCGCAGTCGGACTCGAATCTGGCTGCTCTGAGGCTTCTGGGAGAGCCCCTCTGCTCACGGGGCGGGCAAGAGAATGCACCCTTTGGCAGGCCGCCCCCACCCTGGGGCCTCTCAGCCCGCTCCTCAGCTGTCACCCCCCACACACCCACACGCACCCCCCATCCTAAGGGTCTTAAAGAACATCACTCACTGGAAAACTGCCAGGACTCGACATGAGCAGTCGACTATCGATATGAACAATAAGAGCAGGATTTTATTTTTTTTTTACAAATTTTGGAAATGTCGGAGAGAAGGCCCTACATAAGAACATAAGAGAAGCCCATGTTGAATCAGGCCAATGGCCCATCTAGTCCAACACTCTGTCACACAGCGGCCAAAATATACCAGGTGCCATCAGGAGGTCCAGCAGTGGGGCCAGGACACCAGAAGCCCTCCCACTGCTGCCCCCTCCAGCACCAAGGATAGAGTGCATCACCTGCCCCAGACTGAGAGTTCCCATCTATACCCTGTGGCTAATAGCCACTGATGGACCTCTGCTCCAGATGTTTACCTAATTCCCTCTTGCAGCCACCTTTTCCACACCATGGAGCACGTGCAGTTGACGCAACCCTGAAGCTGCTCCATCTCACAGAGGACTGAGAAGAAGGTCAGAAGAGCCCTGCTGGATTGGACCAGGGAGGGTCCGGCTAGTCCAGCATCCTATCTTCTCACACAGCGACCAACCAGTTCGAGAGGGCCAGCAACAGGGCAGAGAGGCCGAGGCCTTCCCCCTATAAGAGCATCAGAAGAGCCCTGCTGGGTCAGACCAGGGAGGGCCCATCCAGTCCAGCCTCCCGTCTCACACAAGGGCCAGCCAGTTCCTCTGGAGGGCCAGCAACAGGGCAGAGAGGGCCAACCAGTTCATTGAGCCTCAGAAGAGCCCTGCTGGGTCAGACCAGGGAGGGCCCATCCAGTCTAGCCTCCCGTCTCTCACAGGGGCCAGCCAGTGTCTTCGGGGGTTCTGATGAAGGGGTGCAGGATGCAGAGCTGGGCGTGGGCAAAGGTGTCACCCCAACGGGGGTCTCCAAATTAACTGGGGGAATTAGCGAAGCTGGAGACTTGGCAAGAGGGGGTAACTCGGGGATCTCCACCAACGTTCCTGGGTATTATATTCCCCGAGAACTCTCAAAATACACAGGCTGAAGTATTATAAGAAGAATAAGGAGCAAACGAACCCCTGTTATCTCCCCTGTACCTGCCTGGCAGATTTTTCCTGCGAAACCGTCAGTTCCCCTCCGTGCCTGAATTCACCTACAGTAGCCTGTATATATTCTTTCTCGTAAAAGACGTGACTGTCCCACCCTATGTTTAGATATTCCGTTTAGTCTTTATCTTAGCTCAGGAACTCTACTGAAAATACAGGAGCTGTCCAGTTGTTCTTTTTAAAACCTTGAGAACTGGCCCTTGAGGGTTTATATAAACCCTAGCGTATTGGCACTTTCCGGCTCTCCCATCGGCTGTGCTGTGCGCTCCATCAGCCATTGGCCCATCAACCGCCACTCAAAAGTACTTGTGTGCCATTGGCTGGGGGCTGGGCTCTCTCCCCCGCCCACTGTCGGCTTGGCCACTCTTCCCTGTCTGAATAAACTACCAAAACGGTGGTCTGACCTGACGGAGACGCTTCTGCTGCTGCTGCTGTTTCGCTCCTCCACGTCTCCTGCTTGGTTCCTCCGCAGTAGGCTACTTAAACAATGTTCCCTCTAAGCTGAGTTAGTGTGAGCTAGCTCGCAGTTTTTTAGCCTCTGGGTTCACACGTTTTTTTGTCTTAGCTCAGGAAGGATGGCTCCAGAGCAAACTGATTTATGCAGCAGCCCGATCGCTCGCTCACACCTTTAATGCCAGGAGCTCACAAAGTAGAATTTTTGCTCACAAGACTCCACAGCTTAGAGGGAGCATTGGAGGTGAGCCATCAGCCGTTAAACGATTCTCTTCTCCTCCGGCTGTGAGGCTGACTTTCCCCACTGTGGCTGATGCCAGGCAACCAAGCTTGGTTCTGTCAGTAAAAAGGGGCAGGATATCCAGGTATCCAGGCTGACCGCATGGTAAAATAAATAAATAAATAAATAAATAAATAAATAAATAAATAAATAAATGTCTGCCTGCTTGCTGACCCCAGCTCAGAGTCCTCCTGCCAGCTGCATCGCAAGGAAAAGAGAGCTATTTCCTATTGTCCAAAGATTCTATCCCCTTTAGTTCCCTTCTCCCTTGACCCCGGTTAGCCAGGGTAAATGAGGAGAAGAAGAGGGGGAGGAGGACGAAGAAGAGGAAGAGGAAGAAGTTGTTGTTCCCAACCTGGACAGCCCTACTTGATATCTCACTGTATTTGCCAGGGCAAGAAATGCAAAGCTTCTAGTCCTCATCAGGGCTGTAAAACCGCCCTTCAAAGTGCCTCATAAGAACATAAGAGAAGCCAATGTTGAATCAGGCCAATGGCCCATCTAGTCCAACACTCTGTCACACGGCGGCCAAAATATACCAGGTGCCATCAGGAGGTCCAGCAGTGGGGCCAGGACACTAGAAGCCCTCCCACTGCTGCCCCCTCCTGCACCAAGAATAGAGTGCATCACCTGCCCCAGACTGAGGGTTCCCATCTATGCCCTGTGGCTAATAGCCACTGATGGACTTCTGCTCCAGATGCTTATCCAATTCCCTCTTGAAACTGTCCATGCCTGGAGCTGCCACCACCTCGTGTGGCCTCCTGAAATCCCAGAAGCCGGAGGGGATTCCGAACAGGGCTGCCTTCCAAAGGGGACCGACTCTATGCTGCAACCCGTAAGTGGAGTGTTTTCCAGTGTGAAATCTTGAGGTTCTTCAGTCACAGGCTCCGAAACCAGGCTTCCCCGGTCCACTTTGGTCGCCGGAGGGGGATGGGGGGATCAGGTTGCCAGCTCCCGGTTGGGGAACTCCTGGAGATTTGGGGGTGGAGCCCGGGGTGGAGAGGGGACCTCAGTGGGGCAAAATGCCACCGTCTCCTCCTTCCAGAGCATCCATTTCCTCCCGGGGGGGGGGATTGATCTCTGCAGTCTGGAGACGAGCTGTCATTCCAGGGGATCCCCAGGCCCCACCTGGAGGCTGGCATCCCTAAGAATCAAAATCTGTTTTCAGAGGAGCAAACCCCGCCCCCCCACAGACACACCCATGATTATCAGAGAGATTTGTTTAAAAATCTTCGTCCTTTTAGAATAGGCCTGACCCTTTGCCCAGGAATTCCCGGGGGTCTGTTCCGTTTTATTTCCCCTCCCGGGTCCCTTGAAGGGCTCCAAACGCTCTCCAAGCAGGGATGGGGGGGGGAGCCCTTGTGTGTGGGGGCGGCCTTGCTCCCCAGCGTTATCTTTTTTTGGGGGGGGGCGCTCCCCTTTCCTGAAGGCGGAATTGGAGATTAGCGGTGCCGCCTAGAGGCCGTGGTGGCTCCAGTGGTTAAGACGCTGAACGGCAGACCGGGAGGTCCTTAGGTGGGCAGTTCGAGACCCGGGTGCTGCAGGAAGGAGGGAGCTCCCCTCTCCGGCCCCGGCTCCTGCCAGCCGAGGAGTTCCAAAGCAAGAAATGGCAGGCAGAGGAATCGGGACCCCCACTTGGGGGGGAAGGAAGCGGCGCTCCCTCTCAGATGCGGAGTCTTCCGAGCAAGAATCCTCCTTCGGGAGCCCCCGGGAATTAGAGTTGCGAGCCGGCGTTTTGGCTGCTGCATAAATGAGTTTGCTCTGGAGCCCTCCCAAGACCAAAATGGGTGAGCCAGAGGCTAAAGAAACTTTGCGCTGGCTCACACGAACTCAGCTGAGAGGGAACGCTGCTGGGAAGGGAAGGGAAGAGCGCCCCCTGCGCCCCGGCGTCGAGTCATGCCCAGGGCCACGGGAACGTCTTCGGACGGCGCTGGCTCTTCGACTTGGGAACGGGAGATGAGCGCCGCTGTCCTTAGAGTCGGATTCGACGGGCTTTCCGGCAAGGGACGCCGAGTGCCGCCTCCTGCACGAGTCCCGCCGCCCTCCCTTTTTTCCTCTCTGCAAAACGAGCACCGCCCCGAAGGGTTAAAGAGAGCGAGATCCGCAGTCCTAGAGGGGCACCTGGGGGGGGGAAGAAGTTGGGGTTGCAGGGGGGGCATTTCCTCCTCCTCCTCCTCCGCTTTTGCAAGGAGGCGCTTCTGCTGGGGGGGCTGCAGGGACCCTGGTGAGCTCCGCGGGGCGGGGGGGCAGATGGGGGCGGGGGGGCTGCAATGCAGGAGGGGGAGGGAGGAGCACCGAGGGGGGCGGGAGGAAGGAGCGCGCCCGCCAGGGTTCCCTCTAAGCCGAGCGAGTGTGAGCCAGCTCGCAGTGCTTCAGCCTCCAGCTCACACCGCTCCGTCTCCGCTCAGGCTCCGGAAGAGCAAACTGATTCCCGCAGCAGCCGAATCGCCGCTCGCAGCTTCCAGGCCGGGAGCCCCCCGAGTGTCCTTTCTGCTCGCAAGACCCCGCCGCTCAGGGCGCGCAGTGGCACCCGCCCGCCCCCCTTCGCCCTTCGCCCTTCCACCCCCCGCCCCCCCGCCCGCCCCACGGAGAGCCGCCTGTCCCCTTCGTGCAGAGCCACATCGAGGTTCGTGCGGGGGACTTTGGCGCAGGATCCGCATCCGACGCCTTTGGAGACCGGGGGAAGTTCGAGTGGCTTCCCGTTCCAGGGGCGCATTTCGGAGGGAGTGGGGGGGGGGGAGCGGCGGCTGAAAGTGAGATACGAGGGGGGGAGAAGAAGGAAGGAGACCCTGGAGGGGGGCGGAGGGGGAGGTTGGGGGGGGCAGGAGCGCCCACCTGGAGCCTGGCAACCCCATCCCCACTGCTGGACCTCCTGATGGCACCCCTGGTATTTTTGGCCATTGTGTCACCCAGAGAGCGTTGGACTGGAAGGGCCCTTGGCCTGATCCAACATGGGCTTCTCTTATGTTCTTATATGAACTCTGGGCCTGGGGCAAGGGAGGCTCTGTCTTCTTGGTGCTGGGGGGCTTCTAGTGTCCTGGCCCCACTGCTGGACACCTGGTAATTTTGGCCACTGTGTGACACAGAATGTGTTGGACTGGATGGGCCACTGGCCGGATCCAACATGGGCTTCTCTTACGTTCTTATGTTCAGTTCGTGTGCAGAAGAAAAGATCCACAGCTGCCTGTGTGACTAGAAGGAGCACTTTCCACCCTCTGGGGTTTGGAGTAAAGCAAGACAGGTGGTGTTACAGAGAAGCGCACAGGCAGAAAGCGAAGCCCGAGTTCTAGGGTTCGGCTGTTTTTAAGCAGTGGTTTTTAAAATGTGCACCATGGTAGCAAGGCTGTTTTTTCTGTTGTTGTTCAGTTCATAAGTAGGTTATAACATGTTTCTGAAACGTTGGGATCCTTAATAAGTTTGCGCCCCCCTAGTCAGACCCCGACAGGGGGAACAGTCTCTGGATGGAACAGATAAGAATACCAGGCGGGGTATTCCGGCAGCTGCACCATTTTTAGAATAGCCAGAGCCGCCCTGTACAATATATTAAAAACACACTCCTCCTCTGTAGTTTCATGGATGGAAAGGTTTTCAGATATACTGCATCTGGCTGAGGAAGCCCTCCTATACTTTATCAGGGTTGTGCTGTAGGGGTATGACCGGCTGAAATTCAGTATTTTGGAGTCAAACGGAATTAACCAGGGGTCCTTGACCACTTTGTGGTCAACACAATCCATGGTGTTTTTTGTGAAATTTAAAATGTTTGCAGAAAGAGGCTTTTGCAGAAAAGTTAAAAGCAGGCGGGAGTATTAAACACTCATAGCTGACTTTGTTTAGTTCCGGTTTCCTAACTTTTTAAAAACCTGTTAGTTTGCTGTAGCCAAAGAAGCTTTTGGGTGAAACAGAGATCTCTTCAAACCATTTTTATATATATATGTTAAAATGTAAATCTCACCTCAGTTTGAAACGGCGTTTCTTAAAGGCAGCAGCACCTCTGGCCAGAATAGATAAGCACCCCCCAAGAAAAGAAAAGACAATGCCCGTTCCCGTTTTTTCAGAGGTGTGAGCCCATTTTCTACACTTCTAAAACTGTGGAAAGTGGAATCATAGAATGTTGGAGTTGGAAGGGACCTTGGAGGGCATCTAGTCCAACCCGTTGCAGGAGCATAGCCAAAAGGTAGCCTGTTGGCAGCAGGGAAGCTGGAATTCCCCAGGCACTGACAACAGTGTGCAAGCAGCCAGGGGAGAGGTGGGGGTCTCCTCCCAGCACTCCCCCCAATGTCTGCATCAACACCACCACTTATGAAGGCCTTCTTCAAGAGCCCCTACCCACGGTGCAGGCTGGCACCACTTCCCGGCCCATGCTTGCAAACCCGCCCCGTCTGCCCCCATACCGCACTCTGCACATGCTTAAGAGTTGTGTTGATGGGCCAGTGACCTGGGAGGGAGCCTAGGCATCGACCAGAGCCCAAAGTGAAGAGTCCAACGGCACCTCCAAGCCCAACAAAGTTCCGTTCAAGGCGTGAGGTTTCCTGGGCGTGTCTCTGTTTCATGTTCTATGGTTGCCACAGAGGGCAAGCGCCTTTTTAGGATTAAGATGTTTCCTTAGAGGCTGCAAAGAACGTTTTAATAAGATTTCCAAATCTGTCAGTTGTCTCATTTTTATTTTTTAGAGGAAGAAAAACACAACTGTTTTAAAATTTAACGTCTCAAGACTTTATTTTTTTAAAAAAGGTTGCACCATTGCACAGGAATAGGTAAAGGAAGAATTTCTTTTTTAAAAAAAACAAATTTTATTAGGATATACCATACTTCACAATTTAGCTAAAATAATATAAATCATATCCTTTTCTTCAACTTCCCTTCCCCCCCCGTTGGCTCCCAGCATTGTTTCCACCATTTTATCAATCAATAATACATATTAATTCACTGTTATCATATACATTCTACAGGTAACGCAGTTTGCTTATTTGCAAGTACTACTAATACTTATTAATTGTATACATTTTTTACATCTCTAGTTGTTTTCCAAACTAAATATGCTATCCTTCATTTCCCAATGTTCCTCTATATATTCTTTAAAGTCATTCCAATCTTCCAAAAAGGTTTCTGCTTCTAAGTTGTTAAGTTTTCCTGTCCATTTATCCATTTCTGCCATAAATAGCAGTTTTCTTAACCAGTCCCAGAGTTCAGGAATTTTTTTCGTTTTTCCAACTTGGAGCATAGACCATTCTGGCAGTTGTTACTGTGTACCATATCAATGTTCTTTTACTCACGTTTATTTCTTCTAGTTTAAGACCTAGAAGAAACATTTCAGGTTCTTTCTTGAAGGTACATTTCAAAATTTTCTCCATCTCTGTATGTATTGCAGTCCAGAATATTTTTGCTGTATCACAAGTCCACCACATATGGTAAAAGGAACCTTCGGCATGTTTACATTTCCAACATTTGTTAGATGGCAAAGAGAGAATTTCTGAAGCCCCCTCCTCTCTCTCTCTCTTTCAGCCAACGTCTCCCCTGGCCCCTTCAGAAACAGCTTTTAAACATTTTAACTCACAGAAAGCAGCCTTAACTTGAAAAACACCCACACCCACAAACAAGCAAGCAGAGAAAAACCACTTACTTACCAAACATGTCAGAGTCTCTGGTTCCCCCCCCCCCTCCCGTTAAAGCATGCGAGCAGGAAAAAAAAACACCAGACCTGTTCCATCCTTTTTTGAAAGGAATAAACGCAAAAAACAACCCAGAGAAAATTTCTCTCTGACTAAAAAACGCCCTTAAAAAGCAAACTCTCTTCCAGGCCAGATGTGCGTTGGAGAGGCTTCTGACTGTCTGCATTCCAAACACAACAAACAGCCCGCGCTCGGCTGCAAGGGGGCGGGGTGAAGGCTCCTAGACTAATCCTGGGAAATTTGCCCCCCCCCCACCGTTACTCCACAAGTCACCCTAACCAGCTGTGACAGGCTGAAGTTTTTTCCCAGCAGTTCCCCACACATGGAAGGATGCCCTCCCCCCAGCCAGAGTGTTTGCACATGGAAGGACCCCCCACCTTCCCCACCTTCCTCTCTTACCATCCCCCCCTCCCAGAGCCTGCCTGTGTCCCGGAGACATGACAGACCTGTGCTTGCCAGCGGGTGATTTGAGGGGAGTCTGCAGCAGGGGAGTCAGAAGACCCTCCATGGGGACCGGCTGTTGTGCAGGGGTGGGCTGGCCCCGACAGATCCCCCACCATTTCTCAACATCTGTGTCCAAAGCAGCACACACACAGACCCGCCTTTACCAAGAACAACGAAATAAACCCTGAGGACATGGACCCTGAGGGGAAAAACACCGGTCCTGCAGTGTGCGCCGGGGCATAGAGGTATGCTGTGCACCCCACCATCCCGATGGTCTCTTTTCCATTCCACCTCTTACCCCTCTCCCTCGCCGCTTTTTTCAGGTGTGGGCACCGTCCCTGGAGATGGAAGCTACAACCCCTGAGGCGGAAGGAGCTTCCTTGGAGCAAGGGCAGAGGGCACAGGCCGTGGAGCGTGCCCAAGATCCCCTCTCCTTGGGTAAGGACCCAGTGTTCCAGGATGCAGTTGGGGCACCCCATGAATGTGATGGGCAGAGAGTTCCGGTCAGGAGCAAAACAAATAGTTCTACACACGAGACAGAGTTAATCTGCGGCACTCCAATGTCCAGTAACTCTGATGCCTCCAAAAGGAGATGAGACAGATTCCTGGAGGGCAATTCCTCCCTTTAATTAAAAAGTTCATATCTCACCTTCCTTCCATAAAAAGAAATCAAGTTGCCAGGGCGGGGGGGTGGCGGGAAGCTAGATAAACCTGGTCAGATCTATTCAGCCTGGGGGCTAAAGGGAGCCTCCACCTTCTGGGGCAGCAGAGCTCTGAAAACCAGTTCCTCGGGGGGCCAATAATATTATGAAATTTTGGCTTCTGTGCCTGCGCTTCAAGGGGCCTCTGGCAGGCTGCTGTGGGAAACAGTGTGCTGGGGGGGACGGACGGCAGGCGGTGGACTGCCCCCCCAGGAGCTTTGGGGAGGGGCTTTGGGGAGGGGCTTGGGACAGCTGTGATGTCCTGTTGATGTTGCATCTGGCTGAAAACCTGGTTGGGGAAGGAAGCCCGCCAAGAGACACTCTGGAAACTCACTCATACTCTCCTCAAGTCTCCAGATGCACTCAAGTCACGTCTGGGCCGAATGGGATGGTGACGTGTCAGGCACTTCAGAAAGTCAGTCCAACACCAGGCTTCATGAAGAAGATAGCGTTTATTGAAAGCAGTTCTAAAGGCACATTAACATTTCTTTGTCAGGGTTAAGTCACACTGAAGAAGCCTCTACAGTTATACCCACTGGGGGGGTAACCCCCCCTCCATCTACCAATGACTACTAAGCCCGCACAGGTGCGAAAGTTATTAAGCAGTAAATAACCAACTGGCCCAAAGCTGTCTCTACGGAGGAAAACAAGGACTGTGAGACCAAGGCCATTTGGTGAGATAGCAGACTGCCCAGGCTGTGAAATCCTCTGTCTCCTAGGCAACCTGCGCACCTCCCTACATTCCACACATGAAAAGTTACAGACCATCCATCCCTCCTACCCTCCCATCCATCTTGTGGCAGGATTACCTGACAGTCTGGGCTGAATGGGATGGTGACGTGTCATGCAACGTGTTTCCCTCCCCGCAGAGCAAACACAGGTCTCACAGGAGTCTGAAATACGTTAGCCGCATTTATAATCCCTGAGGCTCACAGGTACTGTGTACTTCTCTTTTGCCTCTCCCAGAATTTGAGCAAGGTGTGTGTGAAGCCGGGAACAAGCAAGCAAATGCCCTTCCTTCCTTCTTTGTCTCAGGAACAGGCAGTGAAGAGATGCTGTTGAGCCGACATCTTTTCAGAGGTGTGGGAACGGCTGCCGTACCTCCAGTCCAGGTAGGAGAGGTGAGTGTTACGGTATTCTGGGACCCCCGGCCTGTTTCCTTGGGACCCTCCCATTCCCCTTTCGTTCTTTTACCGTCTGGCTGGAGACTGGCAAGGGAGTGACAGAATCCATAGAGAGAGACCGTAGTTCTAAAAAAACCCTCCCAGGTTATTTACAATATAAGCTTCCTAAGGCCAGAAAGCACTTCAACACCAGCGTTCCCTCTAAGCTGAGTTAGTATGAGCTAGCTCACATTTTTTCAGCCCCTGGCTCACATGTTTTTGTCTTAGCTCAGGAAGGATGACCCCAAAGCAAGCTAATTTGTGCAGTAGCCAAATCGCTCACTCACAACTATAATGCCAGTAGCTTACAAAGTAGATCTTTTAGAATAGAAACATAAAATTTCCATATTCAGCACAGAATACTTCAGCACAAACCTAGTGCGCTAGTGTGAAATACACAGCGCCCCAGTCTAGTCAACAAGAGCTCACAGAGAGGTGATTGAAGACCAGCCCAGAGCAAAGAAGTCTTCCCCAGTTTAGACCCTCAGTACCCATCGGTCCAGCCCACATCGACGAAGGTTAACACTTAGCAGAAGAATATCAAAATAAAGACAACAGTTTTCACCTTGAGCTCATACCCTAGTTAGGCAGTAAAGGATGTTCTGTGTAGGCTTTATTGGAAGCACAGATGGCTGGTTCAGCAAGTATGTTGCAGGTCAGAAGTTACGAACCTTCTCACTAGGAGTCCTTGACACAATACGAGGGTGAAATGATAGACCTAGAAAAATGTAAACGATTATTGTGGGAGCAGAGTGCCTTGTCAGGCTAGAGAGAGGCTTGAGAAATGAAAGTAGCTAAGCATGCAAAGTCTTATGGGACAGAAACCAAACAGAGAGGCCTCCGGTAACCCAAGCTGTTATACAGGAATGCCCCGGGGCACATTGAGATGAGCAGAGGGGACAGCCCGGGTCCCTCCTCCTTTCTCAGAGGAGCAGCTGCTCCTGCAGTTTCTGCAAGGTGTCTGGGCGAGAGACCCGCTGAACGTTGTTCTATGGGTGTTCTAGAGGGCTTCTAGTGTCCTGGCCCCACTGCTGGACCTCCTGATGGCACCTGGTATATTTTGGCCGCTGTGTGACAGAGTGTTGGACTAGATGGGCCGTTGGCCTGATTCAACATTGGCTTCTCTTATGTTCTTATGTTCTTATGTTGCATTTTGATCTGTATTCGGCTACCAGTATAGTAGAACCCGAAAAAGCCGAAATTATGCAGCTTTTTGGGGGGGTTCATTTTTCTAAACTGAAAAGCTATACCGACATTAGAGAGGTAAAGAAAGGAATTTTAAACCTGCCTGCCCTTTGCTTCCACAGCCAGCCCACTGTGGCGGGTTGGCTGGGGAAAGAAACGGGAGGCAGACAATGCCCCCTTCCTTCCCTGAGCCTCTCCGCTTTGCGGAGAAACTCGGGGAAATGGGGGGGGGGCATGTTTAAATCTGGGGAAGGGAAAGAAATGCATTTTCAACATGTCTCGGCTCCCTGCTGACCCCATGTCAGCTAGAGAAGGGAAGGCTCACAGCAGAGGCCTTCCCTTCTCAATTACCCTCTCAGCTGATTGTGGGGGAGTGAAATTGACAAGGAAGTCTATGGGCTGCCTGAGGGAAGGACAACATTTTAACATGCCTCCTTTCCTTCTGGTGGTGTGTATAAGACACCAAATTATTCGGGAATACCGAATATTTCCCCAATCCAAATACTTTACCAGTATTGGACTGGGGAAATTCGGCATTTACCAGTATTTTTCGGGTGTGATCTACCTAAAGTCGCAAAATACCGGCATTTGTGTTTTTCTGCACACCTCTACACTGTTCCCTTTACCCATCCCAAGCCACACATCCCGTCCCTTCCCAGCCTCCTTCCTTCCAGTCTGGCGTGACCTCTGACAAGGAAATCTGCTTTTTCTTTCAGGGTCCCTTTTCCTTCGAGGAGGTGTCCATCGATTTCACCGAGGCTGAATGGGCCCTGCTGGATCCGGGACAAAGAGCTCTGTACAGGGAAGTCATGCTGGAGAACTACGAGAATGTGGCCTTTCTGGGTAAGGGTCTTTCCTTGTTGCCAAAGGTGCAAATTCCTGCCATTGCGAGGAAGCAGGAATCAAAATACGGAATAGCTGTTTACAGTTTCGAGGCCTGTCCCGCTCCATGGGGGTGGGTGGGCTGTGGCTCTCTGGCAGAGCCTGCAGAAGGTCCCAGGTTCAATCCCCAGCATTTCCAGTAAAAGAGACCAAGTAGGAGGTGACGTGAAAGACCTCTGCCTGAGAACCTGGAGAGCGGCTACCGGACCGAGTAGGCAATACTGACTTCCATGGACCCAGTTGTCTGATTCAGTAGAAGGCAGGTTCCTGTGTGCCTGGCTGTGTTCTTGCCCAGGGGCAACAGAGCCCAGTGTTGTGGCCATTGCCCGAGCCAGAGAAGGTGTCCTGGCCTGAGGCCAAACGGGGGGGGATGAGAGGCCCTCAGAAATGCTCTGGAAGGGGCTGGATCCCGATTTCACTGGTGCCAACCTTTACGAGACACCCTTCCCCCTGTATGGGATCACAGACATCCGCTCTGCCTGTGACCTGCAGACGATCCTGTCAAGAACCAAAGACTGGGTCCCCCCTGGGTCTCCACTGTTCGTACCTGAGCAGCTCCCAGTTCAGTGGGTTCATGAGAAGAGAGCACAGAAGTAAAGTAGACCCCTTTTTAGATATAGAAAGGTTAATTACGGATTTAAAAAGAAAACATCACGAAACACACAGCTCAGCAACAGGAAAACAAGGAACGCAGCAAACTGTCCTCTCTGACACGTGCAGTGCTTGGTATTCGACGGCACCTCTTGCTGCAGCGTGAATATTCCAGCCGTAGCCTAAGTTGCTCTACAGAAAACTATTCATCATGTTGCAACAAGAAAATATCAAGACCTAGTAATATGGCATGAATTTAGCCCGGCTTCCCCCTTGTATCAACAGGTATGACACTTTCTGCCTCCTAGGGTCAGGTGGTCCTAATGACTCAATCAATGGTCCTCCTTGGTGGAATTTTCCAGAGGCAGTCAGCACCCTCCTAATCCCCCCTCCCTCCTGGCTACACAACCGGATAACAGGTTCTCACGGTCAACCAATTACTGTTGAGCAGTGACCGCATTCTTCAGGCCAGCCTTGAAAAACAGAAGGATGTTAGCCGCAGGAAGACTCAAGTCACAAACACCTGCAACTCAGAGTTGGCCACTTAATAATCACAGAATCCCCTGGGGGAACTAGGATGCTTTGCCACACAGATCTATTCCCCTCTTATACTGGTCGGGATTGTGGGCCTTGATCTTGACCACGGTTTCATCCTTTTCACTTTTGAATTTTCCCCCTTCCTCATATAAGAATGATGACTTTCTCTCTCTTTCTCTCTGTCTCTCTCTGAACGAAGGCAGGAGTATAAGAGAGACTACGGTGGAGACAAACAACGGCCTTGCATCTAAAGGAAGGCTGAAGATTTCCTCAAGGGGATCCCAAAGCCATATTTCCTTCCCAAATGAACAGCCTGAGAGTGAGTATCCTTCACAGTTAGGTCACAGGAAAAGGGGAAGGAAGGGCCATGGGGGATTTCTGATTCACTTCTGAGTAACGTTTCGTATGGTGGTTAAGATCAGCCAAGGTGGACAAGACCAAAGGGTAAACATATAGAGCAGGGGGTCAATCAGCGGCTGTTAGCCACAAGGTATAAATAGGAGCTCTCGGTCTGGGGCAAGGGAGGCTCTATATTCTTGGTGCTGGGGGGGGTCATCTGTGGGAGGGCTTCTAGTGTCCTGGTCCCACTGGTGGACCTCCTGATGACACCTGGTATTTTTGGCCACTGTGTGACGGAGTGTTGGAATGGATGTGCCATTGGTCTGATCCAACATTGGCTTTTCTTATATTCTGATGTTCTTAAATGGCCCTCAATCCTTATCTACCACTCCCAGGTGCTAACAGGATCTCGTCTTTATTCCAGCAGAGAATGATCAGGGGGAGGAAGAGGATGAGGAAGTTCATCAACAAATGCCAGATAAAGTTAAAAGGGAAGACTTGAAAGACAACGTCAGGCATCGAGGCAGACCGATGAGAAAGAAAGGCAGTCATGTGGTTGAGAAGAGAGATAGAAGACAGCATAACATACATATTCCAAAGCACAGGGTAATGAAGGCAAGTATATCCATTCGGTGTGAAAAGTACTTCAGAAATAGGTCAGAGCTCTTTGTACACCAGAGACTTCACAGAGTCAAGAAACCTTTTGAATGCTTAGAGTGTGGAAAGAGATTCAGTGAGAGTGGCTCTCTTCAGAAGCACCAAAGAACCCACACAGGGGAGAAACCTTTCGAATACTCAGAGTGTGGAAAGAGATTCAGTGTGAGTGGCAATCTTCAGCTGCATCAGAGAACCCACACAAGGGAGAAACCTTTTGAATTCTCAGAATGTGGAAAGAAATTCAGTCATTTCAATCTTCAGCTGCATCAGAGAACCCACACAGGGGAGAAATCTTTTGAATGCTTAGAGTATGGAAAGGGATTCAGTAAGAGTGGCTCTCTTCAACAGCATCAAAGAACCCACACAGGGGAGAAACCTTTTGAATGCTCAGAGTGCGGAAAGAGATTCAGTCGGAGTGGCAATCTTCAGAAGCACCAAAGAACCCACACAGGGGAGAAACCTTTTGAATGCTTAGAATGTGGAAAGAGATTCAGTGAGAGTGGCTCTCTTCAGAAGCACCAAAGAACCCACACAGGGGAGAAACCTTTTGAATGCTCAGAGTGCGGAAAGAGATTCAGTCAGAGTAGCCATCTTCACAAGCATCAGAGAACGCACACAGGAGAGAAACCTTTTGAATGCTCAGAGTGTGGAAAGAGATTCAGTGTGAGTAGCCATCTTCAACAGCATCAGAGAACACACACAGGAGAGAAACCTTTTGAATGCTCAGAGTGTGGAAAGAGATTCTGTGTGAGTAGCCATCTTCAACAGCATCAGAGAACCCACACAGGGGAGAAACCTTTTGAATGCTTAGAGTGTGGAAAGAGATTTAGTGTGAGTGGCCATCTTCAAAAGCATCAGAGAACCCACACAGGGGAGAAACCTTTTGAATGTTCAGTGTGTGGAAAGAGATTCAATGTGAGTGACTCTCTTCAGAAGCACCAAAGAACTCACACAGGGGAGAAACCTTTTGAATGCTTAGAGTGTGGAAAGAGATTCAGTCTGAGTGGCACTCTTCAGAAGCACCAAAGAACCCACACAGGGGAGAAACCTTTTGAATGCTCGGAGTGTGGAAAGAGATTCAGTCAGAGTGGCCATCTTCAGAAGCACCAAAGAACCCACACAGGGGAGAAACCTTTTGAATGCTTAGAATGTGGAAAGAGATTCAGTGAGAGTGGCTCTCTTCAGAAGCACCAAAGGACCCACACAGGGGAGAAACCTTTTGAATGCTCAGAGTGTGGAAAGAGATTAAGTGAGAGTAGCCATCTTCAACAGCATCGAAGAACCCACACAGGGGAGAAACCTTTTGAATGCTCAGAGTGTGGAAAGAGATTCAGTGTGAGTAGCCATCTTCAACAGCATCAGAGAACGCACACAGGAGAGAAACCTTTTGAATGCCCAGTGTGTGGAAAGAGATTCTGTGTGAGTAGCCATCTTCAACAGCATCAGAGAACCCACACAGGAGAGAAACCTTTTCAATGCTTAGAGTGTGGAAAGAGATTTAGTGTGAGTGGCCATCTTCAAAAGCATCAGAGAACCCACACAGGGGAGAAACCTTTTGAATGTTCAGTGTGTGGAAAGAGATTCAATGTGAGTGACTCTCTTCAGAAGCACCAAAGAACCCACACAGGGGAGAAACCTTTTGAATGCTTAGAGTGTGGAAAGAGATTCAGTCAGAGTAGCCATCTTCAACAGCATCGAAGAACCCACACAGGGGAGAAACCTTTCGAATGCTCAGAGTGTGGAAAGAGATTCAGTGTGAGTGGCAGTCTTCAACTGCATCAGAGAACCCACACAGGGGAGAAACCTTTTGAATGCTTAGAGTGTGGAAAGAGATTCAGTGTGAGTGGCAGTCTTCAAAAGCATCAGAGAACCCACACAGGGGAGAAACCTTTTGAATGCTTACAGTGTGGAAAGAGATTCAGTGTGAGTGGCACTCTTCAACTGCATCAGAGAACCCACACAGGGGAGAAACCTTTTGAATGCTCAGAGTGTGGAAAGAGATTCAGTGTGAGTGGCAGTCTTCAAAAGCATCAGAGAACCCACACAGGGGAGAAACCTTTTGAATGCTTAGAGTGTGGAAAGAGATTCAGTCAGAGTGGCACTCTTCGGATTCACCAAAGAACCCACACAGGGGAGAAACCTTTTGAATGCTCAGTGTGTGGAAAGAGATTCTGTGTGAGTGGCCATCTTCAAAAGCATCAGAGAACCCACACAGGGGAGAAACCTTTTGAATGCTCAGAGTGTGGAAAGAGATTCTGTGTGAGTGGCCATCTTCAACAGCATCAGAGAACCCACATAGGGGAGAAACCTTTTGAATGCTCAGAGTGTGGAAAGAGATTCAGGGTGAGTGTCCATCTTCAAAAGCATCAGAGAACCCACACAGGGGAGAAACCTTTTGATATGCTCAAGGCGTGGAAAGAGATTCAGTCAGAGTAACACTGTTCTATTGCAATGAGGAACGCACACAAAGAGAAGCAATGAAACTGCTTAGCCGAAAAAGAGCTTTTCTCCTATTTCACACCTAAAAGACAACCACAGACTATAGAAAGCATTGAAAAGATATAAATTGGTGTAAGAAGCTCAGGGCTCTTTTGGTAGCTGAAATTCCTTTGCATATTAGGTGACACACCCCTAATGTAGCCAATCCTCCAAGGGGTTACTGTAAGCTCTTGGAGGTTTGGCTACATCAGAGGTACGTGGCCTAATATGCAAAGGAGTTCCTGCTACAAAAAGAGCCCTGAAGGAGCTTGAATCTACACAGAAACATTAATCTAACAGGGAAGAAATGTTATAAATACTCAGAGTGTGGAAAGAGCTTTGTTGTTGGTGTTCAGTGGCACAGTCGAGTCCAACTCAGCAGGACTGCTGTGCCAGAACTATTTACTTGCTGGTAAATCCATCAAACTGATAGAACTTGTGGCCGAGTATTTGGGCTGTTGTGTTAAATAAGGGTAACTGATGTTTCTAAGGCTAAGGCAGAGAATGCTTGATTGATTTTGTTCTTCTCCGTTCTTATTCCTGACACTGTTATATTGTCTCACCTGGACTGTATGATTCCTATTTTATTCATGTAAGACTATTCTCCATGTTATTACATTTTATGCCATTAAAGGTTTCTGAAACTGAACTGGACTGACTGAAGTGGTGTTGGTTGGGAAGGTGGGGTTCTTGAGGGACGGTGTGCGCCCCACTTCTGACGGTGTTCGGCAGACCCTCGCTGACTCCGTGGAGAGACTGGGGGTTCTAGACGAGATCCAGCGCTCTTGCGGCAGAAGCGAGTTCACCCGGCTGCCAGTGATGCTTCCTCCCAACTCTCTGACCTGCCCACAGGATGGCCCCTTAGTCCAGTGGCACCTTTGCAACCCACCAAGTTTCATTCTGGGTAAAAGCTCCTCTTCGGATAGAAGAAACATGCGCGCGCATGGAAGCTTCGACCCAGAATGAAACTTTGTCATAAAAGTGCCGTTGGGCTCAAACTTTGTTGCATTGTCCTCAAAATCAATTTTTTTTTTTAAAAAAAAGGTTTTATTAGCTTTTAAGGATAGAACAGCAGGACAACACTACGAACAGAGAAAAAACTAAACACAGAACACGTTTAAGGAGCATCTCCCCATTACAGACTGCTTAAATTTAACCAACGTGAATAGCATCAGTCTAGTATACACCTTACCCAGTACAAATTATTTGCAGATAGAGCATTTACTTTCACAGTATCTTGGATGATTTCCCAAGATATTCCTCAATCCAACTATAGTATCTTGACCAATTCTTTTCAGAAACTTCTTCTTTTATTTCCTGCAATTGTAAGGTTGATTTGTCCATTTCCGCTGTTTCCGGGAGCTTATTAAAATCAATTCAGAAACTTCAGTTATAGAATCATCGAATCACAAGGTGGGATGGGGCCCTACCGGCCGTCTAGTCTAACCTCTAGCTCAATGCAGGGTCAGCCTAAAGCATCCCTGACAAGGGTTTGTCCCGCTGCTGCTTAAAGGCTGCCAGGGAGGGGGAGCTCACGGTTGTACAACTTTGACTGTCAAAAAGTTTTCCCTAAGATCCATCCGGCCCTTAATTTAAGCCCATTCTTGCGAGTCTTCACCTCTGCTGTCAACAGGAACAGCTCCCTGCCCTCCTCTAAGTGACACAGCCCTTCAGATACTTCAAGAGAGCCATCCTGTCCCCCCCTCAGCCCCCTCTTCTCCAGACTGAACATTCCCACGAAGTCCCTCAGCCTTTCCTCGCAGGGCCTCTTGGTCTCCAGGCTCCCCAATCATCCTCGTCGCTCTCCTCTGCACCCGCTCCATTCTGTCCACATCCTTTATGAAGTGAGGCCTCCAGAACTGCACACAAGACTCCAGGTGCGGCCTGACCCATGCAGTGTACCGTGGGACTGTCATGATCTGTGCAGGACTGGGAGACAGTGCCTCGAGGCCTAGACCCAGGACAGACCTGTGTGGGAATGGAAAGCAGATAGCCTGCAATCCCCATAATGCTTAGCGATGGTTGTAACCAGTTGGTGTACAGGGATTATGTGAGGAAATTGGGACTGAAGCTTTGTGAAGTGAAACTGAGTTCTTTCCCTACTGCGGTCTTGCCACACAGAGTCTGGTCTGAGAGAAAGATCCCTCACTTGGGGCAGAGTGAGTACAGGCAGGAGGCCTGGTAG
This sequence comes from Gekko gecko, assembly GCA_029375565.1. NCBI lineage: Eukaryota > Metazoa > Chordata > Lepidosauria > Squamata > Gekkonidae > Gekko > Gekko gecko. The sequence goes on from JAPDNY010000002.1 coordinate 15,694,275, forward strand.
AAGAGGGCTGTGGGACTTGCAGTAGTAACCAGTTTAGAAGAAATAGGTAGTCGCGTTAGATTTGTTTATTTTGCCTTTGAACACTGTTCTATATTTTAAAGCTCCTTGACGTGTTTCCCTTGCCCCAATACTAGATTAATAAACCATTTGTTTAATGTTCTCTGCCTGGTCATCACGCCTATGTTTCTCGGCTTAAAAGGGGTATTTTGCTTTTGCTTGGGAGGGAACTCTGAACCTTCCCGAGGGGACCCTAAGTCCAGAGTGGTGGCAGCAGAGGGTGGCAACCTGCTGGTGTCATGACAGGGACTTTGATATCTTGTGATCTGGATGTTATGCCTCTGTTGAGAACACCCCAAGACTGCCTTAGCCTTTTTCGTCGCTGCATCACACGGGCTGCTCATATTTAACTCTTGGTCCACCCTTGCCTACAAGATCTTGTTCACATGCACTGCTGCTCAGAAGTGTATCCCCCATCCAGTATGTGTGCTCCTCATATTTGTTAACTAGCCACAGAAAGGATTAATTTTTCAGTGGAACATCTTTAAGCTCTCAGAGGCTGGTTGAAACTTCTTGAACCCCGAGCGTACAGGGAATCCTATATGTTATGTTCTAAACTGTAACTGAGCCTATTCTTTCCCATGTAAAGCTTGATTCGTGACTATGGATCGTAAGCGGTAACATTTCTATTGGTCGTTCCTATGGAACTGTTTAAAGGAAGCAATCATCGTTGTAAATACGTTTACGGAGGGAACAGACCTCATTGGTCTTTAACTCTGATATTCTATTGGCTGTTAAGTTCTTTATGGGTGTGGCTTTGACGGCCCGGATTATTTAAAAAGGGAGCTGTGCTCCACTTGTCGTTGTGTGTTGTCGTAGTTATCTGATCGTTGAGTTTGCTGTTACAAATAAAGCTGAATCACTTAGCTGGAATCACTGCCTCTTGTTGAGTTGCCTACTTAATAATTGGTGACAAGGATGGGATTCTAGAGCGGGTAGGCAGCCCCGCTGAATCAAAGGAACAATGGCAGACGAAGACACACACCCGGCTGCGCCAGCTAACGCACCACCCACAGCGATGGCCACTATACCAGCTGCGATGGCCATCAACCCGGCATTCGAGGCGTTCGAACCGAACTCTGAAGACTGGGACTCTTACCTGGCGAGGTTCGAGTTCCACCTCCAAGCAAATCAAATCACCGACGAGGCACGGAATAAGGCGACCCTTCTGAGCTCCTGTGGCAAGGCTGTGTTCGATGTTGCCCGGTTCCTGGTTGCTCTGACCAAGCTCAGTGCAGCTTCGTGGGACAACATCACGGGCAGGTTTAAGGGCCACTTCTCGCCTCAGCCGTCAAAGATTGCATGTAGGCACGCTTTTACAAGCGCTGTCAAGGGCCCACCGAATCCATCGCCGAGTGCGTCACTGCTCCGCGAAAGGCTGCGTGGCCATGCAGGTTCACCAACCTCGAGGAAGCCCTCCTCGATCCCATCGTTTGCAGCCTTCAAGACGAATGGTTGCAGCAGTGCCTGTTTGCTAGGACGGAGCTGACGTACGCCGTTGTGTACGCCAAGGCTGTCGCCGCCAAGGCCGCTGAAAGGTCAACACGAGAGGTCCGCCAGCGCCAGGCCCCGAGTGGCAAAGAGCAATTGGTTCATCAGCAGTCGGCCAGTGAGTCGGAAGTAGAACCAGATGACGTCTGCAGGACGCAAGCTGCACGCCCGTCGCGGACTCAACCGAGAACTGCAGCGTGGCGTTCCTGTGTCGGATGTGGCAGCAAGCATGAGCGGGACCACTGTTGGGTGAGGGAGTTAGTGTGCCAATCCTGTGGTAAGCGAGGTCATCTGGCTCGAGTGTGCCCGAGCGGTCAAGAAGTCTCCACCTTCTTCTCTGCGTGCAAAGCCTAGGGTTCACGTTCGGGATGACGGCAAAGCAGCCGATTGCCACCAGACACCTGTTGCTGTCCATCCACGGTCCTGACCACCGGAGCCAAGCCCAGTGGGAAGATTCACATCACGCTTCAGCTAGATGGCGTATCCTGCACCATGGAGGTGGACTCCGGATCGTTTGTCACCATCATTTCAACATAGACGTGGCAGCGTTTGTTCCCCAGAAGGAGCTACCGCCGTTTGTCTCCAGTCTCGACCCATCTGACCGATTTCCAGGGCAGGCGCATTTCCTTGGCGGGGAGAGCAAATTTCCTTGTGGAATTCAAGGATCAGAGGGCAGTGCTATCCCTCCTGGTAGCGGAGGGTGAGAGGGTCAGTTTGTCGGGGCTCGATTGGTTCGAGGTTCTGGGCATTGCCATTACCAGTGTTAACCAAATATGTCAAATTAAAAGGGAATGCTTATATAGCGAGTTTCCTGAGGTGTTTGGTGAAGGGCTTGGTTGGTATACCGGGCCCCCGGTAACTTTCGACTTAGACCCTGCGGTTCATCCAATATGGTTGAAATATCGAAAGGTGCCTGTAGCCTTGAAGGCCAAAATAGAGGCTGAGTTAGACAAACTTGTAACGCAAGGTATTCTTGAACCTGTCCCATATGCTAAATGGGAAACCCCTATTGTAACGCCGGTGAAACCTGATGGCTCTGTAAGAATTTGCACCGATTACAAATGTACACTTAATCAGGCTCTGCAACAGCATTCATAATCAGCCATGTACTGGCATCTCTAGGTGGGGACAAGGTCTTTGCGAAGCTTGACCTTGTGCAAGCGTATCAGCAGCTCCCAGTGGACGACGCGGCTGCTGAGGCACAGACCATCGTAACTCACAAGGGTGCGTTCCAAGTTAAATGTTTGCAGTTTGGGGTGAACGTAGAGCCAGGTATCTTCCAGGGTCTAATGGAAGGGCTCCTGAGGGGACTATCAGGGGTCGTATCATACTTTTGACGATGTGTTAATTGCTGGCGAAAATGAGAGTGAGTTAATGGCTCGACTTCGAGCAGTATTGGGTCGCTTCAAAGATGCAGGTTTAAGAATTGCTGTCATCAAACGCTGTATTGACCCATTTTGATGAGGAGAAAATGCTTGTATTAGCCGCTGACGCGTCCCCTTACGGGGTGGGCGCTGTACTTAGCCATGTTATGCCAGAGGCGCCAATAGCCTACTACTCACGGTTGCTGACAGCCGCAGAGAAAAACTACGCACAAATCGATAAGGCCTCGCCCTGATTGCTGGAGTTAAAAAATTTCATGACTTTGTATACGGGCGCAGGTTCCTCCTTGTCACGGACCACAAACCTCTGCTGGGCATATTTTCTCCTACCCACCAAACGCCAAACATCTTATCCCCCAGAATGCTGCATTGGGGAGTTTTCTTAGCTGCCTATGATTTTGACATTGAACATCGGCCTGGAAAGGCAATTGGGCATGCTGACGCCCTCAGCTGCTGCCCTCCTCTGAACTCGGACTTGGACTCTGACCAGGACCTTGACATCCTCTCAATCGAGGAACTACCTGAGGCTCTGGTCACCTCAGGGGACATTGCCGCTGTGTCGGCCAAGGCCTCTGTTCTCGCCCGTGTCCTTAATTGGGCATGGAGGGGATGGCCGGCAGGAAAAACTGAACCACAGTTTAAACCTTTTGTTTCACGCCAGAACGAACTGTCGGTGAGCAAGGGTTGTTTATTATAGGGGAGTCGGGTTGTGACTCCCGCCAAACTCAGGGAGTGGGTAATGGAGGTGCTGCACTCAGGCCACCCAGGAATTGTACACATGAAGGCCCTCACCAGAGGGTATGTGCATGCCATGCCAACAGTCTAGGCCAGAACCTCCTCCGGCTCCCATTCAACCATTGGAGAAAACACAACGGCCTTGGTCGCGCCTTCACGTCAACTTTGCAGGCCCCTTTCAGGGGCAAATGTTCTTAATCATTGTCGACTCCTACTCAAAATAGCTTGAGGTGCATTCGACCGGGGCAACCTCTGTAATAAATGTTTTGCGGAAGCTGTTTGCAACACACAGGTTGCCCGATGTGTTAGTATTGGACAACGGGCCCCAATTTGTGTCGGGGAAATTTGAAAAGTTCTTGTCCAATAACCTCATCTGCCATCTCACCTCGGCCCCATTCCATCCTGCCTCTAACGGGCAAGCTGAGAGGATAGTACAGTCAGCCAAAGAGGCATTGAAGCGCCTGACGTGCGGGGACTGGGGGCAGAAGCTCACCTCCTACCTCTTAAGGCAGCACATAACACCGTGCTCAGCCACTGGTAGGAGTCCTGCAGAGCTTCTAATGGGCCGCAAGCTGTCATCATTGCTTGACCGGCTCCACCCGGACTTAGACCAGTTCAAGCCTCACCAGGCTGAGGTTCGGGGAACTGGGCGATCCCTGACAATGGGAGACAGGGTTTTCACCCAAAACTATGCGGAGGGATAGCTATGGCTGCCGGCCATAGTCACCACAATCCTGGGTTCACGCCTGTATGTGGTCCGGCTTCCAGATGGACGGAGGGTGCAGCGCCACATAGACCAGCTCAGGGAAGGGTGGGCAGACTCAAGCCTGGAGTCAAACCCTGAACCTGAGCTGGTCCCCGAAGAGCAGCAAGGGCCTCCGCCAGAGCAGCGAGGGCCTCCGCCGAACCCAGGATGGAACTGGAGTCTGGGCAGACCCCAACTCCTGCTTCCGACCCCTCTAGCACTGAGACCCCGGAAGAGTCCACCAGAGCCCCTGATCCCGTCGTTGCTCCACCACCGCAGGAGCAGAGACCTCTGTGAAGGTCTGGCCGAACGCGTTGTGCCCCCTCCTGCCTCAAAGACTTTGTTTGGAAGGGAAATGTTCCATCTTAGGGGGGAGGAATTGTTATGTTCTAAACTGTAACTGGGAGCTGCGGTGGCTCAAGTGGTTAAGATGCTGAACTGCAGGCTGTGGAAGGTCAGGAGTTCAGCAGTTCGAGACCCGAGAGTGCCGCATGACGGGGTGAGCTCCCATCTCTAGTTCCAGCTCCTGCCAACCTAGCAGTTCGAAACAAGAAATTGCAAGTAGATAAATAGGTACCACTTCGGTGGGAAGGTAACAGCATTCCGTGCGCCTTGGTGTTTAGTCACGCCGGTCACACGACCACGGAAATGTCTTCGAACAGCGCTGGCTCTTCGGCTTTAAACGGAGATGAGCACCGCAACCCTAGAGACGGATTCAACTGGCTTTCGAGCAAGGGAACTTTTACCTTTACTTTAAACTGTAACTGAGCCTATTCTTTCCCATGTAAAGTTTGATTCGTGACTATGGATCGTAAGCTGTAACATTTCTATTGGTCGTTCCTATGGAACTGTTTAAAGGAACTGCTTAGCTGAATCACTTAGCTGGAATCACTGCCTCTTGCTGAGTTGCCTACTTAACAATATATATATATATATATATATATATATATATATATATATATATATATATATATATATATATAAAACCCTAGCGTACTGGCACTTTCCAGCTCTCCCATTGGCTGTGCTGTGCGCTCCATCAGCCATGGGCCCATTGTCTGGTTCCTCAGTCAGCTCACGCAACACAGGGCTTCTTCAGAATGGTGAAACAGAACTAAAGAGACATGGACAGCTTGTGTCTGTAATGGCCACATACAATACGGCCTGCTAAGATATACTACATTCATGCATCCCCCCATACAGCAGAAGCCAATGAATAGTATTTGGGAGCAGGGGCAAAAGCAGCAGGCAAGCAAGCAAGCAAAACAATCTAGAAACCGTTAGGTTCCCAGCCGAAACTTCAGCAGCTGGAGAGACAAGGTCGGAGACCTGATAAGAGACAGTGAATGAGAGTTCAAAGGATGGGAGACCGGAAAACTCCCTCTGCATACCATACACATGACAGGACTACCTGACACCCATCAGCCGCCACTCGAGAGTACTTGTGTGCCATTGGCTGGGGGCTGGGCCCACTCCTCTCCCCCGCCCACTGTCGGCTTGGCCACTCTTCCCTGTCTGAAGAAACTACCAAAATGGCTGTCTGTCCTGACGGAGACGCTTCTACTGCTGCTGTTTCGCTCCTCCATGTCTCCTGCTTGGCTCCTCCGCAGTAGGCTACTACAAGGTTCCCTCTAAGCTGAATTAGTGTGAGCTAGCTCACAGTTTTTTGGCCTCTGGGCTCCCACGTCTTTTGTCTTAGCTCAGGAAGGATGGCTCCAGAGCAAACTGATTTATTCAGAAACCCGATCGCTCGCTCACACCTTTAATGCCCGTAGCTCACAAAGTAGAATTCTTGCTCACAAGACTCCACAGCTTAGAGGGAGCATTGGAGGTGTGTCATCAGCCGTCAAACCATTCTCTTCTCCTCTGGCTGTGAGGCTGACTTTCCCCACTGTGGCTGATGCCAGGCAACCCAGCTTGGTTCTGTCAGTAAAAAGGTAGGGGCAGGATATCCAGGTATCCAGGCCGACCACATGGTAAAAAAATAAATAACTGGCTGCCTGCTTGCTGACCCCAGCTCAGAGTCCTCCTGCCAGCTGCATCCCAAGGAAAAGAGAGCTATTTCCTATTGTCCAAAGATTTTATCCCCTTTAGTTCCCCTCCCCCTTGATCCCGGAGAAGGAGAAGAGGACGGGGAGGAGGAGGAAGAGGAAGAAGAAGAAGTTGTTGTTCCCAACCTGGACAGCCCTACTTGATATCTCGCTGTATTCGCCAGGGCAAGGAATGCAAAGCTTTTCTTTTACATTTCTAGTCCTCATGAGGGTTGTAAAACCGCCCTTCAAAATGCCTCCTGAAATCCCAGGAACCGGAGGGGATTCCGAACAGGGCTGCCTTCCCCAGGGACTCTGTGCTGCAATCCATAAGCAGAAGGTTTTTCAGTGTGAAAACTTGAGGTTCTTCAGTCACAGGCTCCGAAAACGGGCTTCCCCGGTCCACCTTGGTCGCCAGAGGGGGTGGGGGGTCAGGTTGCCAGCTCCCGGCTGGGGAAGTCCTGGAGATTTGGGGGTGGAGCCCGGGGCGGAGAGGGAACCTCAGTGGGGCAAAATGCCACAGTCTCCTCCTTCCAAAGCATCCATTTCTTCCAGAGGGGGATTGATCTCTGCAGTCTGGAGACGAGGTGTCATTCCGGGGGATCCCCAGGCCCCACCTGGAGGCTGGCATCCCTAAGAATCAAAATCTGCTTTCAGAGGAGCAACAACCTCCCCCCACACACACACACAAACCCATGATTATCAGAGAGATTTGTTTGAAAAATCTTCCTCCTTTTAACATAGGCCTGACCCTTTGCCGAGGAATTCCCGGGTCTGTTCCATTTTATCTGCCCTTTTCCCAGCCGCCCTGCTGGCATTTCCCCTCCCGGGTCCCTTGAAGGGCTCCAAACGCTCTCCAAGCAGGGATGGTTGGGGGGGAAGCCCTTGTGCGGGGGCGGCTTTGCTCCCCAGCACGGCCTTTTTTGAGGGGGGGGGTTGCTCCCATTTCATGACGGAGGAATTGGGGATAAGCAGTGTCACCTGGGGGCTCTGGGGGTTCCAGTGGTTAAGACGCTGAACTGCAGACCGGAAGGTTGGTAGTTCGGCAGTTCGAGACCCGAGTGCCGCCTGAAGGAGGGAGCTCCCCTCTCCGGCCCCAGCTCCTGCCGGCCGAGCAGTTGGAAAGCAAGAAATTGCAAGCAGAGAAATAGGGACCACCACTTCGGTGGGAAGACAGGCTCCCTCTAAGCCAGCGGTTCTCAACCTGTGGGTCGCGACCCCTTTGGGGGTCGAATGACCCTTTCACAGGGGTCGCCTGAGACCATCGGAAAACACATATTTTCCGATGGTCTTAGGAACCGAGACACCACTCCTCTATCCATCTCCAGGCGGGTCCGCCCACGTGCAAAACTACAGTTATGAAGTAGCAACGAAAATAATTTCATGGTTGGGGGTCACCACAAGATGAGGAACCGTATTAAAGGGTCGCGGCCAGTGTTCCCTCTCAGCTGAGTTAGTGTGAGCTAGCCCACAGTTTTTTAGCCTCCGGCTTCACACATTTTTGCCTTAGCTCAGGAAGGGAGGGCTCCAGAGCAAACTAATTGATGCAGCAGCCAAATCGCTCGCTCACAACTTTAATGCCCAGGAGCTCACAAAGTAGAATTCTTGCTCACGAGACTCCACGGCTTAGAGGGAACATTGGTCGCGGCATTAGGAAGGCTGAGAACTACCGCAAGCCGTGGGGTCTTGTGAGCAAAAATTCCGCTTTCTGAGCTACTGGCCTCAAAGTTGTGAGCGAGAGATTTGGCTGCTGCATCAGTCAGCCTGCTCTGGACCTGCAGTGTCCCCTCTCAGCTGAGTTAGTGTGAGCTAGCTCACAGGTTTTTAGCCTCTGGCTCACTCATTTTTGTCCAGGCCTGTAGCTAGGATTTCTTCATTCGGGGGGCCTTTAAATAAGTCAGGGGGCACCCTGCACACACCCCAAAGGAGCGCCTGGGCTGGATGGGAAGTCGGGGGGCCCGTGGCAGTAAGTCAGGGGGCAGGGCCCCGAGATGCCCCACTGTACCCACAGGCCTGTTTTTGTCTTAGCTCAGGAAGGGATGGCTCTGGAGCAAAGTAGGGGATGGCACCTGGTATATTTTGGCCGCTGTGTGACAGAGTGTTGGACTAGATGGGCCATTGGCCTGATTCAACATTGGCTTCTCTTATGTTCTTATGTTCTTAAAGTAGCCAAATCCCTCGCTCACAACTTTAACGCCAGGAGCTCACAATGTAGAATCTGTGCTCACAAGACTCCACAGCTTAGCGGGAGCAGTTGCTCTGGAGCCCTCCCTTCCTGTGCTGAGACAAAAACGTGCGAGCCGGAGGCTAAAAGAACTGTGCGCTGGCTCACACGAACTCAGCTGAGAGGGAACGCTGGTGGGAAGGGAAGAGCGTCCGGTGCGCCTCGGCGCCGAGTCATGCCCATGGCCACAGGGCCACGTCTCCGGACAGCGCTGGCTCTTCGGCTGGGAAACGGGAGAGGAGCGCTGCTGTCCCTAGAGTCGGATTCCGAGGGGCTTTCCAGCAAGGGACGCCGAATGCCGCCTCATGCACGAGTCCCCGCCGCCCTTCCTTTTTCCCCTTTTGCAAAACGAGCACCGCAGCCTGGAAGGGTTAAAGAGAGTGAGATCCGCAGTGCTAGAGAGACACATGGGGGGGGGGGGAGAGGGAGGTGGGATTGCACCGGGGGGGCGCATTTCCTCCTCCTCCTCTTCCTCCTCCGCTTTTGCAAGGAGGCGCCTCCGTAACGGGGGGTTGCTTCTGCTTGAAAGGCTGGAAAGGCAATCTGGTGAGCTCCAAGTGGCTTTGGAAGCGGGGCGGAGGGGGAAATGTGGGGCGGGGGGGCTGCAATGCAAGAGAGAAAGGAGGGGGAGCACGGGAGGCGAAGGAGAGCACCCCCCTCCTCCAGTTCCTTCCTTGCCTCCCTTTGTCCTTGCTTCCCCCCCCACCCCCCGCGCTCCTGCCCCGCGGATAGACGCTTGTCCCCTTCCTGCAAAGCCACGGGGATCCCGCGGCCGACTTTGGCGCAGGATCTGAATCCGGCACCTTTGGAGACTGGGGGACGTTCGAGTGGCTTCCCGTTCCAGGGGCACATTTAGGACGGGGCTGGGGGTGGGGGGTTGCTGAGAGTGAAATATGAGGTGGGGGAGAAGAAGAAGAGAAGAGATTGGATTTATACCCCGCCCTTCACTACCCAAAGGAGTCCCAGAGCAGCTTACAAACTCCTTTTCCCTTCCCCTCCCCACAACAGACACCCCCTGTGAGGTAGGTGGGGCTGAGAGAGCTCTGGACAGAAAGGGCTCTTTTTTTCAAGGACAGCTCTGACAAGAACTGTGGCTTGCCCACGGTCATCCAGCAGGTGCAAGTGGAGGAGTGGGGTATCAAACCCAGTTCTCCCAGATTAGAGTCTGTGCACTGGAAGGAAGTATATCATGGAGGGGGATAGAGAGAAGAAGAAAAGAGTGGATTTCTACCCTGCCCTTCACTACCCAAGGGAGTCCCAGAGCGGCTTACAATCTCCTTTCCCTTCCCCTCCCCACAACAGACACCCTGTGAGGTAGGTGGGGCTGAGAGAACTCTGAGAGAAACTGCTCTTTTTCAAGAACAGCTCTGACAGAACTATGCCTTTCCCACGGTCATCCAGCAGGTGCAAGTGGAGGAGTGGGGAATCAAACCCGGTTCTCCCAGATTAGAGTCTGTGCACTGGAAGGAAGTATATCATGGAGGGGGATAGAGAGAAGAAGAAGAAGAAAAGAGTGGATTTATACCCTGCCCTTCACTACCCAAGGGAGTCCCAGAGCGGCTTACAATCTCCTTTCCCTTCCCCTCCCCACAACAGACACCCTGTGAGGTAGGTGGGGCTGAGAGAACTCTGACAGAAACTGCTCTTTTACAAGAACAGCTCTGACAGAACTATGCCTTGCCCACGGTCATCCAGCAGGTGCAAGTGGAGGAGTGGGGGAATCAAACCCAGTTCTTCCAGATTAGAGTCTGTGCAGTTACCCACTACACCAAACTGGAAGGAAGTATAGCATGGAGGGGGATAGAGAGGAGGGCTGAGGGGAGGTTTTAAGGGGCAGGGGTGCCCACCTGGAGGCTGGCAACCCTATCCCCACAGGATGGTTTGCTCTGGGTTCAATGCTTTCGGGCGGTGCATTTTTCCTGCTATTTTACAGCACCCTCCTGCAGGGCTTGGGTCCCTGCCGGACTTCCCCCCCTGGACTTTCTGAAACCTTCTTGCCGAAAGCTGCTTTGGGGTGAAGTTGAATGTCACAAGCAAGGCGGGACGGGCTGCCCTTTCCAATTCCGCCCGCTCCCCCGGCCCAGTGGCAGCCCGTGTTCCCTCTAAGCCGTGGAGTCTTGGGAGCAAAAAATTCCACTTTGTGAGCGACTGGCATTAACGGTGTGAGCGAGCGATTTGGCTGCTGCATCAATTAGTTTGCTCTGGAGCCCTCCTTCCTGAGCTAAGACAAAAAACGTGTGAGCCAGAGGCTAAAAAACTGTGAGCTAGCTCACGCTAACTCAGCTTAGAGGGAACACTGATGGCAGCTGTTTCCCCCCCGGTATGGGGCGGGTTGAGTCCGTCTTGTTGTTTTTTTGTAATTTGCTGCAGTTGCCCACACGTGGATTTGTCCACGCAGGGAACACGAGGCAGCTTCCCTTGGGACTGCAGTCGGAAGAACACGGTTTTTTGGGAGGGGGGAACTTCCCTCTGCTGAATTCTCCCCGCTACAGAAAAGCGTCATGGCCGGCCCAGGCGTCGAGGCTAAAAGCTTTCCCCCTGCAGGGCTAGTGTTACGTATTGCGATTGAATCACCCCGGAGACGGGCTGAGCTTGGAGCACGAGAGCAATAGCCGACGAGGACTCTGGAAGTAACCAATCAAGTCGTGACGTTATGTAAATAGTGTTTGGGCGTGGCAACGGCATGTCTTTGCTCTTGCTGAAATTGCAAAGAGGGCAGAGCTGACCCCTAGACGTGAGCCTGCTCCTCCATTGGAACCCCGCTATTTTAACATTTCCCAGCACCTTCTCCTAAAAGTTGTGGGGGGGAGGCAGGAGGGTCTTGGCCCTCCCTCCCTCCCAGGGGAGGAGGGAGGGGTGCAGCTCCAGGCGAGGAAAGGGACTCCTCTCCCAGGGACAAATCGGCACAGAGTTTGCGAGTTGGAATGGCCCCGTTGAGGTTGAGTCGTTTGAGACCAGGTGCTCCTGACTAGAGCCTTGGAGGCTCAAATCCAGCTCTCTCGAATTGTGCCCTGAATCCAAACTGGAGAGCGGTTCTCTCCGGGGACGGGGACAGAAAATCCGAGTGGAGCATAAAGGGGTTTCCCCGCCCTCTTTCTTCCTTTCTCTCCCTCCCGGGCAGGTGTGGAAGGACCCCCGGGATGACTTCTCCTCCGCCGTCTCCTCTGTGCGCTGAACGGAAAAGCGACGCCATGCAGCCGGCTCAGGTATTTGGGGCGGGTGGGGGAGGATATCATCGGAGAGACGTGGGGCAGACAGTGAGGATGCTTTCTCCTCCGTTGTAATGCTCAGAGAATTCGGCTCCTTCCCGTCGACTCTAGCGTTCCCCTCTGGGAAGGCAGGAAAACCGTCTAGGATGGTTCGAAGGTGGAGTCAGCTGCCTCGGGAGGGGGTTGGCTCCCCTGTTAGCCCAGCCGCCTTTATTGGGCTATTTCTGGACTGTTTTTATGCTGTTATGAACCTGAGAGCGTTCCAGCTAAGAGACTGTATAATAAAGCGCCATGGGGAAAAGCCCAGAGAAGGAACAGAGGCCAGGCCAGGACTATGAGATGCTGGCTAAAGCCACTCCAGAGGATCCCATAGCTTGCTTGCCGGGTGTCACATATTACAGTCACAGGTTTACACTCAAACAAAAGACTCTCGCATACAGGCCAGACTCGCTGTCTCTAGTATAAAGGGATTAACCCCCCTATGTGCCAAAGCACGCGGTTCTCATGGAGGATCCAACTGAAGAAGCCATTCTTCTTTGTTCCAACTTCCTCCTTTCCAGCACCCAGGTGACCACTGGTCAAGATAGCCACTAGCATTTGAAATTGACCCTAAACAACCAATCCCTAGCCAACAGGGAGTGTCTTCAGGTGTAAGCCGCCTGGCCTTCCACGCCCATCGCTCGAGAGGTTTTAAAAACACACACACACGCTTCTCAGAGCTCTCTCTCTCTCCGCCTCGCCTACCCGCCCCACCACCAACGACCTCGCTATACCTGCTTTACCTCTTATGTCCAGCTTACTCTCCCCAATCCTCACCTCGCTTTAAGGCTCCAGTCTGCAGCTGGAGTAACGCACGTGTGCTTAGCCGGCCTAATACGCATGCTCCCCATTTTCTTTCCATACTCTTCCCCCCCCCCCTTTTTACCTCCCGCTGGAAGATTCTAGGCGCTGCACATCAGAGGTAATTATCGCCATCATCAATACCTGCTCATGCGAATGTGCTATTTATTTCTTGCCTGCTTTTATTTAGTCTCTTGTATGCCAGTGTGTGTGTGTGATTGTATGTGTTCTGCTGAATATTATTACACAGTAAACAAAAGATTTATTTTACTCCTGTCTCTCGCCTCTTTACTGGGAAATCGTGTGGCAGCCCATCCTTCGTATACACAGACCAAAGAATCCCAATATTAGAAACTGTCCCAAATGCTCTATTAATTATAGATCAGAGCATTTCGGCTAACATTCCTTCACTGGCAACTTTCAAGAAGAGACTGGACGGATATTTGTCAGCGTTGCTGTAGGCTGGTCCTGCATTGGGCAGGGGCTTGGTCTCTGTGGTCCCTGTACGGCCCTCTTCCAACTCTGTGATTCTGTGTTTTTGCTGAGAAGCAGGACAATTAGAACACAACTTCCAATGTGGCCCAAACTCCAAATGTCTCCGTAACAAAACTATTTGGCCCTTTATCATCCAAACATCTCTGGCCTCTTCCCCAGTTTTTGGCACTCTCCCCCCCCCACCTTGGACCAGCTTTCCAGGGAAGTAAAGAAACGCTTCCTTCTCCTCCTTGCAGGCCGGGGTGTCTTTCGAAGAGGTGGCCGTGGATTTCACCCGAGGGGAGTGGACCCTGCTGTGCCCGGCCCAGAGAGCGCTCTACAAGGAAGTCATGCTGGAGAACTTTGGGAACGTGGCCTCTCTGGGTGAGGGTCCTTCTCTCCTTGCAGTGAGGAATGAGCGTAAGGAAGCCGTTAATTGCTGTAGATTTTCGGGGTTGTGTAGCTGTGGTCTTGGCATTGTAGGACCTGACGTTTCGCCAGTAGCTGAGACTGGCATCCTCAGAGGTAGAACACCAAAAGAGGCAGGGTTGCTTGGGGGCAGGAACGCAGTAGGCAAATGCCTCGCTCACAGCTTTAATGCCAGTAAGGTCACAAAGCATGATTTTTGCTCACAAAGTTCCAACGGCTTAGAGGGAGTATTGATGGCAACCAGTGTTCCCTCTAAGCTGAGTCAGTGTGAGCCAGCTCACAGTTCTTTAGCCTCCGGCTCACACATTTTTGTCTTCGCTCAGGAAGGATGGCTCTGGAGCTTACTCATTTATGTAGCAGCCAAATCGCTTGCTCACAGCTTTAATGCCAGTAGGTCACAAAGCAGAATTTTTGCTCACAAGACTCCGCAGCTTAGAGGGAACACTGCCTGTGAGGCAGGGCGGGGCTGAGAGAGCTCTGGCAGAAACGGCTCTTTTTCAAGGACCGCTCTTGTCAGAACTACGGCTTGCCCAAGGTCATCCAGCAGCTGCAAGTGGAGGAGTGGGGAATCAAAGCCGGTTCTCCCAGATTAGAGTCCGCGGCATTGAACCACGACACCAAACTGAGTGCCAGCTGCCGTTAAAATTCTCCTTTCTGTCTGGCTTTCCGTCTATCCCTTTATGCTTAATAAAAGTCAACCGTTTTAAAAGAATGGCTGCACTACTTTGCGAGAATAGATTTAGGTGGGTAGTGTCGCGGGTTCGAACAGCGAAAGTGGCAGGCACGGAGTGGGCCAGAAGAGAGTGCCAGTATCCAAATAAATACTGGAGGCTTCAGCTAGGTGCAAACTATATACATTTATTTACACACCACAGCCACCATCAAACAGAGTGTCAAAGTGCTCTGCTGCAGTCATACAAATGAGGAGGAGGGACTGTACATCACTCACTGCACATTTAATACAAACACCAAGACCACCTTTAAGACCTCCAGAGGCACCTTTAAGAACCACCAAGGGTTTATTCAAGCTATCGGCTTTCACGTGCCGGCACACTTCTGCAGATACAGTGAAGTGGAAACAACCAGTACACACACATAGGTAGAAGGTGGTCACTAAATTAGCATACAACCAGTGTTCCCTCTAAGCTGAGTCAGTGTGAGCTAGCTCACAGTTTTTTAGCCTCCAGCTCACAGATTTTTGTCTTAGCTCAGGAAGGGAGGGCTCCAGAGCAAGCGAATTTATGCAGCTGCCAAATCATTCGCTCACAAGTCCAATGCCAGTAGCTCACAAAGTAGAATTTTTGCTCACCAGACTCCCCAGCTTAGAGGGACCATTGCATACAACATATAATGAAGATGTTTAACAGATTCAAGGACCGTACAGGAATAAGAAACTCAGTTTATGTGGTATCCGTTTCTTCGGACTCAAACTTTTGTTCTGCTTTGTCGGGGAAATGCTGCACCCATCGGCAGTATGTGCCTACGGAGGCTGAGGTCCCAAGAGGCCCAGAGCTGGGTGTACATGTGCGCATGGCCACATAAGAACATAAGAGAAGCCAATGTTGAATCAGGCCAACGGCCCATCCAGTCCAACACTCTGTCACACAGCGGCCAAAATATACCAGGTGCCATCAGGAGGTCCAGCAGTGGGGCCAGGGCACCAGAAGCCCTCCCACTGCTGCCCCCTCCAGCACCAAGAATGGAGTGCATCACCTGCCCCAGACTGAGAGTTCCCATCTATACCCTGTGGCTAATAGCCACTGATGGACTTCTGCTCCATGTGTTTATCTAATTCCCTCTTGAAACTGTCCATGCTTGTAGCTGCCTGCAGAGTCCCGGGATAACAAAAGGGGGAGGAGTCTTGGCCCCATACGATACTCTCCACCCCTCCCCTATTAACTTGCCTGTTGTGTGTTTCTAGAGGGACATTCAATCTTGCTTGGAATTGTTGGATTTATGGGCACACAGAAGAGGTTGTGTGTTTGTGTGTTTTCCTAATAAACAGGACCTCTGACTGCCAAACCTGACCTCATATCCCGGCTGGAAGAAGAGGAAGAGCAGTTTCTTCTGGCCTCTGATGAAGAGGAGGAATTGGCAGGTAGGGGTTTAAGAAGAAGAAGAAGAATAATAAGAAGAGGTTGGATTTATACCCCGCTCTTCACTTGGAGTCTCAGAGCGGCTTACAGTCTCCCTTCCCCTCCCCACAGCAGACACCCTGTGAGGCAGGCGGGGCTGAGAGAGCTCTGACAGAAACGGCTCTTTTTTTCAAGGACAGCTGTTGTCAGAACTACGGCTTGCCCAAGGTCATCCAGCAGCTGCAAGCGGAGGAGTAGGGAATCAAACCCGGTTCTCCCCAGATTAGAGTCCGCGCTCTTAACTACTGCACCAAACTGACTGCCAGCTGCCTTTAAAATTCTCCTTTCTGTCTTGCTTATTATTCTTAACATAAAAGTCAACCATTTTAAAAGAATGGTTTTGCACTACTTTGCAGGAATAGATTTAGGTGGGTAGCCGTGTTGGTCCCAAGAAGCAGAAACAAAGTTTGAAGGGCTCCTTTAAGACCACCTTTAAGACCTCCAGAGGCACCTTTAAGAACCACCAAGGTTTTATTCAAGCTATCGGCTTTCACGTGCCGGCACACTTCTTCAGATACAGTGAAGTGGAAACTACCAGTACATACATATAGACAGAAGGTGTTCAGTAAATTAGCATTCATAAGAACATAAGAGAAGCCAATGTTGAATCAGGCCAATGGTCCATCCAGTCCAACTCTGTGTCACATAGTGGCCAAAAATACCAGGTGCCCTCAGGAGGTCCAGCAGTGGGGCCAGGACACTAGAAGCCCTCCCACTGCTGCCCCCTCCAGCACCAAGAACAGAGTGCATCACCTGCCCCAGACTGAGAGTTCCCATCTATACCCTGTGGCTAATAGCCACTGATGGACTTCTGCTCCAGATGTTTATCTAATTCCCTCTTGAAACTGTCCATGCATGTAGCTGCCACCACCTCCTGTGGCAGTGAATTCCATGTGTTAATCCCTCTTTGGGTGAAGAAGTACTTTGTTTGATTTGTTCTAACCCGACCGCTCAGCAATTTCATGGAGTGCCCACGAGTTCTTGTATTGTGAGAAAGGGAGAAAAGGACTTCTTTCTCAACCTGCTCAATCCCATTCATAATCTTATAAACCTCGATCATGTCACCCCTCAGCCGTCGTTTCTCCAAGCTGAAGAGCCCCAAGCGTTTTAACCTTTCTTCATAATGAAAGTGTTCCAATACAGGGATAACAAACTTGGTTTATATGGTATCCATTTGTTTGGACTCCAACTTTGTTCTGCTTTGTCGGGGAAATGCTGCACCCATCTGCAATCTGTGCGCACAGGGGCTGAGGTCCCAAGAGGCCCGGAGCTGGGTGTACATGTGCGCATGGCCACACACCCGTCCTCCTGCAGAGTCCCGGGATAACGAAAGGGAGACGAGCCTTCAGCCCATACTGTACTCCATCCCACCCCAATTACTTGCCTGTAGTGCAGGGCTGTCAAACTCATTTGTTATGAGGGACGGATCGGACATAATTGAGACCTTGATGGGCTGGGCTGGGCCACGGGTGTCATAAAACGTAATGCCAGGGAGCAGAGATAGAAACTTTATAAAGGGACACAAACACAAAGGGGTTTTTTCCCCACTTAAAATAAAAACATGCTTAAAACATAAGAAGAAGAAGAAGGAGAAGAAGAAGGAGAAGAAGGAGAAGGAGGAGAAGGAGAAGAAGGAGGAGAAGGAGAAGAAGAAGAAGAAGAAGAAGAAGAAGAAGAAGAGGAGGAGGAGGAGATTGGATTTATACCCCGCCCTTCACTACCCAAAGGAGTCTCAGAGTGGGCGGCTTACAAACTTCTTCCCTTCCGTACAACAGACACCCTGTGAGGTAGAAGAAGAAGAAGAAGAGATTGGATTTATACCCCGCCCTTCGCTACCCAAAGGAGTCTCAGAGCGGCTTACAAACTCCTTCCCCTTCCCCTCCCCACAACAGACACCCTGTGAGGTAGAAGAAGAAGAAGAGATTGGATTCATACCCTGCCCTTCACTACCCGAAGGAGTCTCAGAGCGGCTCACAAACTCCTTCCCCTTCCCCTCCCCACAACAGACACCCCCGTGAGGTAGAAGAAGAGGAAGAGATTGGATTTATACCCCGCCCTTCACTACCCGAAGGAGTCTCAGAGCGGCTTACAATCTCCTTTCCCCTTCCCCTCCCCACAACAGACACCCTGTGAGGTAGAAGAAGAGGAAGAGATTGGATTTATACCCCACCCTTCAATACCCAAAGGAGTCCCAGAGTGGCTGACAAACTCCTTCCCCTTCCCCTCGCCACAACAGACATCCTGTGAGGTAGAAGAAGAATAAGAGATTGGATTTATACCCAGCCCTTCACTACCCAAAGGTGTCTCAGAGCGGCTTACAAACTCCTTCCCCTTCCCCTCCCCACAACAGACACCCTGTGAGGTAGAAGAAGAGGAAGAGATTGGATTTATACCCCGCCCTTCACTACCCAAAGGAGTCTCAGAGCAGCTTACAAACTCCTTCCCCTTCCCCTCCCCACAACAGACACCCTGTGAGGTAGAAGAAGAGGAAGAGATTGGATTTATACCCAGCCCTTCACTACCCAAAGGAGTCTCAGAGCAGCTTACAAACTCCTTCCCCTTCCCCTCCCCACAACAGACACCCTGTGAGGTAGAAGAAGAGGAAGAGATTGGATTTATACCCCGCCCTTCACTGCCCAAAGGTTTCTCAGAGCGACTTACAAACTCCTTCCCCTTCCCCTCCCCACAACAGACACCCTGTGAAGTAGTAGAAGAAGAAGAGATTGGATTTATACCCCATGGCCCTTCACTACCCAAGGGAGTCTCAGAGTGGCTTACAAACTCCTTTCCCTTCCCCTCCCCACAATAGACACCCTGTGAGGGAGAAGAAGAAGAAGAGTTTGGATTTATACCCCGCCCTTCACTACCCAAAGGAGTCTCAGAGCAGCTTACAAACTCCTTTCCCTTCCCCTCCCCACAACAGACACCCTGTGAGGTAGAAGAGGAAGAAGAGATTGGATTTATACCCTGCCCTTCACTACCCAAGGGAGTCTCAGAGCAGCTTACAAACTCCTTTCCCTTCCCCTCCCCACAACAGACACCCTTGAGGTAGAAGAAGAAGAAGAGATTGGATTTATACCCTGCCCTTCACTACCCAAAGGTTTCTCAGAGCGACTTACAAACTCCTTCCCCTTCCCCTCCCCACAACAGACACCCTGTGAAGTAGTAGAAGAAGAAGAGATTGGATTTATACCCCATGGCCCTTCACTACCCAAGGGAGTCTCAGAGCGGCTTACAAACTCCTTTCCCATCCCCTCCCCACAATAGACACCCTGTGAGGTAGGTGGGGCTGAGAGAGCGCTGACAGGAACTGCTCTTTTTCAAGGACAGCTCTTATCAGAACTATGGCTTGCCCAAGGTCATCCAGCCAGGTGCATTTGGAGGAGTGGGGAATCAAACCCGGTTCTCCCAGATTAGAGTCCCTGCACTTAACCATGACACGAAACTGGCTCTCCACCAAACTGTCTCTCCATTAGCACTCTTGCACCGGTTTGTTTATTTAACCGTGTCTGATCACCGACACCTCTTGCTCTGAATGATCACATCAAAATGTCTGTGCTGTTGGAGTCCTGAGTCTGCTGTTCAGGTGTGTATCTGTAAGCTGCAAACCCACGATGACGCAGCAGCAGCAGAACTGGAAGAAGACGCAGAAGACAGCCAGTTCCGCCACGGGCCTGATAGAAGCCCTCCGGGGCCTGATCCAGGCCCCGGGCCACATGTTTGACACCACTACTGTAGTGTGTTTCTGGGGGGGACATTCAATCTGGCTTGGAATTATTGGATTTATGGGCACACAGAAGAGGTTTAATTTTGTGTGTTTGTGTGTTTTCCTATTAAACAGGACCTCTGACTGCCGAACCTGACCTCGTATCCCGGCTGGAAGAAGAGGAAGGGCTGTTTCTTCTGGCCTCTGATGAAGAGGAGGAATTGGCAGGTAGGAGCCTAAGACGTCTGTCTCGGGGCTGTGTGTCGCCTGCGCTTCCTTCCAAGGGCTGGTGAAGGTCCGTGGCCTTCTTTATCCTCACCGTTTGCCCTGAAAGGAACTCAGATGAATTGTGGAGGCTGCTACGATGCCTGTAGATCTTCAGCCCGGGGCGAGAGGCCGTTCCCTTCTGCCTACTGTTACTGCTGTTATGCCAAGTCTAGCCCAGTATTGTCCACTCTGGGAGGCAGAGTCTTTCTGGCCAGGGTGTCTGCCAGCCCTGTTTCGCGTCCGATCCCTTTAACGAGGGATGCCAGGCCTTGATGCTGGCTCTCTGTGCCTGCAAAGCAAACCGTCTGCTTTATGGTAGAGGTTTGAGTAGAAGAGGAAAGATGGAGCAGATAAGAACATAAGAACATAAGAGAAGCCAATGTTGAATCAGGCCAATGGCCCATCTAGTCCAACACTCTGTCACACAGCGGCCAAAATATACCAGGTGCCATCAGGAGGTCCAGCAGTGGGGCCAGGACACTAGAAGCCCTCCCACGGCTGCCCCCTCCAGCACCAAGAATAGAGTGCATCACCTGCCCCAGACTGAGAGTTCCCATCTATACCCTGTGGCTAATAGCCACTGATGGACTTCTGCTCCATATGTTTATCTAATTCCCTCTTGAAACTGTCCATGCTTGCAGCTGCCACCACCTCCTGTGGCAGTGAGTTCCACGTGTGAATCACGCTTTGGGTGAAGAAGTACTTCCTTTTATCTGTTCTAACCCGGCTGCTCAGCAATTTCATGGAGTGTCCACGAGTTCTTGTATTGTGAGAAAGGGAGAAAAGTACTTCTTTGGCAACTTGCTCAATCCCATTCATAATCTTATAAACCTCGATCATGTCATCTATTCTCTCTTGCTCCGGATTGCAAGACTAGATCTAATGGGTGGAAATGACGAGGGAGTCGTTACCGGCTAGATATCAGGAGAAACTTCCTAACTGTAAGAAGAGTGGTTGAGCAGTGGAACAGTCTGCCTCGGGAGGTGGTGGATGCTCCTTCGCTGGACATTTTCAAGCGGAGGCTGGACGACCATCTTTTGGGTCTGTTGTAGGTATGTAGGGCTATCTTTTGGCTATGCTCCTGCAGAGTGCAGGGGGTTGGACTAGATGACCTGCAGGGTCCCTTCCAACTCTAACATTCTGTGATTCTAAAAAGAGGAGGAGGAGGAGGAGATTGGATTTATACCCCGCCCTTCACTACCCAGAGGAGTCTCAGAGCGACTTACAAACTCCTTTCCCTTCCCCTCCCAACAACAGACACCCTGTGAGGGAGCTGGGGCTGAGAGAGCTCTTTTTCAAGAACAGCTCTTGTCAGAACTGTGGCTTGCCCAAGGTCATCCAGCAGGTGCAACTGGAGGAGTGGGGAATCAAACCCGGTTCTCCCAGATTAGAGTCCATGCACTTAACCACTACACCAAACTGCGCACTTAACCACTACACCAAACACCAGATGTCTCTCATGTGACCAGATTTTACCTCCCCCCCGGACATGGAGCAGTGTAGGATGTGACTGTGAAGGGTCTGGCATGTACAGTATGACAATACAAACCCTAGCCTCTTCCCGAGGAAATCCTGGCTTTCCCAGCATATTTTAAACTCCGGTCCAGATTTGTCTCTTCCGGTTAATAGCAGGCTGCATATTTCCTGGATCTGCCTGCCAGGAAGCTGTTTACCTGCCCCAACAATTGTGCAGGAGGGGCGTCTACAAAGGGAGCAGGGACATAGCAATTATGGGTCTTATTGGAGGAGCAGGCAGGCTGGCCCAGTGCCTATTTAGAAGTAGAAGAAGAGAAGATATTGCACTCTTACTTCTGAATGAGCCTGCAGCGTGATGCAGCTGCGAAGGAAGCGAATGCCATCTTAGGATGCATTCACAGAAGCATTGTGCCCAGATGACGGGAGGTGGTAGTTCTGCTCTATTCTGCTATGATCAGGCCTCACCTGGAGTCCCGTGTCCAGTTTTGGGCACCACACTTTAGCAAGGATGTTGACAAGCTCGAGCGTGTCCAGAAGAGGGCGACCAGGATGGGGAGAGGGTTGGAATCCAAGTCTTATGAGGAAAGGCTGAAAGAGTTGGATATGTTTAGCCTGGGAAAGAGAAGGCTTAGAGGGGGCATGATGGCAGTCTTCCAATATCTGAAGGGCTGTCATGTAGAAGATGGAGCAGATCTATTCTCTCTTGCTCCGGATTGCAAGACTAGATCTAATGGGTGG
Organism: Gekko gecko; assembly: GCA_029375565.1. Lineage (NCBI taxonomy): Eukaryota > Metazoa > Chordata > Lepidosauria > Squamata > Gekkonidae > Gekko > Gekko gecko. The sequence goes on from JAPDNY010000002.1 coordinate 15,716,213, forward strand.
AAATTACAAGGGAGTCGTTACCGGCTAAATATCAGGAGAAACTTCCTAACTGTAAGAGTGGTTGAGCAGTGGAACAGTCTGCTTCGGGAGGTGGTGGATGCTCCTTCCCTGGACGTTTTCAAGCAGAGACTGGATGACCATCTCTCGGGTATGTTGTAGGTATTTGGGGCTATCTTTCGGCTGTGCTCCTGCAGAATGCAGGGGGTTGGACTAGATGACCTGCAAGGTCCCTTCCAACTCTAACATTCTACGATTCTATGAATGTATACTTGACCCCTTAGAATGTTTTTTCCTGTAGTGAAGACAGAGATTTAATGACACCAGCTCCAGCAACTGAACTGTTTATTATATAAAGTATAGCATACAGTGGATACGAGTGGCGGACTCTAATCTGGAGGACCGGGTTTGATTCCCCACTCCTCCACATAAAGGCAGCTGGGAGACCTTGGGTCAGTCACAGCTCTCTCAGAGCTCTCTCAGCCCCACCTACCTCACAGGGTGTCTGTTGTGGGGAGAGGAAGGGAGGACCATTGTACGCTGCTCTTGAGACTCCTTTGGGTGCACTCCTTCTTCTTCAGTTGAACACCATGAGGGTAAAACATCTCAGTACAGGAAAACCAAACGTAAAAAATAGATCTCCTCTCCCGCAGATAACTTACCTCTGTGATGTTTTAAAGAGAGAGACAAATTTGACTTATTGGATTCACGTTTTTTATTCAGATTAAAATTGCTCCAGAGCCAGTTTGGTGTCGTGGTTAAGTGCGTGGACTCTAATCAGGGAGAACCGGGTTTGATTCCCCCACGCCTCCACTTGCACCTGCTGGATGACTTTGGGTAAGCCGTAGTTCTGGCACAGCTGTTCTTGGAAAAGAGCAGTTTCTGTGAGAGCTCTCTCAGCCCCACCAACCTCACAGGGTGTCTGTTGTGGATAAGAACACGGACTCTAATCTGGGAGAACTGGGTTTGATTCCCCATTCCTCCACTTGTAACTGCTGGATGACCTTGGGCAAGCCACAGTTCTGGCACAGCTGTTCTTGGAAAAGAGCAGTTTCTGTCAGAGCTCTCTCAGCCCCACCGACCTCACAGGGTGTCTGTTGTGGATAAGAGCGCGGACTCTAATCTGGGAGAACCGGGTTTGATTCCCCCCACTCCTCCACTTGGACCTGCTGGTGTGACCTTGGGTCAGTCACAAGTTATATCAGAGCTGTTCTTGAGAATGAGCAGTTTCTGTCAGAGCTCTCTCAGCCCTGCCTGCCTCACAGGGTGTCTGTTGTGGGGAGGGGAAGGGAAAGGAGTTTGTAAGCCGCTCTGAGACTCCGAGTGAAGGGTGGTGTTATAAATCCACCCTCTTCTTCTTCTCTTCTGCTTTCTTCATGTTGCCGGTCATGTCTCCTCTGCTCAAGGGCTGGTTTATCTGTTCCCATTGGTGATTGCTTCTGACTGAATTCTCAAAACATGGCAGCCCTGGAAGCCCCTCAGCTGACCCAGAGACTGGCTGGGCCCCCTTTTAATACCCATGCATCTTCTACCCATAAACCCAAGGGCAGGAGACCCCCAAGATTTCACAATTTCTGAAGCAGTTAGGCCAGAGGGTTTTCTCTCCTTTGTCTCTCAGCCAGACACTGTCCCAATGAAGTCCTCTTCTCCATCTAGTTGGCAGACGCTACAGATTACAGTTTGGTGTAGTGGTTAAGTGTGTGGACTGTAATCTGGGAGAACCAGGTTTGATTCCCCACTCCTCAGACCTCCACTTGCAGCTGCTGGATGACCTTGGGCATTCTGTCAGAGCTGTCCTTGAAAAAAGAGCAGTTTCTGTCAGCGCTCCCTCAGCCCCACCTACCTCACAGGGTGTCCATTGTGGGGAGGGGAAGGGAAAGGAGTTTGTGAGCCGCTCTGAGACTCCCTTGGGTAGTGAAGGGCAGGGTATAAATCCAGTCTCTTCTTCTTCTTCTACCTCACAGGGTGTCTGTTGTGGGGAGGGGAAGGGAAAGGAGTTTGTAAGCCGCTCTGAGACTCCCTTGGGTAGTGAAGGGCAGGGTATAAACCCAATCTCTTCTTCTTCTTCTACCTCACAGGATGTCTGTTGTGGGGAGGGGAAGGGGAAGGAGTTTGTAAGCCGCTCTGAGACTCCCTTGGGTAGTGAAGGGCGGGGTATAAATCCAATCTCTTCTTCCTCTTCTACCTCACAGGGTGTCTGTTGTGGGGAGGGGAAGGGAAAGGAGTTTGTAAGCCGCTCTGAGACTCCCTTGGGTAGTGAAGGGCAGGGTATAAATCCAATCTCTTCTTCCTCTTCTACCTCAAAGAGTGTTGCGGGGAGGGGAAGGGAAAGGAGTTTGTAAGCCACTCTGAGACTCCCTTGGGTAGTGAAGGGCGGGGTAGAAATCCAATCTCTTCTTCCTCTTCTACCTCACAGGGTGTCTGTTGTGGGGAGGGGAAGGGAAAGGAGTTTGTAAGCCGCTTTCTTTGGGTAGTGAAGGATGGGGTATAAATCCAATCTCCTCCTCCTCCTCCTCCTCCTCCTTCTTCATAGTACAATCTAGTCTGTCACAGGAGCAGACTCCCAAACAAGATATTGAAAGTGTTTTTCCAGACACCAGGCCTTTGCATTCTTGGCTTGTGTGCCTCTGTGTCTGTGTGAAGTGCTGTGAAGTCTCTTCTCATTTATGTTGACCCTACAAATTAATGTCCTCCCAAATGTCCTGTGGTTAACAGCCATCCTCAGTTCTTATGAACCGAGGGCTGTGACTTCCTTGATGAGGTCAATCCATCTCACGTCTGGTCTTCCTTTATTCCTTCTAGCTTTTCCTTGGACTGTTGTTTTTAGTTGTTGTGGATTTTTCGGACTGTCTGGCCGTGGTCTCGGCATTGTAGGACCTGACGTTTCGCCAGCAGCTGTGACTGGCATCCTCAGAGGTATAACACGGAAAGATGGAGGGCTCTCTGTGCTCTCTGTGTCAAGCTTATACCTCGATGCAGAGAATACCCCATCTGTCTGTGTTATACCTCTGAGGAAGCCAGTCACAGCCCTGGGAAGAAGGAGGGACTGGCAGAGAAACGGCATTTTTTCCCTCCAGTGTTAAGTGAATGACCGCTATTGTTTTTCAGTGGAAGTCGTTGCATACTCAACTGTCCCTAGGCTGGCCGCCCACCAGGACATCTAAACGTAGGGAAATTCAAAAAGGGGGAAAAACCACACACATCCCTCATTCCTAGACCTAAAACTTACCTCTGTGATGTTAAAGAGAAAGAACGTCATAGTTTCAGCTTTCTCGTTCTCCGTAGGCTATCTTCTTCCCCATCTGCACCTTTCTTCAAGACCCTCTGCCATATTTCTCAGACGAACATGTCAGTCCCTACGCAACAGAATAAATGGCCCTAAGAGAGGCAGTCCTTAAACAGAGAAGGATAAATTAAAATGCATGATTGCTGACTTTAAGTCCAGTCACAAATTCAGAACAATGGACCCTGCCCCCCTGGACCGGACAGGGACGTGGGATTCTTATCTCACGGATGCTAACTTTCTGCCGCTGGGCATTTCTCTTCTCCTCTTAAGCATTTCTCCTTTCTTCTAATCCAGCTAATCACAATGTGCATGGTGCCCTTTGCATCCTGAGTCCAGTTTTTGCAACACCCCTCCCCACCCTCTGACTGGGATATAAAGACCAGAGAGATCTCCATTCTGAATTAAATGTGGCGAAGGGAGACTTGGCTCTGAAAGGTTCCGCCCGGAACAGCTTGCTAGTCTTTAGGTGCTGCTGGACTCAAAATTAGGTATTTTTGGAAAGTGTCATATAACGCACTGAACATGTCGAGACAGTGTGCGACTGCAACAAAAAAGGCCAATGCTATGCTGGGGATTATTAGGAAGGGTATTAGGAAGGGTATTAGGAAAACAGATCAGCCAGTATCATCATGCCCCTGTATAAATCGATGGTGCAACGTCATTTGGAGTACTGTGTACAGTTCTGGTCACCACACCTTAAAAAGGAGATTATAGCTTTGGGGAAAGTGCAGAAAAGGGCAACTAGAATGATCAAAGGGTTGGAGAACTTTCCCCATGAGGAAGGGTTGAGGCACTTGGGGCTCTTTAGCTTGGAGAAACGATGGCTGAGGGGTGACGTGATCAAGGTTTATAAGATTATGCATGAGATAGAGCAGGTAGAGAAAGAGGTACTTTTCTCCCTTTCTCACAATACAAGAACTCGTGGGCACTCCGTGAAATTGCTGAGCAGTCGGGTTAGAACAGATAAAAGGAAGTACTACTTCATCCAAAGAGTGATTAACGCATGGAATTCACTGGCACAGGAGGTGGTAGTGGGCAGCTACAAGCATGGACAGCTTCAAGAGGAAATTAGATTAACATATGGAGCAGAGGTCCATCAGTGGCTGTTAGGCACAAGGTATAGATGGGAACTCTTGGTCTGGGGCAAGGGACGCTCTGTATTCTTGGTGCTTGGGGGGAGGGTCAACATTGGGAGGCCTTCCAGTGCCCTGGCCCCACTGCTGGACCTCCTGATGGCCCCTGGTATTTTTGGCCACTGTGTGACAGAGTGTTGGACTGGATGGGCCATTGGCTTCTCTTATGTTCTTAAGGTATAGATAGGAGCTCTTGGTCTGGGGCAAGTGATGCTCTGTTTTCTAGGTCCCTGGGCGGGGGGCTTCTAGTGTCCTGGCCCCACTGCTGGACCTCCTGATGGCAGCTGGTATTTTTGGCCACTGTGTGACAGAGTGTTGGACTGGAGGGGCCATTGGCCTGATCCAACACAGGCTTCTCTTATGTTCTTAAGGTATAGATAGGAGCTCTTGGTCTGGGGCAAGTGATGCTCTGTATTCTTGGTGCTTGGGAGGGGTCAACAGTGGGAGGCCTTCCAGTGTCCTGATCCCACTGCTGGACCTCCTGATGGCCCCTGGTATTTTTGGCCACTGTGTGACAGAGTGTTGGACTGGATGGGCCATTGGTCTGGTCCAACATTGGCTTCTCTTATGTTCTTAAGGTATAGATAGGAGCTCTTGGTCCTGGGCAAGGGATGCTCTGTATTCTTGGTGCTTGGGGGGGATCAACAGTGGGAGGCCTTCCAGTGTCCCGGCCCCACTGCTGGACCTCCTGATGGCCCCTGGTATTTTTGGCCACTGTGTGACAGAGTGTTGGACTGGATGGGCCACTGGCCTGATCCAACATTGGCTTCTCTGATGTTCTTACGTTATTATCATACCAAGTATCCCTTTCTTTCAGCAGGAGATGTACAGCAGTCAGCGAATGGAGGAGAAGAACACAGATCGATGGATATATGTTCAGATGTGGAAGAGGTGTTTGGATATCTGGATGCACCGAGTGAGGAGGAGGAAAGTCACCCCCCTGAAAGGAGGAATAATTCTAGTCTTTTACAAGGGGATGACTCTCTATGGCAAAACGTCTGTCTAGGAGACAACGGGAATGAGTGCACTGAGAGCAGGGAAAATGCCAATGAAATATCAGTTACTAATATTCCACTAAGCATGTCCGACAGAAAGAAAATATATAAATGTCTGGAGTGTGGGAAAAGTTTCAGGCGGAAAGCGCACCTTACTTACCATCAAAGAATTCACACAGGGGAGAAACCATATAAATGCTTGGAGTGTGGGAAAAGCTTCAGTCAGAGTTCCAGTCGTACTTCTCATCAAAGAATTCATGCAGGGGAGAAACCGTACAAATGCCTGGAGTGTGGGAAAAGCTTCAATCGGGGTGACTGCCTTATTTCCCATCAAAGAATTCACACAGGGGAGAAACCATATAAATGCCTGGAGTGTGGGAAATACTTTGGTGAGAGTTCCAGTCTTACTTCCCATCGAAGAGTACACACAGGAGAGAAACCATATAAATGCCTGGAGTGTGGGAAAAACTTCAGCCAGAGTTCCAGTCTTACTTCTCATCAAAGAATTCACACAGGGGAGAAACCATATAAATGCCTGGAATGTGGGAAAAGCTTCTATGAGAGTGGAAAACTTACTTCCCATCAAAGAATTCACACAGGGGAGAAACCATATAAATGCCTGGAGTGTGGGAAAAGCTTCAGTCAGAGTAACACTCTTAGTTACCATCGAAGAATCCACACAGGAGAGAAACCATATAAATGCCTAGAGTGCGGGAAAAGCTTCAGTCGGAGTGACAGTTGCATTTCCCATCAAAGAATTCACGCAGGGGAGAAACCGTACAAGTGCTTGCAGTGTGGGAAAAGGTTCCTTCGGAGTGCACACCTTACTTCGCACCAAAGGACGCACACAGGGGAGAGGAAATATGTTCCATGTTCATGATTTTAGTTATATTCAAGAATGTTTATACATTATGAATTTGCATACCCTTTGTAAAGCTCAGTTTGAAGTTCTACAGTTTTATTTCTCTTCCTGCGTCACTTCTTATCAAAAGTGTTGCATAAAGATTTAATGAGGCTTTCTACTGGTGGCTTCCAGTCAGAAAAGACCTTATATTGCAGGGGTGTCAAACATCCAGCCCGGGAGCCAAATCCACCCTGGAGGGCTTCTATCAGGCCCGCGGTGGAACTGGCTGTCTTCTGCTTTTTCTTCCAGTTCTGCTGCTGCTGCGTCATTGTAAGTTTGCAGCTGACAGATACACACCTGAACAGCATACTCGAGATTGCAATAGCACAGACATTTTGACGCAGTAATTCAGAGCAAGAGGTGTCCGTTATCGGACACTGTTAAATAAACAAAATATTGCAAGGGTGCTGTATATTTTAAGCATGTTTTTATTTTAAGTAAAAAAAAAAACCTTTGTGTTTGTGTCCGTTATAAAGTTTATATCTCTGCTCATTTATGTCAGATCCGGCCCTCTCAGCAAATGAATTCAACACCCCTGTTATATTGGGTGAGCCTATAATGTGTGCCGGGCTTCCCACTGTACATAGCCTCCTGCTTATCAACTTAAAAACTGACTTGCCTGAATCTTAAGAGAATTGTAATGTTTATGTATTTAGCTGAGTTTGAGAAATGTTAGTAGACCTGATTGTTGTTGCATGCATTTCTCTGTACTTGTGTGATTGACTCTCACCTGTTCATCCAGTTCTCGTCTAATACAAAGAGCATGCTTTATTTTAAATAAAATCATTCTCTCTAAGAAGTTCACCGTTCGTTCTGCCGACACAAGATCTGGAATCAGACCTCAAATCTTTCATTATATCTTTCAGAAAGTTTGCTTCATGTAATGTAATAGTAGATGTAGAAGTGATTGTAAGCATTACTTTGTACCCCTTTCCTATTCTCTGTCTCTCCACCCCTTTTCCTAAAAAAGAAAGTTTGCTTAATGTGTCCTTGCTGACTTTTATACTACAACCACAAATAGACCAGCACCTATGAAGAAGAAGAAGAAGAGATTGGATTTATACCCCGCCCTTCACTTGGAGTGTCAGAGCAGCTTACAAACTCCTTTCCCTTCCCCTCCCCACAACAGACACCCGGTGAGGTAGGTGGGGCTGAGAGAACTCTGACAGAAACTGCTCTTCTTCAGGAACAGCTCTTGTGACTGACCCAAGGTCACATCAGCAGGTGCAAGTGGAGGAGTGGGGAATCAAACCTGGTTCTCCCAGATTAGAGTCCGTGCACTTAACCACTACGCCCAACTGGCTCACTATAAAGGACCCAATTCAAGTGCTGTACAAAACATGAACTATTATTCAAAAAAGAAATCTTTCTCCATCGTTTTCTTCATACAAAAACGTTACAAGAAGACACAGTCTCAAAAAGTGGAACACAAAGGCAACGTAGGTTTAAAGACACTATATATCCAGTCCAATATCTTGTGTCCAGGCACTCAATTCCAAAATAAAGTCCAACAGTTTAACTCCCACGTTGCCTGATAGAAGGCACAGCTGTATAATTAATGTTCGGTTTTTAGAAGGCACAGCCGTATAATTAGTGTTCTGTTCTGACGGAATGTGTCGACCTTCTTTCTCCTCTTTCTCAAAAGAGCATTCGTCTGAGAAGTGACTGTTACCGGTCTGTGACACCACTTCTTCTTTCAATCTTGAGATCTAGATTTTGTTCTAGAGAAAAATTTCTTTCGTTTCCAGGATCCATTTTATCTCCATATCCGTGGAGTAGCCATGTCAATCGCCTGCTTATTTACGGCAGAGTTTGGAATGCATGAGAACTACAATCCCGAGGTTAATCCATTTTGCAATCTGATTATAAAATATTTCAGGTTTGTGGATGACATATTCCTTATTTTTAAAGAGGGAGAGAAGTTTGCTGATTCTGTTGAATGGTTGAATTAATAGGCATATCACTATTGAATTCTCTGGCACTCGGGATTTAGTAACTGACTTTTTTGGATACAATAGTTGATAAAAAATATTAATAATAGTTTGGCAATTAGTACTTTTAAAAAGGAAACAGATAAAAATGCACTATCATGTTATACTTCACACCATCCTGTACATTTAAAACATAACCTTCCATTTAGCCAGTTATTAAGAATAAAAATAAATTCATCTTCAAGAAGAGATTATTTGAAAGATAGTTGGAGGTTGAAAGAACAATTCATTCAGAGAGGGTACCCTAAAATAGTAGTCGAAAGAGCCAGCCAAAGGGTTAAGAGTACTGAGAAAAGAACTTTATTATAACAACAGAATAAAGAAGTGGATCAGATAAATAGAATTACGTGGGCTCTTAAAGACACCTCAAAGACTTATAAAATCAAGAAAATAATCAAATCCCACTGGCATCTGTTAGAAGAAATACCTGGTTGCCAACTACTACCCATCATAGGGCTCCAAAGAACTAGAAACTCACAAGATACGTTAGGGCAGAGGTGTCAAATATGTGGCAAACATGAAGGGCTTCTATCAGGCCCACAGTAGAACTTGGCTGTCTTCTGCTTCTTCTTCCAGTTCTGCTGCTGCTGTGTTATCATGGTTTTGCAGCTTACAGATACACACCTGAACAGCGCACTCGAGATTGCAACATTGCGCAGGCATTTTGATGCAACAATTCAGAGCAAGAGGTGTCCGTGATCAGACGCTGTTAAATCAACAAAATATGGCAGGACCGCTAACGTTTCAAGCATGTTTTTATTTTAAGTTAAAAGAACCCCTTTGTGTTTGTGTCTGTTATAAAGTTTAAATCTCCGCTACCTGGCATTACATTTTATGACAGACACGGCCTGTTCCAACAAGGTCTCATTTATGACAGACACGGCCTTGTAACAAATGGGTATGACATCCCTGTGTTAGGGCATTCTGATTTAAAGATACAGAACATTAGGAATGAGGGTTCTTTAAATGTGGATCATGTTCAGGGTGTAAGGTAAAGGTAAAGGTTCCCTTGCTCGAAAGCCAGTCGAATCCGACTCTAGGGTTGCGGTGCTCATCTCCGTTTCAAAGCCAAAGAGCCAGCGCTGTCCGAAGACGTTTCCGTGGCCATGTGGCTGGCATGACTCAACACCAAGGCACACGGAACGTTGTTACCTTCCCACCGAAGTGATACCTATTTATCTACTTGCAATTTCTTGCTTTCGAACTGCTAGGTGGGCAGGAGCTGGAACTAGAGACGGGAGCTCACTCCGTCATGCGGCACTCTCGGGTCTCGAACTGCTGAACTACCGACCTTCCACAGCCTGCAGTTCAGCATCTTAACCACTTGAGCCACCGCAGCTCCTCAGGGTGTAGACGGGCTATTGAATCAAAAACCTATTTACGTAAAGTAAATAATGATAAAGTGCAAATTGAACAGTTTATGTATATATACAATTCATTGCCCATGTGTTAAAACGTACATTGGTTGAGAAAGAAGTACTTTTCTCCCTTTCTCACAATACAAGAACTCGTGGGCACTCCGTGAAATTGCTGAGCAGTCGGGTTAGAACAGATAAAAGGAAATACTTCTTCACCCAAAGAGTGGTTAACACGTGGAATTCACTGCCACAGGAGGTGGTGGCAGCTACAAGCATGGACAGTTTCAAGAGGGAATTGGATAAACATCTGGAGCAGAAGTCCATCAGTGGCTACTAGCCACAGGGTATAGATGGGAACTCTCAGTCTGGGGCAGGTGATGCACTCTATTCTTGGTGCTGGAGGGGGCAGCAGTGGGAGGGGCTTCTAGTGTCCTGGCCCCACTGCTGGACCTCCTGATGGCTCCTGGTATATTTTGGCCGCTGTGTGACAGAGTGTTGGACTAGATGGGCCATTGGCCTGATTCAACATTGGCTTCTCTTATGTTCTTATGGGTCCACAGTGTGTGAAATCGGGACACAGGTCACGAAGCATTTATCACGAATTAGACACAGTGTCCAGGACGCTCCTTTGGTGAAAGACTGGATCCAGGCTAACCATAGTCTTGAAGATTTAAGATTCAAGGTGCTTTTGAAATATGTGGGGAGGCAGTTTGAAAATGCTGACGGACACTGGATATTATTGCAGCAGGAGACAAGACTAATTTTTCGTTTACGGACAATGTGTCCAACTGGTCTTAATATGCAAAATGATTATTCTTGTTTCTTATGAATTAGTAGTACAGGTAGCTTATATGAAGCTTTCTTTGATACTGTTATCTTTAAGTGGATTGAAGACGCTCTGATTAGCAACACCAGGGGATCTGAGCCTAGAATGATAGAATGTTAGAGTTGGAAGGGACCTTGCAGGTCATCTAGTCCAACCCCTTGCACTCTGCAGGAGCACAGCCGAAAGACAGCCCTACGTACCTACAACATTCCCGAAAGATGGTCATCCAGCCTCCACTTGAAAACGTCCAGGGAAGGAGCATCCACCACCTCCCGAGGCAGACTGTTCCACTGCTCAACCACTCTTCTTACAGTTAGGAAGTTTCTCCTGATATTTAGTTGGTAACGACTCCCTTGTCATTTCCACCCATTCAATCTAGTCTTGCAATCTGGAGCAAGAGAGAATAGATCGGCTCCATCTTTTACATGATAGCCCTTCAGATATTGGAAGACTGCCATCATGTCCCCTCTAAGCCTTCTCTTTCCCAGGCTAAACATACCCAACTCTTTCAGCCTTTCCTCGTAAGACTTGGGATTCAAACCCTCTCACCATCCTGGTCGCCCTCTTCTGGACACGCTTGAGCGTGTCCACATCCTTCCTAAAGTGTGGTGCCCAAAACTGGACACAGGACTCCAGGTGAGGCCTGACCATAGCAGAATAGAGCAGAACTACCACCTCCCGTGATCTGGACACAATGCTTCTGTTAATGCATCCCCTAAAAGGGGTAACTTCTCTGGTATGAGGGGACATGTGAGGAAGAAATTGAAAGGAAGAGTGGAGAAGGTCAAAACCATTGGGGAAGCTTGGAGACTATTTAAAAAGACAATCCTAGAAGCTCAGAAAAAATATATACCGCAGGTTAGGAAAGGTACAAATAGGTATAGAAAAAAGCCTGCATGGTTAACAAATAAAGTAATGGAAGCTGTAAAAGGTAAGAAGGATTCCTTTAAGCGGTGGAAAGCTAGTCTTAGTGAGGTTGATAAAAGGGAACACAGACTATGGCAAATAAAATGCAAGTCTGTGATCAGGCAAGCAAAAAGGGAATATGAGGAGCATATCGCAAAAAACATAAAGACCAACAATAAAACTTTCTTCAAATACATTAGAAGTAGGAAGCCAGCCAGGGAGGCAGTGGGGCCCTTGGATGACCAAGGGGTAAAAGGAGTAGTGAAGGATGATAGGGAAATGGCTGAGAAGCTGAATGCATTTTTTGCCTCTGTCTTCACTGTGGAAGAGGAGAAGTGTTTGCCCACTCCAGTAGCACTGATTTCGGGAGGGGGTTTGAAAGACCTGAATCAGATTGCGGTGACAAGAGAGGAAGTCCTCCGACTGATGGACAATTTAAAAACTAATAAATCACCAGGCCCGGATGGCATTCATCCGAGAGTTCTGAAAGAACTCAAATGTGAACTTGTGGATCTCCTGACAAAAATATGTAATCTTTCTTTAAAATCTGCCTCCATTCCTGATGACTGGAAGGTAGCTAATGTCACTCCCATCTTTAAAAAGGGCTCCAGGGGAGATCCAGGAAATTACAGGCCAGTCAGTCTGACATCGATACCGGGTAAGTTGGTGGAAACTGTTATTAAGGAAAGAATTAGTAGGCACATTGATGAACAAAAACTATTGAGGCAGACTCAGCATGGGTTCTGTAAGGGAAGATCTTGTCTCACTAACCTGTTAGTGTTTTTTGAGGGAGTGAACAAACATGTGGACAAGGGGGACCCAATAGATATTATTTACCTTGACTTCCGGAAAGCTTTTGATACAGTTCCTCATCAAAGGCTCCTAAGTAAGCTCAATAGTCATGGGATAAAAGGACAAGTCCTCTTGTGGATCAAAAACTGGCTTATAAATAGGAAACAGAGAGTGAGTATAAATGGGAAACTTTCTCAGTGGAGGGTGGTAAGCAGTGGGGTACCACAGGGATCAGTACTCGGTCCCATGCTTTTTTAACTTGTTTATTAACGATTTGGAATTGGGAGTAAGCAGTGATGTGGCTAAATTTGCAGATGACACGAAGTTGTTCAGGGTGGTGAAAACCAGGGAGGATTGTGAGGCACTCCAAAGGGATCTGTTGAGGATGGGTGAGTGGGCGTCAACGTGGCAAATGGGGTTCAATGTGGCCAAGTGCAAAGTGATGCACATTGGAGCCAAAAATCCTAACTATAAATACACATTGATGGGGTCTGATCTGGCAGAGACGGACCAAGAGAGAGATCTTGGAGTCGTAGTGGATAACTCGCTGAAAATGTCTACACAATGTGTAGCTGCAATAAAGAAGGCCAACGCTATGCTGGGGATTATTAGGAAGGGAATTGATAACAAATCAGCCAGTATCATCATGCCCCTGTATAAATCATTGGTGCGACCTCATTTGGAATACTGTGTACAGTTCTGGTCACCACATCTCAAAAAGGATATTATAGCATTGGAAAAAGTGCAGAGAAGGGCAACTAGAATGATAAAAGGGTTGGAACACCTTCCCTATGAAGAAAGGTTAAAATGCTTGGGGCTCTTTAGCTTGGAGAAACGACGGCTGAGGGGTGACATGATCGAGGTTTATAAGATTATGAATGGGATTGAGCAGGTTGAGAAAGAAGTACTTTTCTCCCTTTCTCACAATACAAGAACTTGTGGGCACTCTATGAAATTGCTGAGCAGTCGGGTTAGAACAGATAAAAGGAAATACTTCTTCACCCAAAGAGTGATTAACATATGGAATTCACTGCCACAGGAGGTCGTGGCAGCTGCAAGCATGGACAGTTTCAAGAGGAAATTAGATAAACATATGGAGCAGAAGTCCACCAGTGGCTATTAGCCACAAGGTATAGATGGGAACTCTCAGTCTGGGGCAGGTGATGCACTCTATTCTTGGTGCTGGAGGGGGCAGCAGTGGGAGGGCTTCTGGTGCCCTGGCCCCACTGCTGGACCTCCTGATGGCACCTGGTATATTTTGGCCGCTGTGTGACAGAGTGTTGGACTAGATGGGCCATTGGCCTGATTCAACATTGGCTTCTCTTATGTTCTTATGTTCTTATGTTCTTATGATTAATGCACCTTAAGGAACGCAGGGTGTGATTCATTACAAGGCAGCTGCATATGTGTCCATGAAGAAGAAGAGATTGGATTTATACCCTGCCCTTCGCTACCCAAGGGAGTCTCAGAGTGGCTTACAAACTCCTTTCCCATCCCCTCCCCACAACCGACACCCTGTGAGGTAGGTGGGGCTGAGAGAGTTCTAACAGAGACTGCTCTTTTTCAAGAACAGCTGTGCCAGAACTTGTGACTGACCCAAGGTCACATCAGCAGCCGCATGCGGAACGAGCGATTTGGCTCCTGAAGAAGAGAAGAAGAAGAAGAGATTGGATTTATATCCCGCCCTTCACTGGGAGTCTCAGAACGGCTTACAGTCTCTTTTCCCTTCCCCTCCCCACAACAGACACCCTGTGAGGTAGGTGGGGCTGAGAGAGTTCTAACAGAGACTGCTCTTTTTCAAGAACAGCTGTGCCAGAACTTGTGACTGACCCAAGGTCACATCAGCAGCCGCATGTGGAGCGAGCGATTTGGCTACTGAAGAAGAGAAGAAGAAGAAGAGATTGGATTTATATCCCGCCCTTCACTGGGAGTCTCAGAGCGGCTTACAGACTCCTTTCCCTTCCCCTCCCCACAACAGACACCCTGTGAGGCAGAAGAAGAGAAGAGATTGGATTTATACCCCGCCCTTCACTAGCCAAAGGTGTCTCAGAGCGGCTTAGAAACTCCTTTCCCTTCCCCTCCCCACAACAGGCACCCTGTGAGGTAGGCGGGGCTGAGAGAGCTCTTGACAGAACTGTCCTTGAGAGAACTCTGGCTTGCCCAAGGTCATCCAGCAGGTGCGAGTGGAGGAGTGGGGGAACCAAACCCGGTTCTCCCAGACTAGAGTCCACGCACTTAACCACAACACCAAACTGGCTCATGGGATTAGTTTGGTTTGCTTTTATTCATTTAGAGAAAAACTTGATGCCACCTCTCCAGGAACCTACCCAGGACAGCTTGCAGAATAGGTAAAAGGTAAAGGTTCCCTTGCTCGAAAGCCGGTCGAATCCAACTCTAGGGTTGCGGTGCTCGTCTCCGTTTCAAAGCCGAAGAGCCAGCGCTGTCCGCAGAATAACAGACTAACAAAACCAAAACATTAACCAATACTAATCAAAAGCGTTTAAAAACTCAGTCCAGCATAAAAAGATTGACCTTGACCATAATAGCAGTTTCCAGACCGTTGTACTGGGAGAAGTGACGTGAGAAAACATGACTTGGAGGGCCCCGGCCCAGCCTGATCTCCTCAGATCTCAGAGGCCCAACAGGCGCTGGTTTGTCATAGAATCACAGAGTTGGGACCTCCAGGGTCATCTAGACCAACCCCCTGAACAATGCAGGGAATTCACAAATACCTCTCCCTCCACTCCCTCAGCGACCACTGTTCCACACCCAGAAGATGACAAAAAAACCTCCAGGACCCCTGGCCAAATTGTCCTGGAGAAGAATTGCTTCCTGACCTCAAAGCGGAGATCAGCATTTCCCTGGGCGTGTGAGAAAGGGCCACAAGAACTAAGCCCTGAGGCAACCCCTTCCCGTCCTCCCTCTCGTGATCTGCCAAAGTTCACAGAATCCGCAATGCTGTCAGACAGCCATCTGGCCTCTGCTTGAAAACCTGCAAAGGAGGAGAGCCCACTGAGGAAGTCCTTCTTCACCCAAAGAGTGATTAACACATGGAATTCACTGCCACAGGAGGTGGTGGCAACTACAAGCATGGACAGTTTCAAGAGGGAATTAGATAAACATCTGGAGTAGAAGTCCATCAGTGGCTATTAGCCACAGGGTATAGATGGGAACTCTCAGTCTGGGGCAGGTGATGCACTCTACTCTTGGTGCTGGAGGGGGCAGCAGTGGGAGGGGGCTTCTGGTGCCCTGGCCCCACTGCTGGACCTCCTGATGGCACCTGGTATATTTTGGCCGCTGTGTGACAGAGTGTTGGACTGGATGGGCCATTGGCCCGATTCAACGTTGGCTTCTCTTATGTTCTTATGTACTCTGTCAGGAAGTCTTCCCAATGTTTAGCCGAAAACTCTTCTGATTTAATTTCAATGTTCATTCAAGTAGTTACCATTTATTTCGTCAGGGTTTTTGCAATAATTTATTTTTCGTGTAACTATACAGGTACATTGGTGTGATAAGAACGCAACTTCCTTTTACGAAACAAACCAACCCCTCTCATATATAGCAAAGGTCACTGCTGATTTGCCCTTCTAAGAAAACTGGACTTTAAATAGCTGTACCCGGGAGGCTTTGTATAGCAACTATCCCAGCCGAGAGCCTATGGGACTCTCGGCCACTGTAAATAGCCAATGTCTTGAGTGGGGTGTGTTTTGGGTGTGGGGTTTTGAGGGGATATAAACCGGCCTGCAAGCCAGGTAAAGTTGTCTTGTTCTTGAACTACTAAAGTATGTGAGAGCTGAAATCACTCGTCAGTCTCAGTACTTTTCACAATCCATAGACAAAAGAACCTCCTCAGGAAAGCTCCTCCATTAGCATTTCCATAGCCTGGAGAACTACTACAAGATAATGACTCAGCCCTACCCCACCTTTCAGGGTAGATATAAATCACCTGCCTACCATTTTTCTTCTCACCTTGACACAGAGAGCACTCCATCTTTCTGTGTTATACCTCTGAGGATGCCAGTCACAGCTACTGGCGAAACGTCAGGTCCTACAGTGCCAAGACCACGGCCGCACAACCCGGAAAATCTACAGTAACTAATACTAACTTGATCTGTATTTTCATGCCTGTTGTAGGGTAGCTTCCAGTGATGTGGGGGGGGGTATGGCATATGCAAATAAGTTATGCTAATGAGTTTTGCTAATGAGCTCCTGCACCTCTTTTTCCTCAAAATGTCCCCTGACTACAGGTAAGTACTCAAATAACACACACTCTCCTCTAAGGAATGCCCTCCCCACAAATACATGGCAAGCAACATTCCCTCTGAGCTGAGTTAGTGTGAGCTAGCTTGCAGTTTTTTAACCTCTGGTTCGCACATTTTTGTCTTCACTCAGGAAGGAGGGCTCCAGAGCAAACTAATTTAAGCAATAGCCAAATCGCTCGCTCACAACTTCAATGCCAGTAGCTCACGAAGTAGAATTTTTGCACACAAGACAGCCACAGCTTAGAGGGAGGATTGATGGCAAGCAGTGAAGCATAACGGAGAGAAGCGGAAACCGAAGCCTGACACACTGCCTGTTTGATAAATGTGGGGAACCAGTTTGTGGTGAAAACCTTTCCCCTCAGCTACAAGATGTTTTTTAGGGTATATATATAAATCATTCTCTTTAAAGCTTGAAGGTTACCATGTCTGTTCCTCCCCAGGCATAGGCCTCAACTCTGTCTTCTCCTGGTGGTAGAGTTAAACCACTCTACTGCACTACCGGGCAGGGCTACATACGAAATTGTCTGCTGCCTTGCTAAGACAATTCCCCTGTCCTGTCAGCACTCTCCTAGGTTCTGGTGTGAAGACAGTCGAGTGGCTGAGTCAGAGAGTCCCAAGGCTGAACCCCATGGGTCCCTACATAACTAGCCAAACTGTTCTTTATTTTTCAAGATTCTATTAAACTTTATTTGATTTCAGTCATAGAATGTTAGAGTTGGAAGGGGACCTTGCAGGTCATCTAGTCCAACCCCCTGAGCTCTGCAGGAGCGAAGCCGAAAGATAGCCCTACAACATACCCGAAAGATGGACGTCCAGCCTCCGCTTGAAAACGTCCGGCGAAGGAGCCTTCACCCCTCCCGAGGCAGTCTGTTCCGCTGTTCAACCACTCTCACAGTTAGGAAGTTTCTCCTGATACTTGGCAGGTAACGACTCCTTTGACATGTCCACCCGTTAGATCTAGTCTTGCAATCTGGAGCAAGAGAGAATAGATCTGCTCCATCTTCTACACGACAGCCCTTCAGATATTGGAAGACTGCAATCATGTCCCCTCTAACTTCTAGGCTAAACATACTCAACTCTTTCAGCCTTTCCTCGTAAGACTTGGATTCCAACCCTCTCACCATCCTGGTCACCCTCTTCTGGACACGCTCGAGCTTGTCGACATCCTTCCTAAAATGTGGTGCCCAAAACTGACCACAGGACTCCAGGTGAGGCCTGACCATAGCAATAAGTTTAATCTAAAGGCAACAGAACTCTCTAAAGCCACACAGCAAAACCCAAGAAAACTAGCTTAACTAGAAGACATTTTTCAGAAGCTGCATTAGATGGCAGAGTCCTTAAGCCCAGGAGTCAAAGGCCATAGCTTATGCATTTACATAGCTGTGTATTGCCATATGAGCAGATCACTCTTCAGGCCTTCCGTCCATCAGAATCCAAGCTAGTCTCCTGTCTCCCAGCTATTAGCTCAATTATAGGTATTTTGGGGGCAAGAAGCATCAGGTGATGATGACGCCCCATCAGGACACATTCTTGCTAGAAGCCTCTAGAAAATTACCTCATCATCACCCCAATCCCTCCCCTCCCATCCTATGGGCTTCATGAGAAGCCAATTACTACACTTTCAGCTCTGGCCTTGAAGATGATCAAGCCTGTGTAGGCCCAGAGACCCATTAGTAACACCTGCAGGATGGAGCGATCCCCGTTACCGTTCACATTAACCCTTGAGGGTTCTTTGCCTCACACGCCTCCTTGGAAAAGCTGAGGTTCATGGCCCAAACCATGATCAAAGCTTGCATCCCTAGGCAAAGCAACGACAATTCTATTTGGTGAAGTGGATCAAGATTTTCATAGCAGCATAAAGGTAAAATCAGCAGCGCAACATGCCTATTGAAGCAGAACTACAGAAAATCACCTATCAAGGCATTACCCTCCCCCTTGATGGGACAGACTGTCGGCCATGATGTTCCGACTGCCTTTGATGTGAGCAATTTCAAAACTAAAATCTTGAAGACTCAAAGCCCACCTTAGGATCCACACATTGTTTCCCTTCGTCCTATGAATAAAGGACAATGGGTTATGGCCTGTTTTCACAACCAATTTGGCACCACCCAGATATGGCTTTAATTCACTAAGGGCACAAAACACTTGTTCATGGGGCAGGAGGTTTCTCTTCAGATAGATTATTTCATCATTTCCCTTTTGAAGTAACACAGCTCCCAGGCCCCTCTCTGGAGCATTGGCTCTAACCACAAACAGATTTTTATAATTGGGAGGCACACCGGGACAGGTGCTTGCACCAGCTGCTTCTTTAAATCATCAAAGGCCTGCTGGCACGCAGGAGTCCATATTACCTTAGTGGGTGCCCTTGTCTTACACAAATCGGTGTACTGGCCCCTTTTATGTATATTCTATATAAATTTACTAGGCCTGGAAATGCTTGTGCTTCCTTTTTTGTGAGTGGCTTGGGCCACTCCATAAGGCTAGCAACCTTGGCCTTGTGAGGCTTAATGCTACTTGACCCAATCACATGCCCCAAATAGACAATTTGATTACACCCAAATTGACACTTAGAGCCCTTAATGGGGAGAAGAAGAGATTGGATTTATACCCCGCCCTTTACTCAGGAGTCTCAGAGCGGCTTACAAACTCCTTTCCCTTCCCCACCCCACAACAGACACCTTGTGAGATAGGTGGGGCTGAGAACTCTTTCGAGAACTGCCCTTTCAAGGACAGCTTGTTATCTCAATAGAGACCTCATGTACCTGTATCCTGATTTAGGAAACACAAGGGAGCCAGAGACTTAGGAGATTTCGAGTAAAGCTTTATTGCTAGTAAAAGTGGGAAAAAACTTGTAAAAGGTTTTTTTCCGAAGAGCATGAGTTTACATACACGCTTGAAATACAATTCCGACAGGTGGAGGCGTAGTCCTTGTACGGTTATTTCCTACAGATAAGTGTCCTAAAATCTATTCTGAGGACCTTGACATTTCACCTGTGCCAAGTTCTTGTGCTTTCATGTTAACAGAAATTAATGCAAGCTTCCCAATTTAGTATCCCGCCCAAACATACCTGTGTCCCTAAATACTAGTCCTTCGAAATAATTTTAACCTTTTTTTTTGTCCCACAGGTGTGCTTTGATTAGTATGCATAGTTAGGCGTCAGCTAGGCATATCATCTAATAGCTAATGGCTTAATCAGTAACCTCTAGTTCTTCTTGTAGCAGAAACGAATAAATTAGTCAAGGCCTCTTATGCTTTGGGGGTCTACAGGACCCATAAGGCTGTTGGGGGCCTAGTCAAGCTAGGCCAAGATCCATCAAACTCTTGTCAGAACTATGGCTTCTCCAAGGTCATCCAGCAGCTGCAAGTGGAGGAGTGGGGAGCGGAGGCTGGATGACTATCTTTTGGGTATGTTGTAGGGCTATCTTTCAGCTACACTCCTGCAGAGTGCAGGGGGTTGGACTAGATGACCTGCAAGACCCCTTCCAACTCTGACATTCTGTGATTCTATGATTCAAACCTGGTTCTCCCAGATTAGAGTCCACACACTTAACCACTACACCAAACAGGCCTGCTCCAGCAACTGTCTCAGTTCCAGTGACAAAGTGTCTGGAATGAGGGAATAAACAGGCAAGTTTAGCAGCAGGATGGGGAAGCCAGGGCACTAATTTCTCCACGGCCCTAATAGGGTAAGCAGACTTTATACAAACAAGTCCACATAAACAGGAAATTTATTAAAAGGGGGATTAAAAAAACCCCCAACAACTGTGAAGATAGGAAGCCAGCAGGGGATTGGGGACCAGCCAGTATATTGCACTGAGTGCAATATATATGACACTCAACTGGACAAAAGTCATGGGTGTGTGATCAGTCCCTCGGTGTGTGATCGGTCCCCCGGTCCACACCCTTGAGGCCAAGCTGGCTGACCTGGAGAAGCAGAGATGATAAGTTAGGCACATGGATAAGACCCTCAGGGACCTGGTAGATGTGTCCCACTCTGAGAATGGCAATGCTGCTGCTTTTGGAGAGCCGGAGGTTCAGGGGACGGCAGAAGACAGGAGGGCCTGGCGTGATCTGGTCCATGGGGTCGCGAAGAGTCGGACTTGACTGGGTGACTGAACAACAGCAACAAAAGGTTCAGGGGAAACAGGGCACTGTGCTAATGAAAGGGGGGATGTCCCCTCAGAAGGGACCCTCTAATGATTCCATGTTTTGGTGTGTGGGTTCCTTTAAATGTTTGGTTTGAGTGCAGTGCTGGAAGGGGAGCGATAGAGGGAGACAAGTGTGCTGTGACTGGCTGATGGCTGAGAATGTGTGAAGAGCGTGTGAAGTTTGAAGAGTGGACATGGTCTGTGTGAATTTAAGATTTGGAGTCTATTTCTGGGTGAATAAGACCAACAGTTTAGTCTGTGTGACTAAGAGAGTTGTTTCTATTCTGAGTGAATAAAACTAAGAGACTAGCCTGTGTGAAGATATATGAGAGTATACTGAGTGTGTAAGGCTGTCAGAGTGGAGTCTGAGAGACTGTTTGTAGCACCAAGTTTTGCCAGTTATATTTGCAAGTTCCTTTTTCAGGAACAGTTCAAAATAACCAGAACCTATTTTGTTCTGTATTCAATAAATCAATTTTTATTTAAGCTTACCCCAGCAATCAGTACAGTTCTTCCTCAGGGTTGGTGAACAGGTATCCTTTCGCATTAAGGAACCATTCTTGAGCACCTGGTAGTGGGTGATTCAATCCTTAGACATGCAGACAGATGGGTAGCGAACCCACATACTGACTGCAGAGTAACTTGCCCACCTGGTGCGAAGGTAGTGGGCATTGTGCGTGATCTAGGTAGGCTGGTAGACAGTGCTGAGGAGGAGCCAGTGGTTGTGATACACGTTGGCACCGACAATGTGGGGCAATGTAGCCATGTGGTCCTGGAGGAAAAATTTAGGCTGCTGGGCAGGAGACTCAAGGCCAGGACCTCCAAGGGAGCCTTCTCAGAAGTGCTACCTGTTCCACATTGCAGGGACAACTAAACAGGCCCAAATTAGCAGTCTCAGTGTCTGGATGAGATGATGGTGTAGTGAAGAACAGTTTTAAGTTCGTTAGACAGTGGGATGCTTTTTGGAACAAGCAGGACCAGTACAAAAGAGATGGCCTCCACTTTCCTGAGATGGAACCAGGCTGCTGGCATGTAAAAATCTACACTGTTCGCATAAATCTTTTATTAAATGTCTGCAATTTAAAAGCCATAGGTTTTCAAGATGTCTCCTCCAGTCAGGAGCTGCTGGCAGTCTGGTAATCTTCTGTGTTAGGGAAGTAAAATGTAAAGAACAAGGCAGAAATTACATATATTACAGTTTGGTAGAAAAAAAGAGAGGTGATAACAAAAGTTGAGGTCAACTTTAGTTCCAGAAACCCAACTTTTCTCTGCTGCTTTTGCTGGAATGAGAACCTGGTAGAGCTGGATAAGTTAGTACCCCCCCACCATGGGTTCACCTCTCAGTTGGGTCATCCCCCACGGGGGAGTGGTAAGGATAAACAAATAAATTCTCTCCTTTCCTGATGTGGTAAGTCCAAGAGGGAGATATGTCTGGATATGTCTGGAGCCTTTGAAAAGTGCTCCCTGCAAGTCACCATTTTCCCTAGAAGTCTCCCCTGTATGAATCCTTTGATGTGCGATTCTGAGTAAACCATTTTCAATGCTCCATAGATTTATACAGCTTTTCCCGTGTGAAGCTTCTGATGTGAAGACCGGGCACTACTCTGAGAAAAGCACTTTCCACACTTCAAGCATCTATATGGCTTCTCCCCAGTATGAATCCTTTGATGTGATTTTAGGGAGTCATTCCGAGAGAAGCACTTTCCACACTCCAAGCATTTATATGGCTTCTCCCCTGTGTGAACCGTTTGATGTAAACTTAGGCTGCGACTGTGGGAGAAGCACTTTCCACACTCCAAGCATTTATATGGCTTCTCTCCAGTATGAATCCTTTGATGTGTCCTTAGGTGGCTATTGTTAGAGAAGCACTTTCCACACTCCAAGCATTTATATGGTTTCTCCCCTGTGTGAACCCTTTGATGTTTAGTTAGGTCAACATTCTGAGAGAAGCACCTTCCACACTCAAAGCATTTATATGGTTTCTCACCAGTATGAATCTTTTGATGTGTCCTTAGGTGGCTACGCTGAGAGAAGCACTTTCCACACTCCAGGCATTTATATGGCTTCTCCCCTGTGTGAACCGTTTGATGTGAAGTTAGGCTGCAACTGTTGGAGAAGCACCGTCCACACTCCAAGCATTTATATGGCTTCTCTCCAGTATGAATCCTTTGATGTGATTTTAGGGTGCCACTCCGAGAGAAGCATTTTCCACACTCCAAGCATTTATATGGCTTCTCCCCGGTATGAACCCTTTGATGTGCCCTTAAGTGGCTATTCTCAGAGAAGCATTTTCCACACTCCAAGCATTTATATGGCTTCTCCCCAGTATGAATCTTTTGATGTACAGTTAGGCCGTGATTATAGGAAAAGCACTTTCCACACGCCAAGCATTTATATGGCTTCTCCACAGTATGACTCTTTTGATGTGTCCTTAGGTTGCTACTCTGAGAGAAGCACTTTCCACACTCTAAGCATTTATATGGTTTCTCCCCAGTATGAATCTTTTTATGTGCAGTTAGGCTGCTATCAATGGAGAAGCCTTTTCCACACTCCCAACATTTATATGGCTTCTCCCCAGTATGAATCCTTCGATGTGTAGTTAAGCTGCCACTATAGGAGAAGCACTTTCCACACTCCAAGCATTTATATGGCTTCTCCCCAGTATGAATCTTTTGATGTGCAGCTAGGTTGCTTCCATAGAAGTAGCACTTTCCACACTCCAAGCATTTAAATGGCTTCTCTCTAGTATGAATCTTTTGATGTGCAGTTAGGCTGCTATTCTTGGAGACGCCCTTTCCACACTCCAAGAGTTTATATGGTTTCTCCCCTGTGCAAATCTTTTGATGCCTAGTTCTTGCACTACAACAAAGGAAGCGCTTTCCACATTCCTCATATTTATACCCATTCAAGAATGATGGAACATTGTGATGTGTTTTAGCACTGAATTTGCAGTTGAACCCTTTCTGGTTCGTGGCACTATTAGGTCTCCTTTTTCTCTTCTCTGTTTCATCTTTGGTTGAGACCTTGGGCTTATTACCCCTTTGCTTCTGTTTTGGTTTCCTTTTTCTTTTGCAAAGTCTCTTTGGTGCCACTTGATCTCCAGGTTTTGCTTCCACCTGTGGATTGTCGTCTTTTTCCACGACCCTCCTTCCTGATTCCTTCTCACTTCCCTTCTCCCTCACATCTCCAACTGCAAAAAAAGGACCAAAATAATTTCAGAAGGATAAAATACAAATACCAGTCAGCAGGTACAGTCAATAGTCAATGGTATTTTCTACAACCAGAGCCAAGGGCTTAGGAAAACCTCAGCAATACTTAAACACACACCAGGATGACTTGGAAAAGAAGGAATAAGTGACCAAAGGAAGGAGGAGGTAATTTCTTGTTTCTCTTCCAGAACTTGCTGAGATCACATTAAGGTTAATAATTTTATTTACGGAACACATAAAGCAGAACAGGAAAAGAAATGCTTTAAGGATCTTGAATGTTATTGGAATATTTTGATTAAATCAAAAGAATAAAATATGGAACCCTTAAATCCAGAGATTGGAGACGTGGACAGACAAGATAGATATTTCTACAAACCAGGCCCACCACCCAGTATTGTCTGCCTTCAAGCTCTGGCTGGGGCAGGTGAGGGGTGCTCCAGCCTTTGAGGCCCAACACCTCTGGGCCTGGCCCAGCAGCAATCAGAGCCAGACAACTTAACCCCAAAGGACTTGCAGGACTCACCCAGGACTGGCTGCCTGCTGCTCTTCAACAGCAGCCACACTGCAAACGCCAGTGTGGTCTAGTAAACACATGAACACATAAAGCTACCTTGTACCAAATCCGACTCTTAAGGACATAAGAGAAGCCAATGTTGGATCAGGCCAAAGGCCCATCCAGTCCAACACTCTGTCACACAGCAGCCAAAAATACCAGGTGCCATCAAGAGGTCCAGCAGTGGGGCCAGGGCACTAGAAGCCCCTCCCACTGTTAACCCCCACCCCCCAAAGCACCAAGAATACAGAGCGTCCCTTGCCCCAGAGTCCCTATCTATACATTGGGGTTAATAGCCACCGATGGACCTCTGCTCCCTATCTATATATCTAATTCCCAAGTGGCCCCCTGTGTGCGGATATCTAAATCCACACATTGGGGGCACCTGGGGGGCAGGGAGATTTTCCTGTGCACGTGGGGCAGTCCCCACATGTGCAGAAAAATCTAAAAAGTTTAAAAAATTATACAGGGATATTTAAATCCCCCAAAAAGTAAAAGAGCCCTCCCTGCGCATGCGCAGGGAACGCTCTACAAACTGGCCGTTGCCGCCACGCCGTCATCACTACAAGGGATGGGAGGGCGGGAGAAGGCTTGGCGGACCAGCCGGCCTCGCCTCTGCCGCTGCGGAGGGAGGAAGGGGGAGGCTTGGCAGGCAGCCGGCCTCGCCGCTGGGGAGGGAGGGTGAAGCTTGGCGGGCCAGCCGGCCGGCCTCCCCCCTGCCGCCGCCGCCCTGCTGCTTGAAAGGGAGGGAGGGGGAGGCTTGGCGGGCCGGCCAGCCTCGCCGCCCCTCCGCTGCTGCTGGGAAGGGGGAATCTCGGCGGGCCAGCTGGCCTCGCCGCTGCCCCTGCTGGGGGGGAGGGAGGGGGAAGCTTGGCGGCCGGAATACTCCCTCCCCCCGCGAGTATCGCGGGTCCCGCCTCTTGTATTTATCTAATTCCCTCTTGAAGCCATCCAATGCTAGTAGCTGCCACCACCTCCTGTGGCAGTGAATTCCACGTGTTAATCACTCTTTGGGTGAAGAAGGACTTCCTTTTATCCATTCTAACCCGACCACTCAGCAATTTCATGGAGTGCCCACGAGTTCTTGTATTGTGAGTAAGGGAGAAAAGTCCCTCTTTCTCTACCTGTTCTATCCCATGCATAATCTTACAAACCTCGATCACATCACCCCTCAGCCGTCGTTTCTCCAAGCTAAAGAGCCCCAAGCGCTTTAACCTTTCCTTATAGGGAAAGTGTTCCCTCCCTTGTTCCATCAAGGTCAGTGTTGTCTACTCAGACTGCCAATGAGCCACGACCCCTCTCCTTCGTGGTCAGAGTTCCGAACTAGGGCCTGGGAGACTCCGTTTGGAATCCCTGCACTGCTCCGTGAAGCAAACTGCGAGAACACACGGGAATCCTTAAAATGACCTTATAGGAGCCGATGAAGCCACCGTATACTGAATCAGAACATCAGTCCACTAAGGTCAGTCCTGTGGACTCAGAGTGGCAGCGGCTCTCCAGTGCCCGGGCGTTAAACGTAAGGCCCGGGGGCCGGAACTGGCCCATCCGGGACTCTTCTGCGGCCCACGGGCAATTGGTGCAAGGGAGGGAACGGGAGATTGCTCCGACAGGGGAGCGGGTGGAGCCACTCCAATTATGGCTTCGTCACGGCAGAACCACCTCGTCTGCAGCAGTCTAAGCAGCATGCCCACTCTTCTCCAGTCCACCCATCTCTGCACCAATGGTCCCTCTTAAGCTGCGGATTCTTGCGAGCAAAAATTCTGCTTTGTGAGCTTACTGGCCTTAAAGTTGTTTGAGCGGGCGATTTGGCTGCTGCATAAATTGCTGAGCAGTCGGGTTGGAACAGATAAAAGAAAGTCCTTCTTCACCCAAAGAATGATTGACATATGGAATTCACTGCCACAGGAGGTGGTGGCAGCTACAAGTATGGGCAGTTTCAAGAGGGAATTAGATAAACATATGGAGCAGAAGTCCATCAGTGGCTATTAGCCACAGGGTATAGATGGGAACTCTCATACTGGGGCAGGTGATGTACTCTATTCTTGGTGCTGGGGGGGTGGGCAGCAGTGGGAGGACTTCTGGTGTCCTGGCCCCACTGCTGGACCTCCTGATGACCCCTGGTATTTTTGACCACTGTGTGACACAGAGAGTGTTGGACTGGATGGGCCATTGGCCTGATTCAACATGGGCTTCTCTTATGTTCTTATACATTGGTTGGCTCCAGAGCCATCCTACTTGAGCTAAGACAAAAATGCGTGAGCCGGAGGCTAAAAGACGGTGAGCTGGCTCACACTCACTCAGCTTAGAGGGAACACTGCTCCCCACACACACACACCCCTCCCAACCCGTGGAGCCTTGCAGTGAGGATACAACAACTCGGAGATTACGAGCTGCTCTTATTTATACAGTTTACATCTCTGGTACCTGGCATTGTGTTTCACGGCACACATGGCCAGGCCCGACAAAGTGGAATTTTTGTCAAATTCGGCCCTTGTAACAAGTGAGTTTGACACCTCTCTCCAGGGTCTCGGGTGGAGGGTCTTTCGCATCACCCACTACCTGATCCTTTGAACTGGAGATGCCGGGGAGTGAACTTGGGGGATTCACTCCGTGCCAAGCGGATGCTCTACCACTGAGCCACGGCCCCTCGGCTCTAGGCCAAACACACAAACAGCCTGACCTACCTCACAGGGTTGTTGTCACTAAAATGGAGCAGCAGAGAATTATGTCCAAACTGGCTCTCTAGAAGGAAGTCCTTCTTCACCCAAAGAGTGATTAACACATGGAATTCACTGCCACAGGAGGTGGTGGCAGCTACAAGCATGGACAGTTTCAAGAGGGAATTAGATAAACATCTGGAACAGAGGTCCATCAGCGGCTATTAGCCACAAGGTATAGATAGGGACACTGGGGCAAGGGATGCTCTGTCTTCTTGGTGCTTGGGGGGGTCCACAGTGAGAGGGCTTCTAGTGTCCTGGCCCCACTGCTGGACCTCCTGAGGGCACCTGGTATTTTTGGCCACTGTGTGACACAGAGAGTGTTGGACTGGATGGGCCATTGGCCTGTTCCGACATTGGCTTCTCTTATGTTCTTATGTTCTTATGTCAGCTGCTTTGACTCATCGGTGGGAAGAAACGTGGAGTACAAAGAAAATAAATTTTCTATGTAGCTGAATACGGAGGGGGCAGGAACCTAACTGGATATTGTCCATCTCTCCCGATCAGAGCCCGCTTCATCAACAGTTTTCTCTTTACAGCCTGACAATATTTCATGCTTTCTTCTTTCAGGTGCTGTTAAGATCCCCAAGTGTGGGAGGAGCTCCGTTCTTTTCTCTACAGCCAAGGAAAGTGTGCCCTGAAATGAAAGACTGGCAAAGGGAAGTTACCCCTCCCCTCCTTTATCTTCCGTGATCACAACAGAAAAGGTCCTTACCCAGAGAGGCCACGGTCTCAAAAACTTCCTCCGTAACATCCCAGTAGAGTTTCCTTTGGCCTGGATCGAGAAGAGCCCATTCCTCTTCTGTGAAGAACACGGCCGGCCCCGCAAAGGATACCTCTGGGGGTCTCTGAAACAGGAAATATGGCCCAGTTGAACATCTGTTCCTGTCCCCTGAGCATTTAAGGAAGAAAGAAAGAGGAATCCCATTGGCCCGTCAACTGACTAAAGAATGCAACACATTGAACCGATTTCAAGGAAAATAGCATTAGGCCCCGGTCACACGGGCCAGATAACGCGGGGGGGAGGCGTGGCTGTTTGCCCCGGAGCAAAATAAAGCGCGGTAGCCTGATCACACGCTCCCCCGAGTCTCCGTGCTCAGGCTGCCGATCACACGGCGATGCTGAAGCACGGCAAAGAAGCGGTGCGGCGCAATCACACAAGCGGCGATTGCAAGCCACCGCTTCCGGATCAGACGGGCTATTTTGTTTTCCAACGGAGCCCCCGCATGCGCGTGATCGGGGAATGAAGGATCGCTTCATGGCGAGTTGGTGCAACAGATCACCTTTGTGCACATGCGCAGTGAATGAAAATGTCTAGACAGTGCGTAGCTGCGATAAAGAAGGCCAACGCTATGCCGGGGATCATTAGGAAGGGAATTGAAAACAAATCAGCCAGTATCATCATGCCCCTGTATAAATCAATGGTGCGACCTCATTTGGAATACTGTGTACAGTTCTGGTCTCCACATCTCAAAAAGGATATTATAGCATTGGGAAAAGTGCAGAGAAGGGCCACTAGAATGATAAAAGGGTTGGAACACCTTCCCTATGAAGAAAAGCTAAAACACTTGGGGCTCTTTAGCTTGGAGAAACGACGGCTGAGGGGTGACATGATCGAGGTTTATAAGATTATCCATGGGATTGAGCAGGTCGAGAAAGAAGTACTTTTCTCCCTTTCTCACAATACAAGAACTCGTGGGCACTCCATGAAATTGCTGAGCAGTTGGGTCAGAACAGATAAAAAGAAGTCCTTCTTCACCCAAAGAGTGATTCACACATGGAATTCACTGCCACGGGAGGTGGTGGCAGCTACAAGCATGGACAGTTTCAAGAGGGAATTAGATAAGCATATGGAGCAGAAGTCCATCAGTGGCTATTAGCCACAGGGTGTAGATGGGAACTCTCAGTCTGGGACAGGTGATGCACTCTATTCTTGGTGCTGGAGGGGGCAGCAGTGGGAGGGCTTCTAGTGTCCTGGCCCCACTGCTGGACCTCCTGGTGGCACCTGGTATATTTTGGCCGCTGTGTGACAGAGTGTTGGACTAGATGGGCCATTGGCCTGATTCAACACTGGCTTCTCTTATGTTCTTATGGTGGAGCAGCACTGTTCTTGGTTTCGCGTTTGTGCGCATGCGCCGTTCGGCGAAGTGGCACTGCTTTCAGTTTTGTGTTTGTGCACCTGCACAGTTCAGTGTTTGTGTGCATCCTACGGAGATTTACAAAAAACATCCAGTTTGTAACGGGATGTGGACGGGCGCCGGATACTAGCGCTCCAGCGATCAGACGCCCGCCCTTGCCCCGCGTTTTCCGGATAACCAGCCTGACATTCGTGCCTTCCACGCAGCAAATTCTCCATGTGATCGGGGCCTTCGTTTATTTTTCAGACTCTGCCGGGCAGTGTTCCCTCTAAGCTGAGTTAGTGTGAGCTGGCTCACAGTTTTTTAGCCTCCAGCTCACAGAGTTTTGTCTTTGCTCAGGAAGGGAGGGCTCCAGAGCAAACTAATTTATGCAGCAGCCAAATCGCTCGCTCACAACTTAAATGCCAGCAGTAGCTCACAAAGCAGAATTTTTGCTCACAAGACTCCACAGCTTAGAGGGAACATTGCTGCCGGGTATTATGTACCGAACGTCTCAAAGAAATATAAACTCAGGCCATTGAAAAGAACTGGGCTTCTCTTGGTCGAATCCAGTTAAATGCTAGGCAACAATAACCAACTGTAGAGCTGACATTATACTGCCCCGTGCATTTATTTCTCAACCAAGACTCTGGTTTCTTAGGGAGAAAAACAGAGCAAAAGGCAGCTTGACTTTAATTCGGGCAGTTGACGTTCACACAGCTGGATGCGACCCTCAGAGTAACACAGAGTGTCTCTGCAGACGACGATGTTTTTACAGACAGTCTCTCATTTCAGGTGTTCGAGAGAAGATTTCTGCTGTCAACATCATCGTCAGAGCCAGTCTGGTGTATCAGTTAGGAGTGCGGACTCTAATCTGGGAGAACCGGGTTCGATTCCCCACTCCTCCACTTGCACCTGCTGGTGTGACCTTGGGTCAGTCACAAGCTCTGGCAAAAGCTGTCCTTGAAAAAGAGCCGTTTCTGTCAGAGCCCTCTCAGCCCCACCTACCTCACTGGGTGTCTGTTGTGGAGAAGGGAAAGGAGTTTGTAAGCCGGTCTGAGACACCTTTGGGTAGTGAAGGGCGGGGTATAAATCCAATCTCTTCTTCTTCTACCTCACAGGACGTCTGTTGTGGGGAGGGGAAGGGAAAGGAGTTTGTAAGCCAGTCTGAGACACCTTTGGGCAGTGAAAGGTGGGGTATAAATCCAATCTCTTCTTCTTCTTCTTCTTCTACCTCACAGGGTGTCTGTTATGGGGAGGGGAAGGGAAAGGAGTTTGTAAGCCGGTCTGAGACACCTTTGGGCAGTGAAGGGCGGGGTATAAATCCAATCTCTTCTTCTTCTACCTCACAGGACGTCTGTTGTGGGGAGGGGAAGGGAAAGGAGTTTGTAAGCCAGTCTGAGACACCTTTGGGCAGTGAAGGGCGGGGTATAAATCCAATCTCTTCTTCTTCTACCTCACAGCACATCTGTTGTGGAGAGGGGAAGGGAAAGGAGTTTGTAAGCCGGTCTGAGACACCTTTGGGTAGTGAAGGGCGGGGTATAAATCCAATCTCTTCTTCTTCTACCTCACAGGACGTCTGTTGTGGGGAGGGGAAGGGAAAGGAGTTTGTAAGCCGGTCTGAGACACCTTTGGGCAGTGAAGGGCGGGGTATAAATCCAATCTCTTCTTCTTCTTCTACCTCACAGAGGGTGTCTGTGGTGGGGAGGGGAAGGGAAAGGAGTTTGTAAGCCGGTCTGAGACACCTTTGGGTAGTGAAGGGCGAGGTATAAATCCAATCTCTTCTTCTTCTACCTCACAGGACGTCTGTTGTGGAGAGGGGAAGAGAAAGGAGTTTGTAAGCCGGTCTGAGACACCTTTGGGCAGTGAAGGGCGGGGTATAAATCCAATCTCTTCTTCTTCTACCTCACAGAGGGTGTCTGTGGTGGGGAGGGGAAGGGAAAGGAGTTTGTAAGCCGGTCTGAGACACCTTTGGGTAGTGAAGGGCGGGGTATAAATCCAATCTCTTCTTCTTCTACCTCACAGGACGTCTGTTGTGGAGAGGGGAAGAGAAAGGAGTTTGTAAGCCGGTCTGAGACACCTTTGGGTAGTGAAGGGCGGGGTATAAATCCAATCTCTTCTTCTTCTGCCTCACAGGGTGCCTGCTGTGGGGAGGGGAAGGGAAAGGAGTTTGTAAGCCGGTCTGAGACACCTTTGGGTAGTGAAGGGCGGGGTATAAATCCAATCTCCTCTCCTCCTCCTGTGTGCTTGAACTGCAATGAAGCTGCTACATCATCTGAACAGATTTTGGACTTTTATAAGGCAAAGATCAACACATGTGTGTGTGCACCTGTGTCAGTATGGCCAGGTCACTTTGGAGTTCCGGGGACCCTATAAAAATGTTCCCCCCTTCAGAGCCTGGGCTCAGGCCTTGCCAATGGAGGAGGGCCTTTGTGGTTTCCATCCCGGGTGGACTCTTCCTCTTTTCCTAACATTAATCGTCTTTTCCAGCAGTGACTTGCTTCTGGTCCTTATTGTATTCATGCTCTGTATTTCTATGATTGTACTCTGTGTTTTTATAATAGCCAATCTGTTCCTCGCTATTGACCTCTGAGGAAGGCCTAGGTAGGCCGAAACGCGTCAGGTCAGATTGATAAGCCCTTGTGTTTTATTGATAGTTATTTATACATAGCGTGTGACTGGGCCCTGATATATATATTTTTAAAGTTGTGATCAATAAATGCATGTATTTTTATATTTCCTTCATCGAGTTTTTAGCATTGGCCCCCCTCTCCTACATTTGACTAACCTTTGTCAGGTTCTGGAGCCAAGGAACAGAGAACCTCGAACGATTTCAGTTTTTTCATCATCAGCCAACAGCATCCCGGATTCGTTTCAAGGCGCCGGTCTTAACCTTGAAAGCCCTTATGTGGTCAGGGGCCTGCCTACCTGAGGGGACCGCCTTTCCCCACATATCCCCAAGGGAGCGCTGAGGTCAGGGTCGCAAAAGCCGCCTGACTCTCCCTGGTCCAAAAGACACCAGACTGGCCGCCACCAGGGCTAGGGCCTTTTGAGTGGCGGCCCCATACTGGTGGAAATGAGCTTCCGGAAGACATCAGGGCCCTGCGGGAGCTTTTACGGTTCCGCAGGGCCTGTAAAAAAATCGGCCACCCGTTCCAGCCGTAAAGGATAAAAACACTGTGGCCCAGATCGGCCCCACAACATTCTTCTGTCGTTCTGCAACGGAAACAACGGTTTACTCATTGGAATTACACTCCAGAGGAAGCAAGGGTAGCGATTTAAAATACTTCCATTACAGGAGCAGAGCATGGGCAAATGCCTCTTCAGGGGTTAGCCTGGACAGCCGTCAAGCTTAAGTTTCGCTTCTCTCCGTTATGCTTCACTGCTTGCCATTTGGGGGGGAGGGAATTCCTGAGGGGAGAGGTTGTGTGGGTCAGTGCCTGCCTGGAACCTCTAGTGGCCTAGCTCATTCTGCAAGTGTGCCTCTCGGTTATTCCCGTGAGAGAAGAAAAAGGAGGAGGAGATTGGATTTATACCCTGCCCTTCACTACCCGAAGGAGTCTCAGAGTGGCTTACAAAATCTTTTCCCTTCCCCTCCCCACAACAGACACCCTGGGAGGCAGGCGGGGCTGAGAGAGCTCTTTCCAAGAATTGTCACTGAGAGAACAGCTCTGGCAGAACTTGTGACAGACCCAAGGTCACATCAGCAGCTGCATGTGGAGGAGGAAGAGAAGGAGAAGGAGAAGAAGGGGGAGAAGAAGAGATTGGATTTATACCCCACCCTTCACTACCCAAGGGAGTCTCAGAGCGGCTTACAAACTCCTTTCCCTTCCCCTCCCCACAACAGACACCCTGTGAGGTAGAAGAGGAAGAAGAGATTGGATTTGTACCCCGCCCTTCACTACCCAAGGGAGTCTCAGAGTGGCTCACAAACTCCGTTCCCTTCCCCTCCCCGCAACAGACATCCTGTGAGGTAGGTGGGGCTGAGAGAGCTCTTTTCAAGAACTGTCCCTGAGAGAACAGCTCCAGCAGAACTTGTGACCAACCAAGGTCACACCAGCGGCTGCATGTGGAGGAGGAGAAGGAGGAGGAGAAGAAGGAGAAGAGACTGGATGTATACCCCGCCCTTCACTACCCAAAGGAGTCTCAGAGTGGCTTACAAACTCCTTTCCTTTCCCTTCCCCACAAACAGACACCCTGTGAGGTAGTAGAAGAAGAGATTGGATTCATACCCCGCCCTTCACTACCCAAGGGAGTCTCAGAGCGGCTTCCAAACTCCTTTCCCTTCCCCTCCCCACAAACAGACACCCTGTGAGGTAGGCGGGGCTGAGAGAGCTCTTGACAGAAACTGCTCTTTTTTTCCAAGGACAGCTCTTGTCAGAACTATGGCTTGCCCAAGGTCATCCAGCAGGACCTCGGAGCTCCTCCTGCCAAGCTAGAATAGATAAAGCCCTCTCTATCGGTCAGGGTTGCCATAGTTACCCTAGGCATGGCTGCCGACGTGTGCCTGTGGGGCGTCTTTCACTTTACCTACCCGTTCTCACTTTGACGCGCTCTCTTCAGGGCGGACAACCATCACATTCCTCCTGTACCAAGCGTATCTCTAATAAACATCACTGCCGGAAGTGTGGTGGAGAGCAGTGTTCCCTCTAAGCTGAGTTAGCGTGAGCTAGCTCACACTTTTTTAGCCTCTGGCTCACACCTTTTTCGTCTTCGCTCAGGAGGGATGGCTCCAGAACAAACCAACATATGCAGTAGCCAAACTGCTCACTCACAACGTAAATGCCAGGACCTCTCAAAGTAGAATTTTGGCTCACAAGACTCCCCAGCTTAGAGGGAGCATATTGGTGGAGAGTGTGTTGACTGGGGGGGGGGTCTAACAACAGCATGCAAAAAACAAGAACACAGGTGAAGCAAGCCACAGGGGACAATAAGAACAGATGATGAACTCTGCTCGATCAGACCAGGTTCCCATCTAGGAGTTAAGAATAAAAAAAGAACTTTAGTTGCTGTAGATTTTCCAGGTTGTGTGGCTGTGGTCTTGGAACTCTAGGTCTCGGCCTTGGTCCTACAGTGCCAAGACCACGGCCACACAACCCGGAAAAGCTACAGCAACTAACGAACTCCGGCCGTGAAAGCCTTCAACAATACTTCTTCACCCAAAGAGTGATTCACAGGTGGAATTCACTGCCACAGGAGGTGGTGGCAGCTACAAGCATGGACAGTTTCAAGAGGGAGTTAGATAAACATCTGGAGCAGAAGTCCATCAGTGGCTATTAGCCACAGGGTATAGATGGGAACTCTCAGTCTGGGGCAGGTGATGCACTCTATTCTGGGTGCTGGGGGGGGCAGCAGTGGGAGGGCTTCTGGTGCCCTGGCCCCACTGCTGGACCTTCTGATGGCACCTGGTATATTTTGGCCGCTGTGTGACAGAGAGTTGGACTAGATGGGCCATTGGCCTGATCCAACATGGGCTTCTGTTGTGTTCTTACATGAACTCTCAGTCTGGGGCAAGGGATGCTCTGTATTCTTGGTACTTGGGGGGGGCAAAGTGGGAGGTCTTCTAGTGTCCTGGCCCCACTGCTGGACCTCCTGATGGCACCTGGTATATTTTGGCCGCTGTGTGACAGAGTGTTGGACTGGATGGGCCATTGGCCTGATTCAACATTGGCTTCTGTTGTGTTCTTATGTTAATAAAAAGAACCCCAGGCCGGTTGGAGGGAAAGTATTCAAAAGGGTGAAAACACAAGTAAGCCACCCCCGACTCACCCCCGTGCACAGATCTTGCCCAGGAAGCCCCTCTCTCAAGTCTCCTTCCGGCCTCCTCTCCCTCTCTCCCTCTTGTTCATGCATATTTCCTCTCCCCTTCCCCAATCTTTCCCATTAAATCCTAAACTCACCTTTCCTGCAAATGAGCAAAAGCCAAATTCTCCCTCCAGCCAGGGGAAGCAAGAAAGGAGAGAGGCCCCGGGGAACGGCACGTCACGTGAATTTTCGTCTCCACCTTGCAGAAAAACGGTGCCCTGGACACCTGAAGAAAGCAGGGTTGATCTCTCCGGTGCTCGCAAAGCCTTCTGGGAAATGTAGTCTCCTGCCACAGCGACACCAACGGAGAATGTTTAAAAGTGAGGCATTTCAGAATGTGCAGGGGCGGATGAAGGCTCCCTGGTGCCCTCAGCACTGGCCAGCAATGTTCCCTCTAAGCTGTGGAGTCTTGTGAGCAAAAATTCTACTTTGTGAGCTCCTGGCACTAAAGTTGTGAGCGAGCGATTTGACCGCTGCATAAGTTAGTTTGCTCTGGAGACATCCCTTCCTGAGCTAAGACAAAAATGTGTGAGCCAGAGGCTAAAAAACTGTGAGCTGGCTCACACTAACTCAGCTTAGAGGGAACATTGCTGGCCAGTCTTGGTGCCCCCCCTCCTTTCCACACCGACCCCCAGTCCATTTTAGTTGTTGAACACATGCATTTTACTTTTAAACATCGCCTAGGACACTGCACCTCGCCAACAAAAAATAGAAGATAACCCCTAGGGTGGCACCATGATCAATTTACACAAGTTTTATCAATTTTTTTAAACAAATCTTTAATCGTGGTTTTTTTTTTCTTTTCACCCGTTTTCCCAACTGTGTGGTACCCCCTTTGGCCCTGGTGCCCTAAGCAGGAAAAAGTGCAGAGAAGGGCAACTAGCATTGGAAAAAGTGCAGAGAAGGGCAACTAGAATGATAAAAGGGTTGGAACACCTTCCCTATGAAGAAAGGTTAAAACGCTTGGGGCTCTTTAGCTTGGAGAAACGACGGCTGAGGGGTGACATGATCGAGGTTTATAAGATTATGCATGGGATTGAGCAGGTTGAGAAAGAAGTACTTTTCTCCCTTTCTCACCATACAAGAACTCGTGGGCACTCCATGAAATCGCTGAGCAGTCGGGTTAGAACAGATAAAAGGAAATACTTCTTCACCCCAAGAGTGATTAACACGTGGAATTCACTGCCACAGGAGGTGGTGACAGCTACAAGCATGGACAGTTTCAAGAGGGAATTAGATAAACATATGGAGCAGAAGTCCATCAGTGGCTATTAGCCACAGGGTATAGATGGGAACTCTCAGTCTGGGGTAGGTGATGCACTCTATTCTTGGTGCTGGAGGGGGCAGCAGTGGGAGGGCTTCTAGTGTCCTGGCCCCACTGCTGGACCTCCTGATGGCACCTAGTATATTTTGGCTGCTGTGTGACAGAGTATTGGACTAGATGGGCCGTTGGCCTGATTCAACATTGGTTTCTCTTATGTTCTTATGTTCTTATGCACTCTATTCTTGGTGCTGGAGCGGGAAGCAGTGGGAGGGTTTCTAGTGTCCTGGCCCTACTGATGGACCACCTGGTATATTTTGGCCGCTGTGTGACAGAGTGTTGGACTAGATAGGCCATTGGCCTGATTCAACACTGGCTTCTCTTATGTTCTTATCTGCCACTGAGAATGTGGAAAGAAGGTTTCTTTGCTCACTTGTTCTTTCTGCGGGGTCACCTTCCTGTGTGTTTGAATACATCTCCCTTCTTGCTTTATCCAACCCACCCCTTCCGAGACCGCTGTCCTCTTCAGGCTTAATGCAAAACTTTTATATTTGTAGGTAATACAAAAACTTCGGGCTTAATACAAAACAGCAGCGACCCAAAGGCGTTACACTCCCTCCCCTAAGAACACCTTGGGGAACGGAGAAGAAGCGTTATACCGCAAGAACGAAAAGGAAGTAGGCTCGAACCACAAGAACAAAAAGGAAATCGGCTCGAAAGAGGGTCAGAGGAAGAGGCCACCCCCCTCCCTTCTCTGCCGTGTTCATAATGAAAGGGGGGAAAGAGCCTTACTCAGAGACGCCACGGTCTCATAGTTTTCCGCCATCACTTCCCAGAAGAGTTTTCTCTGGCCCGGATCCAGCAGAGCCCATTCCTCCTCCGTGAAGAACACGGCCACCTCCTCAAAGGACACCGGGGGTCTCTGAAAGAGGGGAAAACGGCCCACGTGAACATCTGTTCCTGAGCTCTCGAGAAGGAAAGAAGGATCCCGCCACCCACTCAACAGAACAGGAAGAAGAAGCAGAAGACAGCCCGTTCCACTGCGGGCCTGATAGAATGTACTGAAAGCCTCCGAGAAATACAGATTCAGAAAACTGCACAAAACTGGGCTTCTCTTGGTCCGGTCCAATTAAATGGAAAAGAAAGAACCCAGACCGACTGTATAACCACTGCCTACGATACTATCTTGCATGTTTAATCCCTGCAAAACATCCACATTGTGTTTCCAGGGAAGGTTTCTGCTTGAAACATTGTCGTCGTCCCCACCCCGAGAGGCTTTCTGTGTTACACTAAAACTCTGTAAAAATCAATTGGCCTAATTAAGCCCATCATATATTTAGGTCGATTTCCCCCCCCTCAACAAAACTGAGGCCTGCTCATTCCAGGCGGTGTGGTCCTTGGGGCTCTTTCCCAGACCAGAGAGGTGGGGAACAGAACATCCAGCACAAATACCCCCCTCCCCAGCAACCTTTCCGGTATTCTGCCTAGTGGGGTGGTGGCAGTTTGCACAGCCGTGCCCTTGAACTGCAAGGAAGCTACTGCGTCACTGCAACAGATTTCGGATTTCATAGAATAGAAACCGTCAGACTCCTGCAGCAATCAGTTCCCAACGGCTTTCATTCAAAAAAGTGAAGTTTGGTGTAGTGGTTCAGTGCGTGGACTCTAATCTGGGGAAACTGGGTCTAAGAACATAAGAACATAAGAACATAAGAGAAGCCAATGTTGAATCAGGCCAATGACCCATCTAGTCCAACACTCTGTCACACAGCGGCCAAAATATACCAGGTGCCATCCGGAGGTCCAGCAGTGGGGCCAGGGCACCAGAAGCCCTCCCGCTGCTGCCCCCTCCAGCACCAAGAATAGAGTGCATCACCTGCCCCAGACTGAGAGTTCCCATCCATACCCTGTGGCTAATAGCCACTGGTGGACTTCTGCTCCATATGTTTATCTAATTTCCTCTTGAAACTGTCCATGCTTGCAGCTGCCACGACCTCCTGTGGCAGTGAATTCCATATGTTAATCACTCTTTGGGTGAAGAAGTATTTCCTTTTATCTGTTTTAACCCGACTGCTCAGCAATTTCATAGAGTGCCCACGAGTTCTTGTATTGTGAGAAAGGGAGAAAAGTACTTCTTTCTCAACCTGCTCAATCCCATTCATAATCTTATAAACCTCGATCATGTCACCCCTCAGCCGTCGTTTCTCCAAGCTAAAGAGCCCCAAGCATTTTAACCTTTCTTCATAGGGAAGGTGTTCCAACCCTTTTATCATTCTAGTTGCCCTTCTCTGCACTTTTTCCAATGCTATAATATCCTTTTTGAGATGTGGTGACCAGAACTGTACACAGTATTCCAAATGAGGTCGCACCAATGATTTATACAGGGGCAGTCTGATTCCGCACGCTTCCATTTGCAGCTGCTGGATGACCTCGGGCAAGCCATAGTTCTCTCAGAGCTGTCCTTGAACGGGCAGTTCTCTCAGAGCTCTCTCAGCCCCACCTACCTCACATGGTGTCTGTTGTGGGGCAGGGAAGGGAAAGGAGTTTGTGAGCTGCTCTGAGACTCCGAGTAAAGGGCAAGGGGAATAAATCCAATCTCTTCTTTTTGTTCTTTATTGGGACATTGAAAATATGCAGCGCATCTTAACTGTTTTGTGTTAGAACTCAAGGGAAACCGCGCGAAAGGAATAGATAGACATTGTTGAAGCAGACCCCCCCACACCATGATGGCCTGGAGCCAATCAGGGGCCAGGCAGAAGCCTGCCAAAGTAATGGGCACCCTTTCCCAGGGAGAAATACAACACCAGTCAAGCAAGGTCAAATACTGAGGCAAGACAGATCACAGAAACACGGAAGACACAGCAGAATCAAAAAGTTAACATCCCAGAAGCACCCCACAATCCCTCAGGGCAGTTAGGAGAACCAGAAGCCGAGCTGACAGAAATGCTTTAACCCAAAGATTCTGAAGAAAAATTACTAAAAGGGGGGGGTATTTATTTATATCTACACTAAAATGGGTTCAGGATGATCATAGGCATTGCCATGCCAAAAATGAAGGGAAGGGAGTCCAGTGTTCCTTCTAAGCTGAGTGAGTGTGAGCTAGCTTACTATTTTTTAGCCTGCAGCTCAGGAAGGAGGGCTCCAGAGCAGTGTTCCCTCTAAGCTGAGTGAGTGTGAGCTAGCTCACAGTCTTTTAGCCTCCGGCTCAAACATTTTTGCCTTAGCTCTGGAAGGATGGCTCCAGAGCAGTGTTCCCTCTAAGCTGAGTGAGTGTGAGCCAGCTCACCGTCTTTTAGCCTCTGGCTCACACATTTTTTGTCTTAGCTCAGGAAGGAGGGCTCCAGAGCAGTATTCCCTCTAAGCTGAGTGAGTGTGAGCCAGCTCACAGCTTTTTAGCCTCTGGCGCACCCATTTCTTTGTCTTAGCTCAAGAAGGGTGGCTCCAGAGCAGTGTTCCCTCTAAGCTGAGTGAGTGTGAGCCAGCTCACAGTCTTTTAGCCTCTGGCTCACACATTTTTTGTCTAAGCTCAGGAAGGAGGGCTCCAGAGTGGTGTTCCCTCTAAGCTGAGTGAGTGTGAGCTAGCTCACAGTCTTTTAGCCTCCGGCTCACCCATTTTTTGCCTTAGCTCAGGAAGGAGGGCTCCAGAGCAGTGTTCCCTCTAAGCTGAGTGAGTGTGAGCCAGCTCACAGTCTTTTAGCCTCTGGCTCACACATTTTTTGTCTAAGCTCAGGAAGGAGGGCTCCAGAGTGGTGTTCCCTCTAAGCTGAGTGAGTGTGAGCTAGCTCACAGTCTTTTAGCCTCCGGCTCACCCATTTTTTGCCTTAGCTCAGGAAGGAGGGCTCCAGAGCAGTGTTCCCTCTAAGCTGAGTGAGTGTGAGCCAGCTCACAGTCTTTTAGCCTCTGGCTCACACATTTTTTGTCTAAGCTCAGGAAGGAGGGCTCCAGAGTGGTGTTCCCTCTAAGCTGAGTGAGTGTGAGCTAGCTCACAGTCTTTTAGCCTCCGGCTCACCCATTTTTTGCCTTAGCTCAGGAAGGAGGGCTCCAGAGCAGTGTTCCCTCTAAGCTGAGTGAGTGTGAGCCAGCTCACAGTCTTTTAGCCTCCGGCTCACACATTTTTTGTCTAAGCTCAGGAAGGATGGCTCCAGAGCAAACTAACTTACACAGCAGCCAAGTCGCTGGCTCACAAGTTTAATGCCAGTAAGCTCACAAAGTGGAATTCTTGCTCACAGGACTCCACAGCGGCGTTCGCCCCATGCAGCCTGCAAAAGTGACCCCCTGCCAGCGAAAGGGGGCCCAGCAAGCAAGCAAGCATGGAGAATGAACGCTGCCGGATCAGACCGGGGGTCCGCCAAAGTTTGGAAGATAAGATCCGCCCCGGCTAGTCGCGAGTTCGAGCGCGCGCCCGGGTCGTGCACCGCTTCCTCCGGCCGCCGGTTCCTCTTTTTCAGCTGCATTCGAAAGCGCCTCTTCTCTCCCCTCCCCTGATCTTGCCGAAGTTCTATTCTGGGGGATCCTCCCGACTCACCTTTCTTGCAAACGTGCAAGATCCGGATTCTCCGTGCAGCAGCCGGCAGAGAGGAGGGAGGAGGGAGGCGCTGCCGCCGCGCTCCATATTTCCCCCAGTTCGCTTCTCCGCCTCGATCATTCATTCCCCACTTCAACAACTCCTGGAAAAGGGCAGGGTCGACCCCTCTGGTGCTCGCAAGGCCTTCTGGGGAATGTAGTTCCCTGCAGCCACCAGCCCCAGCTGGGGGGAAGAAGAAGAGGAGGAGGAAGAAGAAGAATTTGGTCGAACTTCTAGGACGCAGCAGCAGCGTTCTTGTGACACGCCCATGAAATACCGGGGTTCAAGGCGAATTGCAGTGAACGTTCCGTCTAAGCTGTGGGGTCTTGTGAGCAAAGATTCCCAATGTTCCCTCTAAGCTGAGTTAGTGTGAGCCAGCTCACAGTTTTTCAGCCTCCAGCTCACACATTTTTGACGCAGGAAGGATGGCTCCAGAGCAAACTAACTTATGCAATAGTCAAACTGCTTGCTCACAGTTTTAATGCCAGGAGCTCACAAAGTGACCGCTTAGAGGGAACATTGTTTGTGAATTGAAAACAAATCAGCCAGTATCATCATGCCCCTGTATAAATCATTGGTGCGACCTCATTTGGAATACTGTGTACAGTTCTGGTCGCCACATCTCAAAAAGGATATTATAGCATTGGAAAAAGTGCAGAGAAGGGCCACTAGAATGATAAAAGGGTTGGAACACCTTCCCTATGAAGAAAGGTTAAAAGGCTTGGGGCTCTTTAGCTTGGAGAAACGACAGCTGAGGGGTGACATGATCGAGGTTTATAAGATTATGAATGGGATTGAGCAGGTGGAGAAAGAAGCACTTTTCTCCCTTTCTCACAATACAAGAACTCGTGGGCACTCCATGAAATTGCTGAGCAGTCGGGTTAGAACAGATAAAAGGAAGTCCTTCTTCACCCAAAGAGTGATTAACATATGGAATTCACTGCCACAGGAGGTGGTGGCAGCTACAAGCATGGACGTTCCAAGAGGGAATTAGATAAACATCTGGAGCAGAAGTCCATCAGTGGCTATTAGCCACAGGGTATAGATGGGAACTCTCATTCTGGGGCAGGTGATGCACTCTATTCTTGGTGCTGGGGGGGCAGCACTAGAAGCCCTCTAGTGTCCTGGCCCCACTGCTGGACCTCCTGATGGCACCTGGCATATTTTGGCCACTGTGTGACAGAGTGTTGGACTAGATGGGCCATTGGCCTGATTCAACATGGGCTTCTCTTATGTTCTTATGTTCTTAATGTTCAGTCTAAGCTGTGGAGTCTTGTGAGCAAAAATCCCCAATGTTCCCTCTAAGATGAGTTAGTGTGAGCCAGCTCACCGTTTTTCAGCCTCCAGCTCACATGTTTTTGACGCAGGAAGGATGGCTCCAGAGCAAACTAACTTATGCAATAGTCAAACTGCTTGCTCACAGTTTTAATGCCAGGAGCTCACAAAGTGACCGCTTAGAGGGAACATTGTTTGTGAGTCACTGGCAATGTTCCCTCTAAGCTGTGGAGTCCTGGGAGCAAAAATTCCCCTTTGTGAACCACTGTCATTAAAGTTATGAGCAAGTAATTTGGCTACTGCATAAATTCGTTGGCTCTGGAGCCCTCCTTCCTGAGCTAGGACAAAAACGTGTGAGCCAGAGGCTAAAAAATGTATGAGCTAGCTCACACTAACTCAGCTTAGAGGGAACACTGGTCACTGACATTAAAGTTGTGAGCTAGGGATTTGGCTACTGCATAAATTCATTGGCTCTGGAGCCATCCTTCCTGAGCTAGGACAAAAACGTGTGAGCCAGAGGCTAAAAAACATGTGAGCTAGCTCACACTAACTCAGCTTAGAGGGAACACTGGTCACTGGCATTAAAGTTGTGAGCTAGGGATTTGGCTACTGCATAAATTCGTTGGCTCTGGAGCCCTCCTTCCTGAGCTAGGACAAAAATGTGGGAGCCAGAGGCTAAAAAACGTATGAGCTAGCTCACACTAACTCAGCTTAGAGGGAACACTGGTCACTGGCATCAAAGTTGTGAGCCAGGGATTTGGCTGCTGCATAAATTAGTTTGCTCTGGAACCGTCCCTTCCTGAGCTAGGACAAAAACGTGTGAGCCGACGGCTAAAAAACTGTGAGCTAGCTCACACTAACTCCGCTTAGAGGGAACACTGCGGACCCAACCACACCCAACTCCCAAGGATAGGCTATTTATGTAACATTAATTTCTCATTGGTCACCTCCCAGAGGCCTGGTGGCAGATTAACTATTAAGAGACTAAGCATGTGCCTTAGGGCACCAGGGCCGAAGGGGGCACCACGAAGTTGGGGAAAGGGTGAAGAAATGTAGAAAAATGCCTTTCAGGTCATGGAGATTGGAACTGTGATACATTTAACTTGTGAAATATTAAAATAGGTGTCGTCTTGCGTTTTTGTAGAACTTTATGTAGCCCAAGCTTGCCTTAGTTTGTACAGTATATTGCGTTATCGTATGAATAAATTTTCGTATTGCCGCCACCTGCATTGTCTATCTGGTCAGACAGGTCAACCACTGTTGTGTAGTGGGCTGGACGCATAAGGAAGCCACGGACACAGATGCAGTGGTCAGCATGGCTTGCTATTACTTAACGAAGAACACTTTTTACCGGCCAGGTAGCCAACTATATACAAGCGTAGGGAGACCCCCCCTTGGTCCCATTGGTGGGTTTGAATTTCCCGCCATCGTTCCCATTGGTTCCCCCAAGTCAGAGTCAGGAGCCTAGTCCCATTGTTTTCTGGTACTCAAGCTCAGGCTCTGTCGCTGATGCCCTGAGGTGGTCAGCGGACACAACAACCACTCAAATGGACGGGGTCCCTGTGGAAAGGAGGGGGGCACCAAGATTAGGGGGCACCGGTGAGCCTTAATCCGCCCCTGGTTACGGAGC
This sequence comes from Gekko gecko, assembly GCA_029375565.1. NCBI lineage: Eukaryota > Metazoa > Chordata > Lepidosauria > Squamata > Gekkonidae > Gekko > Gekko gecko. The sequence continues at coordinate 15,759,940 of JAPDNY010000002.1, forward strand.
AACAAGGTCAGCCAGTCTCTGGCAACTAGCTCTGGAATGTTCCAGGCTCAATATATAACACCCATTTAATAATTAAAAAATATATATGGATGTGAATTGGAACTACTGCACATCTTAAGTTCCGATTATTATAACACGTTCCCAAGACTGAACAGTTGTGTTGAAAACACAGAGAAAGAGGATTGCAGAAGAGTGGGGGTGGCTGGAAATGAAGAAACTGCCACTCCTACCCAGGGCCGGCTCGCCTGCTGGACGAACTAGGCACTCGCCTAGGGCGCACCGGCCCTCAGGGGCACCAAATGGGGGGGAGGAGGTGGGGGCAGCATACCTGGAGCCAGCCCTGCTCCTGCCCAGAACCAGTCTCTGTTGGAATGCTCCCTCTAAGCCCTGGAGTCTTGTGAGCAAAAATTCTAGTGTGTGAGCCACTGGCCTTAAAGTTGCGAGCGAGCGATTTGGCTGCTGCAGAAATTAGTTTGCTCCGGACCCATCCGTCCTGAGCCAAGACAAAAATGTGTGAGCCGGAGGCTAAACACCTGTGAGCTAGCTCACACTAACTCAGCTTAGAGGGATCAAAGTGGGTGGCCGTGTCGGTCCGAAGGAATACAACAAAGTTAAGCGTCCAACGGCATCTGGAAGACTAACAAAGTCTTGAGCTTTAAGACCATGGAATTACAGTGTTCCCCTGTTGAAATGGAATTACAGACCACAGTTGTATATTTAGGTGGCTTGTTACATTTTGCATCCTAATTTAACAAGCCACCTATATATACAAGTATGGTTTGTAACCCCATTTCAATGTCTGATGAAATTGCATACACATCAAAGCTCACGTCTTGAATAAAACCAGGGCTTTTTTGGTAGAAAAAGCCCAGCAGGAACTCATTAGCATAATAGGCCACACCTAGCAGCAGAAACTCATTAGCGTATTAGGCCACACCCTGGCAGCACAGCTCATTCGCATATTAGGCCACACCCCCATGTTACCCAAAGTGTGGTCATCCAGCCACACCCACCTTTTGCTTCTTATTCTATTTACCTCGTTAAAACCCCAGGGCTTTTTTATAGCAGGAACTCCTTTGCATGTTAGGCCACGCACCCCTCATGTAGCCAATCCTACTGAGTTTCTGCTGTTGGATGTGGCCTATTATGCTAATGTGTTCCTGCTGGGCGTGGCCAACTCAGGAGCCAGTCGGAACTCCGTTCCTGCCCAGAAATAGCCCAGAGTAAAACCATAGAACATAGGCTTCCTCCCTCTAGTAACAGTTTTGAATTTTTCTTGCACACACGAAGGGACTTTGAATTTGTTGTTTTTATACAACAGCTTTTTGACTTTATTTTTTTTATACAAAACCTTCCATTTTTATAACTGCATTTTTACATTCCATGCACGCATTGCCCGGAAAAGAGCCCTGCAGCACCTTTAAAAAACTAGCACAGCTACTCATCTTGTACATCCCTCATTGCTTGCAACTTGGTGTGCAGAATGCATCCTTTCATAAATCGGGCCCTTCCATGGCACAGCAGACCCGGCAGTAGCAGGCCAGCCATAGAACAGTGCTGCCTTCTCCCATTTTAAAGACAACACCCCCTCCCCTGCCTAAGAAGCTATCATTGTTTTACTTTATTTCACCAGAGCCTGCTCTTTCTCCCCCTCTTCAATGGGGAGGGGAGGAAAATAACTAGAGAAGGGCTGAAAATGACTAGAGAAGGGGTAGGGTGGGTGCAGTGGCTCCTACCAGAGCCCTGCCAGGCTTTGCATGTTAGTCACTTTCACTGCAGCTATTAGTACAGGCTATGGTGTGGAGAAATGATCTCCCTGTCCCACCTTGCAGGGCTGGCGTAGGGCAAAAAAATGACCAAAACGGTTCCTGCTGGTCCCCAAATTTCCAAAACTGCTCCCCCTACCTCTCAGAGAGGTCCCCAGGCCTCCCTGAGGAAACCCCCCTCCTTTTTCTCCTGAAGAGTGTGGCTTTTATTTCCTTAAGATTTCATTTCCCTGCCTGAAAGAGGATTTATTGTGCTATGCGTGTCCTCCTTTTGGGGACAGGTGGAGAAATGATGGAGGAGGATCTGGCAGACCTGGCTCATTTGCAAAAAACTAATTTTCACCCAAACTGAATTGCCTTTTATTTAATACATGCAGACAGGGAAGACTGAATTCTTTCACAGCCACAGAAGCTGGTGTGTGGTTGTGTGTATGGGGGTGGGAGTCTTGTGGAATGTGAGGCTCCTGATAATAAACTTCAGCCCGTCACGGCTGGCTGCTGTGTGACACAGCAAAAAACAAACACAGGAGCCTGTGGGGCGGGGAGAGGGAAATCGGTATGCTGTTTGACAGCAGGCCTCTGTGTGACAGAGCAAAAATGTCAGGTTGCTTGGGAGAAAAAAAATGGGTTGCAGACCCGAGGCTCAGAAGTTCCGCCAAAGGAACACTCTGCCCTCCCCCCCTTCCCTCCTCCCACAACCTTCAGAGACAGCTGTCGATTGGATGAAGTTTACCCTCCCTCCTCTATTGGGAATTCAGAAGGTTGCTGACCTCTCCCCAATATACAGTGGGAGCCTAAAAGTTTTTTTTCCTTCTACTTTTTGTTTTTAAAAGGGAAGAAAAATCATCTTTTCTTATTTGCTAGCATACGCTCGATGTTTCTTCACACTCTTTATTTCTTTTATTAAAAAGGATGGAAACTGGGGTTGTATGAAGCATAAGCATAAACACAACCATTTCTATTATACGCTCACCCGCCCTCTCGCTGTATAAAACAATGGCAGTCATTTTAATAATAATAATAATCTTTCGATTTATTAATCGCTCACCCCGCGCACCTGCAGGCTCTGAGCAATTTACAGTTACTCTTTGAGACGTGGGACTAACAATGTCTATATCAGGGGAAGGGAAGACAACATATAGTTCTTGTTTAATTCCACACACACTTGCAGCTGACAGAGGGTTCGTTTCTGCCTTCGGACCTGTCGTGTTCCAATTGGCGTTTTCCCCTGCCCACTTCTTCCCAACAGTCCCTCCAAACAACCCTAACTCCTCCTCCTTCTCCATTTTCCATTGGACAGTTGCTCAGCCAATAGGGTGAAAGCTGGAGAGGGTGGGACTTCCATGGGGGGGGAGTGAGTGGAGGGGAAGGCGGGACTTCTGGTTTTCGGGGGGAGAAACAACCCATCAAAGATTGATTTGACATAAGCAGTGTCTTAGTTCCTCCTTGCACATTTAACTACTACACCAAACTGGCTCTTGGTCTGATCCAGCAGGGCTCCTCTGCCTTCCTTCCTGACATGGTGGAGAACTGTAGTTTGACACTCACTCCAGTGACCCACAGTGTATGCACGGGTTTGACAGGAGACCTTTTTCTCTCTAAGTACTGCCTCGGAGTCCCATCTGGTAGTGGGAAATGATCACATTTCTATTCCGGCCTTCTTCCAAGCAGCTCAGATTGATGTATGTGTGGTGTTTTTTTTAATTTAATTTTTAAAAAGGAAATACAGCCCTGACCTGGATAGCCCAGGCTAAACAGTGCCAAACCTGGCAAGTATTTGCATGGGAGACCTCCCAAGAATACCCAGGCCAGGAAGTCAGAGGCAGGCTATATCAAGCCGCTTCCATGCCCCAGGAGGAATCACCATGAATTCCTGGCACACACACACACAAATGCAAAAATAGCTCCCCCCCAAAAAAAGGAATTAAAGGGGGTACAGAAGAAAAAACGAAAGTGGGGTACAAAAGCATTAAACGTATTAAAATAAATTCCACCTTGAATATAAGGAGATAATAGTACATTAGAATTGATAGCAAAACAATCCTCAACTATTAGTTAATCTCAATATTAGTGAAATGATATATTTTTAGATTTTAAAAAATCTACAAAAATTGCATATATTCTCTCACACTTCCCTACTCATTTAACTATATCTAATGAGTCTCATTTAACCATAACATCTTCAGTAAATTATATCTTTTCTTCTCAGTCTCTATCCATAATATGAGTAGGAAGCCTTCCATTACTGTTGAAATTCTTCAGTCGATTTTTTATTTACTCGACTGGTTAGCTTTGCCATTACAGCATATTCTGCTAATCTGTCTCTCCAGATCTCTTTATTAGGACACTCTTCTATTTTCAATCGTGTTACGAATATTACTCTAGCTGCAGTAAGCACATATTTAAATAAGTCTTTCGAGATTTTTTTTCAACATCACCCGTAATTATTCCCAACATAGTCTTTGATTTCATAGGGAATTTAATTCTTAAGATTTTCTGAATTTCTGCATGGATTTCTTTCCAGTATCTCCTCGGCTTTTTCAAAACATACAGTAAAAAGTATCATTTACCTATTTCATTTCTAACAAATCCCTTTGTTGTTCTTATCCACCTTTTCAATGTCTTTTGGGGGTAATGTACCAATGATAAAACATCCCATGCGAATTTCCTCTTAATGCTTGACAAGCATTCTCCCCACTGTTGATTCCTTGATGCTTTTGAAGACTGCCACTGTGATTGAATCTCTTTCCGCAATCTGAGCATTCAAAAGGTTTCTCCTCTCTGTGGGTTCTTTGATGGACGTGAAGATTGCCACTCTGGCTGAATCTCTTCCCACACTCTGAGCATTCAAAAGGTTTCTCCCCTGTGTGGGTTCTTTGATGGAGGTGAAGATTGCCAATCTGACTGAATCTCTTTCCACACTCTGCGCATTCAAAAGGTTTCCCCCCTCTGTGGGTTCTCTGATGCCGTTGAAGAAGGCCACTACTAATGAATCTCTTTCCACACTCTGTGCATTCAAAATGTTTCTCCCCTGTGTGGGTTTTTTGGTGCTTGTAAAGATTCCCCTTCTTACTGAATTGCTCTCCACACACTGAACATTCAAAAGGTTTCTCCCCTGTGTGGGTTCTTTGATGCCTCTGAAGACTGCCACTCTCACTGAATCTCTTTCCACACTCTGAGCATTCAAAAGGTTTCTCCCCTGTGTGGGTTCTTTGATGCCGTTGAAGATGGTCACTCTTACTGAATGTCTTTCCACACTCAGAGCATTCAAAAGGCTTCTCCCCTGTGTGGGTTCTCTGATGCTTTCGAAGATGGCTACTGCTACTGAATCTCTTTCCACACTCTGAGCATTCAAAAGGTTTCTCCCCTGTGTGGGTTCTTTGATGCTGTTGAAGAGTGCCACTGTGACTGAATCTCTTTCCACACTCTGAACATTCAAAAGGTTTCTCCCCTGTGTGGGCTCTTTGATGCTTGTAAAGTTCCCCCCTCTTATTGAATCGCCTTCCACACACTGAACATTCAAAAGATTTCTCCCCTCTGTGGGTTCTCTGATGCCGTTGAAGAGTGGCACGCTGACTGAATCTCTTTCCACACTCTGAGCATTCAAAAGGTTTCTCTCCTGTGTGGGATCTTTGATGCTTTTGTAGATTCCCCCTCACACTGAATCTCTTTCCACACTCTGAACATTCAAAAGGTTTCTCCCCTGTGTGGGATCTTTGATGCTTGCAAAGTTCCCCCCTCTCACTGAATCGCTTTCCACACACTGAACATTCAAAAGATTTCTCCCTTCTGTGGGTTTTCCGATGCCGTTGAAGAGTGACATGCTGACTGAATCTCTTTCCACACTCTGAGCATTCAAAAGGTTTCTCTCCTGTGTGAGTTCTTTGGTGCTTTTGTAGATTCCCCCTCAGACTGAATCTCTTTCCACACTCTGAGCATTCAAAAGGTTTCTCCCCTGTGTGGATTCTTATATGCAGTTGAAGATGTTCACTCTCCCTGAATCTCTTTCTACACTCTGAGCATTCAAAAGGTTTCTCCCCTGTGTGGGTTCTTTGATGCCGTTGAAGTTTCCCCTCTCACTGAATCTCTTTCCACACTCTGAGCATTCAAAAGGTTTCTCCCCTGTGTGGGTTCTTCGGTGCCGCTGAAAACGGTAACTCTTACTGAATCTCTTCCCACACTCTGAGCATTCAAAAGATTTCTTTGCTGAGTGTATTCTTTGGTGTAAATCAAGCTGTTGTCTGTATCTGAAGTATTTTCCACAGTACCAGCATTTACAGGCCTTCATTAGAATGTGCTTTGGAAAACACCCATTACCCTTTTTTCCATTGGAGGATGTCATTCCACTCTTGGAGCAGATAGATGTCTTCCCTTCTGAATGAGTCCATTGGAGACGGCGGCAAACTGGGATTTCACGGAAGCCTCCTTCTTGCCTCTTCACTGTACAGCTTCGTTCCTGCCTCTCTGGCCCAGCTCCATTCCCAAAGTTTCCTTCCGCCTGTTCATTCTGGGTTTTTCCCAGTGAGATGCCCTGAAATTCCCCAACAGACTCCTCGACCTCTCCTGCTGGAATGAAAAGAGGGAGGTCGAATCAACATTCACACAAGAAGCCAAGCCACCAATCAGGAACTCCTGATTAATGAGTGTGCAGTTTTTTCTCCTGAGCCCCTGGTCGCAACCTTTCCCTGGCCAGCTCTCCAGTAGAGTTCATTTCTATATTCTGGCTATCCCTCCCCAAAACTCCCCAAATGTAATTTAAGGGAAAAGGTGGCAAATATCTCTTCCTCTGCCCTTCCCCGTTTGCCTCTCCAAGCAGGTCTTTTGATGATGAAATACAAAAAGTGATCGTAATTTCTAGCCCTCCGACTGTACAGAGAATTTTCTTGCAGGCGTGATGAGAGAGAAGAGAAGCTGGTCTTCAGACGCCGATAATGCATCTCTGCTGGGCTGGGGTAGAAGTCAGGACCTCACCAAGCAAACCGTACAGTTCTAAGGGAACCCTTCCGCATAGGGATGCCAGTTGTTGGGGGAGGGAGGGGAAGGTTGGAAAAGGGTAGGGAAAGGTTGACGGGCATCTAAGTCATCCCGCAAAGCTGTTCTTAAGTAAACACCTCACCTTTCCCTGGAATACCTGGTGTGTAAGGGCACCGCAGCCAGTGTTCCCTCTAAGCTGAGTACGTGTGAGCTAGCTCACAGTTTTTTAGCCTCTGGCTTATGGAGGATGGCTGCAGAGGAAACTAATTCATGCAACGGCCAAATCGCTCGCTCACAACTTTAATGCCAGTAGCTCACAAAGTAGAATCGTTGCTCACAAGACCCCACAGCTCAGAGGGAGCACTGACTCTGATGCCCCTCAAAGGACTAAATGAACCACAACCGAGCTCAGCCCCAGGAAGAATTTCCAAGATCTCAGGCCCCCAAAGGCCTCCCTTTCTCCTTACCCAGAAGGCGTTATAATTTGACCCAATTGGGTGTTCCTAAGAGTTGAAGCAGAAATCATCCATGGCTAATCTTTGCCCCTTCCCTTGGCATAAGGAGGAAGCACACTCACTCTCAGCCGGCTCACTCGGGAAGGAAATATTGTCTCGAGATCGTCTTGAGAAACTCTCCAGCCCTTCGTCTGTCTCCGCTGCAGTCTCTCGTCCATCGTTGCCTTCTTTGGGAGAGAGAGAGAGAAAAGAAGAAGAAGAAGAAGAAGAGGAGGAGGAGGAGGAGGAGGAGGAGGAGGAGGAGGAGGAGGAGGAGGAGGAGATTGGATTTATACCCCGCCCTTCACTGCCCAAAGGCGTCTCAGAGCGGCTGACAAACTCCTTTCCCTTCCCCTCCCCACAACAGACACCCTGTGAGGCAGGTGGGGCTGAGAGAACTTCCGACAGAAACTGTCCTTGAGAGAACAGCTGTGCCAGAGCTTGTGACTGACCCAAGGTCACATCAGCAGTTGCAAATGGAGGAGTGGGGAAGAGTAGGAAGGGGGACGCAAGGCCTTTGTCTCTTTCCACCTCAGACCGTCACACCCACCCTGGCTCTCACGCTGGATGCAACGTTAGTCGCAGTTGCCCCGGGACCAGCCAGGTCTGTTGGCTGCTTTCACTGCCACCTCAACTCACTGGAGGCCAAAACCTCGCAATGACATATGGCTGTTCAATGTTTTGATTCACACATTATCCTAATGGCAGCAATTCACACCTTGGGCACCTACGAAAGGTCCTTACCCAGAGAGGCCACGTTCCTATAGTTCTCCAGCATGACTTCCCGGTAGAGAGCTCTTTGGTCCGGATCCAGCAGGTCCCACTCTGTCACAGTGAGATAGACGGCCACGTCCTCAAAGGAAATGGGAGACTGAAAGGAAAAGCAGATTCCCTCTTCAAAGATGGTGCCAGGCAAGACTGGAAAGGGGCATGCTGGGAGTGTTGAGGACGGAGAGCTTGGCAGGGGGTAAAGGGAACGGGGTGCAGAGCTCGGACACCTTAGAACAGCCGGAGGGCTTCTGTCAGGCCCGCAGCGGAACTGGCTGTCTCCTGCTTCTTCTTCCAGTTCCGCTGCGGCTGCATCATCGTAGGTTTGCAGCTTACAGTTACACACCTGAACAGCACACTCAAGGTTGCAACAAGCACAGACATTTTGATGCAATAATTCAGGGCAAGAGGTGTCAGTGATCAGACACCGTTAAATAAATAAAATATTGCAAGAGTGCTTGTTTTTATTTTAAGTAAAAAAAAAACACCCCTTTGTGTTTCTGTCCTTTATAAAGTTTATGGGTGCGTTCAGACGCACCGTTTGAGCCGTTTTCGGCACGGCTCAGAAACGGCTTTTACCTGCGCGTTCACACACCCAACATCTGCCCACCGTCCCCAGCCGTCGCTTTCTGGAGCAAACCCCTTTGAAACGGAGTATTTTGACACCACTTACCCAAGTGGTGTTTTCCATGATTCTCCGTTTCAAGCCGCACTTTTCCCTGTCTGATCGCTCCATCCAGCCACTTCCGGGTGCTTCAACCCCCCTCCCCTCTGGGAAGCTGCCTCCGGCTTCCGGCTTCAGTCCTCCATTTTTTTTTTTCCTTACCGGTGTGCGCTTGAGCGGAGCTCCGCACTTAAGTTTAAAAAAGAAAAGGTTCACTGGTGCCTAGTTTAGGCATTTAGAGGAGTCCGGGATCTCGGGGAGGCCATTTTTAAAAGGACTCTTCATTTAAACTTTAAAGGGACCTGTTGAGCTCGCTCTTCTTCGCACCGGCCAAACTTCCTGTTCGGGAGAGGGCTGCCTGTGCGCATGCTCAAAGGAGAGGGGAACCTCCCCCACCACCTGCAGGAGGACGGCGGGGCGCTCGGAAGGAGGAGGTGAGTCTGAGCGCGATTCTCCAGTTTAAAAAAAAAACGCATCGTGCCGGAGCAGTTTAAACCGCTCCAGCACGCTGTCTAAACGCACCCGTTATCTCCGCTACCTGGCATTACGTTTTATGACACACGCGTGGCCCGGCCCGACGAGGTCTGAATTATGTCCGATTCGGCCCTCATGACGAATGAGTTCGACACCCCTGACTTAGAAGCCACTGCAGGATCAAAAGTCCCCCCTCCCCGAGAAAGAAGGGGGAACTCAGGCGGTCCCCTGCTCATCTCCCCTACCTGGACGGCTCGGACAGGGGCCATTTCCACTCCTCCACAAAGAAGACGGCTCGACGCTGCCTCTTCACTGCCTGTGAGGGAGAGAATGTTGGAAGAAAGGGTCATCGTATTTTGTTTGCTTGTCCGAATCCCGCTTCATGCACTCCTGTTCCCAAGGCTGTGAAACCTTGCCCTGTGTAGGCTCAGAAAAAGAATGTGTGATAATTTTGAGTAAACTTGAGGGAGAGGTGGAAGAGAAGCACCAGGTTCCTACGAGCCTTCGGGGTGGGTATCAGCACTGCCAACGCACTTCAGACTTCTGTGAGACCTGAAACTTAGCCTGTGGACTCCGGAGCTCAAAACCGCGACAGCATCCCTGCTATATCAGGCCAAAGGCCCAGGTACGCCATTCTTTCACCCACTCAGTCTTCCCACATGACCCCGTCTCTGGGCTTCCAGGAGTGGGGGCGGAGCAGAAATGAGGTCAAACGATACATCACATCTGTCCAAAAACCCAGATGTGACATTAGCACATCTGAAAACTCTAGGGTAATATCAAGGGGTTTCTAGACGGTCTGCTGATGCTCTGATGTCACGTCTAGATGTTCAGCGGGGGTAGCCCCACCTCCAAAGTTCCCCAGGGTGCCAGGTCAACTTCTCTTTTTTGTGCCTCCTTGAGTCCCTCTAAAGGAAGGGATGTGAATTAAGATTACTTTAGTTAAACTGTGGAATTCACTGCCACAGGAAGTGGTGGTGGTGGTGATGGTTACAAGCATAAACAGCTTCAAGAGGGGAGCAGAAGTCCGTGAGTGGCTATTAACCACAAGGTATAGATAGGAATATGTCTGGGGTAGTGATTCTCTGTCTTCTTGATGCTTGTGGGGCAACAGTGGGAGGGGTTTAGGAGCTGTGGCCCCATTGGTGGAGCTCCTGATGGCACCTGGGTTTGGGCCACTGTGTGACACAGAGAGTGTTGGACTGGATGGGCCATTGGCCAGATCCAACATGGCTTCTCTTATGTTCTTATGTTTTTGTTGGGGGATTTTAGAGGTAGAAGTCTCCTGGCTAGGGAAGCCAAGGCAGAGAGAGAGAGAGAATTTGCTGTGAACAAAAGCTATTTATTGATTCTTAAAACCAGACACAAGTAATAATCATATATTCAATATCAATACTCAACAGCATCCAGAAAATCCCAATACCTGATACAGTGTACTCTTTAGAAAGAACAAGGGATATTCCTGGGCTGGAAGACCAAGACCAACACAGCTGCTAGAATCTCACTTGCAATGACATGGAGGACGCTGAAGATTCCTACGCTACGTGAGCCGATATTGAAGATTATGGAATGTGCTGAAAAGGACAAGCTGACAAACGTTTTAAAAGGAAAAATGGAAGAAGAATCTATGAGACCTTGGAGGGCGTTTTATGATTGGTTAAAACTCAAGGACTGAGAGAATAAGATGACGTGAGGAATAAAAAGAATGATAGATGAAATAGTTGTGAAATCGTAAAGAGAAGGTATGCCTACAGAACGATAAATTGAAACTTTGTATATCTCGGTCCTTCCACCTCCTGTCTTTTCCCCTTTCCCCTTTCTTTATATAAATTAATAAAATTTCAATTAAAAAAAACAACAGCACAGACACAGTTGGGTGTTGGTCAAGCAGCCCTGAACAAAGCCAGAAGCCCCATATTTATACTCTTTTCAGCCCAGAGGAACTAATGGAGGCGTCAGTCAGGAATGTACCAGATTTGACAAACACCAGCCCAGCCCATCTTAAGTGGATAATATGAACTTTCGCCCAGATAGATTTTATTAGCTGCCATGTGAAAAAAAGCCTGGGCTGATACGGCGCCTCCCATACATCTGATCTACACATGTTTAGACTTTGGAGCCCAGCACCTGGAGGCTGGGGAATGTCAGATACGAATTCGGGCAAAGGAACAGCTTCAAGGAAAGATTGTCGCTTTTACGCCTAGGCTGCCAGCAAAAAGAGCAAAGGCTTATGGGACAAATAACCCAATAGAGAAGTATAAGCTAATTTGAACTAATCTACAAGAACACAGAAAGACAGAAACGGCCCTAGTCTTCCAGTCTCCCACAGGAAAAGTGTTTTTGCCCTATATCAAAGGAATCACTGATCAGAGGGGGAAACTTATGAAAAAACACAATCTACAAACAGTATTCAGACCCACCAGAAAAATACAACAGATGCTACGATCGGCAAAAGACAGAAGAGACCCCCTCACTTCTGCAGGAGTATACCACATACCCTGCAGTTGTGGACAGGTTTACATCGGGACCACACAGCGTAGCATTTAGACAAGAATAAAAGAACATGAAAGACATTGCAGACTTAGACAACCTGAAAAATCAGCCATGGCTGAACATAGCCTAACCCAAACAGGACACAGCATTTGGTTCCAAGACACTGAAAGACTTCCAATTACCATGTCAGATTACACAGGGAAGCCACTGAAATTCACAAACATAAAGACAATTTCAACAGGAAAGAAGAGAGTTTTAAAAATAAATAGGACATGGTTTCCTGTCCTGAAAAACACAAAAGGCTCTACATCTGACCATAGCACTACAGATAAGAGTAGAATTTCAACAGCCAATCCACATACAAAAGAACCTCCTCAGGAAGCAGGAACCTCCTCAGGAAACAATCCATAGACAAAAGAACCTCCTCGGGAAAGCTCCTCCATTAGCATGTCCATAGCCTGGGGAACTCCTATAAGACAATGACTCAGCCCTACCTCACCTTCTGGAGTAGATATAAATTAACTGCCTACCATTTTCGTCTCACCTTGACACAGAGAGCACTCCATCTTTCTGTGTTATACCTCTGAGGATGTCAGTCACAGTTACTGGTGAAATGTCACGTTCTACAGTGCCAAGACCACAGCCACACAACCTGGAAAATCTACAGCAACGAATGGTCCTAGTCTTGCTTATAATCCTGCCGCAGTTCTCATGAGAATGGAATTGTCCCTGTGTGGTGTGTGCAGAAGGATTCCCTGAACCTTCTCTCCAACAACCCAACCTGCCCAAGTCTGGGCACCAGGCACCCTTACCACGTGAAAGGGCATCTTGGGCACGCTCCTGGGTCTCTGCCTTCTGCTCCTCCTCCAGAGGAGGCCCTCCTTCCTCCTCGGAGAACTTCACCTCCATCTCCACAGGTGGTCCCCACTTCTGAAATAGCAGTAAAGGAGACAGGTGAGAGGCAGGATGCTGAAGACCAGGGAGGCCAATCTCATAAGAACATAAGAGAAGCCAATGTTGAATCAGGCCAATGGCCCATCTAGTCCAACACTCTGTCACACAGTGGCCAAAGTATACCAGGTCCCATCAGGAGGTCCAGCAGTGACCTCGCCCCATCCCCACCCTCACCCCTGCATCGACCAACAGAGCGGCTTCAACCGCAGCGGCAAGAATCAGGGTTGCGGTTTTCGATCAACCCTGAACAAGTGTCTGGAGGGATACGTATCGGGCGGGGAGGCCTCAGGCTGAGGTCGGAGATTGCACCTTGAATGGACGGCATTAGGCTGCCTCACCTGTCCTACCCGCTTCTTCTCCTCTGCCTGACTCAGGAGGAAGCCTTCGGCCAGGGCCACCGCCTGGGAACTGGTCTCCGGCCCGCATCCTCGGACCCAGCCCTGCATTTCCGGGGGCAGGAGAGTCAGGAACTGCTCCAGGATCACAAGGTCCAGGATCTGCTTCTTGGTGCGCCTCTCCGGCTCCAGCCAGTGGCGGCAAAGTCCGTGGAGCTGGCTGCAAACCTCTCGGGGCCCAGCAGTCTCCCGGTAGCGGAACTCCCGGAAGCGTCGGGAATGGACGTCTGAGCCTGCAGTGAGCTGATCACGGGTATCTGGTCCCGGGCTTCCCCAGAATACAACACCCCTCCCAGCTTGGGTGGGGTGGGGGCCTTTCCTTGGTTTCTTGCCGGTTCCGGGTCCTTCTGGGTCTTGCTCTTCCATCTCCTTTCCCTTCTATTAAGAACATAAGAGAAGCCAATGTTGAATCAGGCCAATGGCCCATCTAGTCCAACACTCTGTCACACAGCGGCCAAAATATACCACGTGCCATCAGGAGGTCCAGCAGTGGGGCCGGGACACCAGAAGCCCTCCCACTGCTGCCCCCTCCGGCACCAAGAATAGAGTGCATCACCTGCCCCAGACCCAGAATTCCCATCTACACCCCGTGGCTAATAGCCACTGGTGGACTTCTGCTCCATATGTTTATCTAATTCCCTCTTGAAACTGTCTGTGCTTGTAGCTGCCACCACCTCCCGTGGCAGTGAATTCCATATGTTAATCACTCTTTGGGTGAAGAAGTGCTTCCTTTTATCTGTTCTAACCCGACAGCTCAGCAATTTCATGGAGTGCCCACGAGTTCTTGTATTGTGAGAAAGGGAGAAAAGTACTTCTTTTTCAACCTGCTCAATCCCATTCATAATCTTATGAACCTCGATCATGTCACCCCTCAGCCGTCGTTTCTCCAAGCTGAAGAGCCCCAAGCATTTTAACCTTTCTTCATAGGGAAGGTGTTCCAACCCTTTGATCATTCTAGTTGCCCTTCTCTGCACTTTTTCCAATGCTATAATATCCTTTTTGAGATGTGGTGACCAGAACTGTACACAGTATTCCAAATGAGGTCGCACCAATGATTTATACAGGGGCATTATGATACTGGCTGATTTGTTTTCAATTCCCTTCCTAATAATCCCCAGCATAGCGTTGGCCTTCTTTATTGCAGTTACACACTTTCTAGACATTTTCATTGAGTTATCTACTATGAGTCCAAGATCTCTCTCTTGGTCAGTCTCTGCCAGTTCAGTCCCCATCAACGTGTATTTATATTTAGGATTTTTGGCTGCAATGTGCATCACTTTGAACCCCATTTGCCACGTTGACGCCCACTCACCCATCCTCGACAGATCCCTTTGGAGTGCCTCACATTCCTCCCTGGTTTTCACCACCCTGAACAACTTCGTGTCATCTGCAAATTTAGCCACTTCACTGCTTACTCCCAATTCCAAATCGTTAATAAACAAGTTAAAAAGCATCGGACCGAGTACTGATCCCTGTGGTACCCCACTGCTTACCACCCTCCACTGAGAAAGCTTCCCATTTATACTCACTCTCTGTTTCCTATTTATAAGCCAGTTTTTGATCCACAAGAGGACTTGTCCTTTTATCCCATGACCATTGAGCTTACTTAGGAGCCTTTGATGAGGAACTGTATCAAGAGCTTTCTGGAAGTCAAGGTAAACAACATCTATTGGGTCCCCCTTGTCCACATGTTTGTTCACTCCCTCAAAAAACACTAACAGGTTAATGAGACAAGATCTTCCCTTACAGAACCCATGCTGAGTCTGCCTCAATAGTTTTTGTTCATCAATGTGCCTACTAATTCTTTCCTTAATAACAGTTTCCACCAACTTACCCGGTATTGATGTCAGACTGACTGGCCTGTAATTTCCTGGATCTCCCCTGGAGCCCTTTTAAAGATGGGAGTGACATTAGCTACCTTCCAGTCCTCAGGAATGGAGGCAGATTTTAAAGAAAGATTACATATTTTTGTCAGGAGATCCACAAGTTCACATTTGAATTCTTTCAGAACTCTCGGATGAATGCCATCCGGGCCTGGTGATTTATTAGTTTTTAAATTGTCCATCAGTCGGAGGACTTCCTCTCTTGTCACCGCAATCTGATTCAGGTCTTTCAAACCCCCTCCCGAAATCGGTGCTTCTGGAGTGGGCAAGCACTTCTCCTCTTCCACAGTGAAGACAGAGGCAAAAAATGCATTCAGCTTCTCAGCCATTTCCCTGTCATCCTTCAGCAGTCCTTTTACCCCCTCGATCATCCAAGGGCCCCACTGCCTCCCTGGCTGGCTTCCAACTTCTAATGTATTTGAAGAAAGTTTTATTGTTGGCCTTTATGTTTTTTGCGATATGCTCCTCATATTCCCTTTTTGCTTGCCTGATCACAGACTTGCATTTTATTTGCCACAGCCTGTGTTCCCTTTTATCAACCTCACTAAGACTAGCTTTCCACCGCTTAAAGGAATCCTTCTTACCTTTTACAGCTTCCATTACTTTATTTGTTAACCATGCAGGCTTTTTTCTATACCTATTTGTGCCTTTCCTAACCTGTGGTATATATTTTTTCTGAGCTTCTAGGATTGTATTTTTAAATACTTCTATTGGCCCATCCCTGATTGCAACAAGATGCCTTTACTGACGGTGTGAAGAGGGAGAGGGGAATGTATCAAAAAGGGAGAAAGGAACCTATAGGAACAGAAGAGAATATTGAGAAGCCGAGGTTGGGTCAACAGATGTAGCTACATCACTGACCCTGGTCAAGAAGACACTCCCAGGTTGCCCTGCTGGATTAGAAGGGGCATCCTTGTTGTGGTTTACGGATCAGGATTCATGTCATTGCACTATATTAACTACTGCAGACTACTGTTAACTATTGTAGACAACTCCTAAGGAGGCCCGATGTCTCCAGGTCCTGATGGCACACACCCGAGAGTTCTTCAGGGTGTGAGGTACTTGAACTTGTAGATGTAACCCTGTCATGAAATTCACCAGACTGGAGAGTCGCAAATGTTACACCAATTTTTTAAAAGGGATCCAGAGGGGAACCAGGAAATGGCAGGCCAGGCAGCCTAACGCCCGTCCTTTGAACTGCAATCAAAGAAGGAATTAATTGTTAGGCACATCGAAGGACAAAGCCTGCTGAGGGAAAATCAGCATGGCTTCCGCAAAGGGAAGTCCTATCACACCACCAGAGAGTGGAGGAATAAGCAGCTTTCAAAGTCTTAAAAGAAGATGCTGTTAAAGTGCTGCACTCAATTTGCCAACAAATTTGGAAAACAGAACAGTGGCCACAGGATTGGAAAAGGTCAGTGTACATTCCAATCCCAAAGAAGGGCAATGTCAAGGAGTGTTCAAACTATCGCACAATTGCACTCATCTCACACGCTAGCAAGGTCATGCTCAAAATCCTACAAGCTAGGCTCCAACAGTACGTGGATAGAGAACTGCCAGAAGTACAAGCTGGGTTTCGAAGAGGTAGAGGAACTAGAGATCAAATTGCCAACATTCGCTGGATTATGGAAAAAGCAAGAGAGTACCAGAAAAACATCTACTTCTGCTTCATTGACTATGCTAAAGCCTTTGATTGTGTGGATCACAATAAATTATGGCAGGTTCTTAAAGAGATAGGAGTACCGGACCACCTCACATGTCTCCTGAGAAACCTGTATAAGGGTCAAGAAGCAACAGTTAGAACCGGATATGGAACAACTGATTGGTTTAGCATAGGAAAAGGAGTACGACAAGGATGTATATTGTCAACTTGCTTATTTAACTTATATGCAGAGTACATCATGCGAAATGCTGGCCTGGATGAATCACAAGCGGGAGTTAAGATTGCTGGGGAAAAGATCAATGACCTCAGATATGCAGACGATACCACTCTGATGGCAGAAAGTGAAGAGGACCTAAAGAGCCTCTTGCTCAGGGTGAAAGAGGAGAGCGCAAAAGTGGGCTTGAAGCTCAACATCAAAAAAACTAAGATCATGGCATCTGACCCCATCACTCCTTGGCAAATAGAAGGGGAAGTCGTAGAAGTAGTGATAGACTTCACATTCCTAGGATCCCAGATCACTGCAGATGGTGACTGCAGCCATGAAATTAAAAGACGCCTGCTCCTTGGGAGGAAAGCGATGGCAAACCTAAACAGCATGATAAAAAGCAGAGACATCACCTTGCCAACAAAAGTCCGCATGGTCAAAGCAATGGTATTCCCCGTAGTAATGCATGGCTGCGAGAGTTGGACTATAAGGAAGGCTGAGCGCCGAAGAATAGATTCTTTTGAACTGTGGTGCTGGAGAAGACTCTTGAGAGTCCCTTGGACTGCCAGGAGATCAAATCAGTCAATCCTAAAAGAAATCAACCCTGACTGTTCCCTTGAAGGCCAGATCCTGAAGCTGAAGCTCAAATACTTTGGCCACCCAATGAGAAGGGAGCATTCACTGGAGAAGACCCTGATGCTGGGAAAGATTGAAGGTCAAAGAAGAAGAAGGGAAACGGCAAAGGATGAGATGGTTAGACAGTGTCATCGATGCAACGAACATGAAATTGAGCAAACTTCAGCGGACAGCGGAAGACAGGAGGGCCTGGCGTAATCTGGTCCATGGGGTCGCGAAGAGTCGGACTCGACTGTGCGACTGAACAACAACAACAAAGGGGATTAGATCGATTCACAGAGGGTCAGTCCAGCTACTAGCCCTGGTGACTGAAGGGACGCCTCTGAACCCTAGAGCCAGGAGGCAGCATCGGGGGAAGGTCTCGGCCTCTCTGCCCTGCTGTTTGCCGTCCAGAGGAACCGGTTGGCCACTGTGCATGACCAGATGTTGGACTAGATGGACGGTCCAGCCGGGCTTTTCTCCTGTTCTTGCGACAGGGGTCCCGTCACTGAGGCCACGATCCTCCTCCGAGTGAGGTGTTCCCAGGTGCCATTGGTCTCTCCCGGCCTCCTGGATGGGGGCAGGCTGATATTTGGGGGTGGGGGGATGGCTGTCTGCCTGTCCCGGGGGAACTGGTGTTTCCATCCACCCCAAGTGGCGTTGCTAGGCTCTCTGCACCTTGGCAACTTTTAATCCCTCTTCTCTGCTGGGGGGACCCTTGGATACCCACTAGCAGCCCCAGCCCAAACACCGGCCCAGGGTCTCAGGGTGGTACTGCAGTTGATTCCCATGCAGGTAAGAGTAGCCCCTTCCCAAACACTCTCTCACACACATGCAATGCCCTTGTTCACTTATGGACCAAACGAAGGCTCTTTGCCTCCCCCCCACCCAACTAAAATCACAAGCAGCAGAACTCCAGTTTCATAAATTAATTTCTTCTTGTAGTTAAAGACAGTGATGATCCACCCCCCTCCCAACCCCAGTGACCCCGTGGAGCAAAACTGATACCTAATAGGGTTGCCAGCCTCCAGGTGGCACCTGGAGGTTCCTCCAGGATTACAACTGATTGTCCCAGGACAGAGATCAGCTCCTCCCGCACGCCCCCCCGAAGAAAGGCCTGCTTTGGAGGGTTGGCGGGAGGCTGTTACAGTCTCACAGCATTCCCTCCCCAGGCTTAACACCCCCCCCCGCATAACTGTCCAGGAAGAAGAAGAAGAAGAAGAAGAAGAAGAAGAAGAAGAAGAAGAAGAAGAAGAAGAAGAAGAAGAAGAAGAAGAAGAAGAAGAAGAGGAGGAGGAGGAGGAGGAGGAGGAGGAGGAGGAGGAGGAGGAGAAGGAGTTTGGTTTTATACCCCACCCTTCACTACCCAAAGGAGTCTCAGAGCGGCTTACAAACTCCTTTCCCTTCCCCTCCCCACAACAGACACCCTGTGAGGTCGGTGGGGCTGAGAGAGCTCTGGCAGAAACTGCTCTTTTTCAAGAACAGCTGTGCCAGAGCTTGTGACTGACCCAAGGTCACATCAG
This sequence comes from Gekko gecko, assembly GCA_029375565.1. NCBI lineage: Eukaryota > Metazoa > Chordata > Lepidosauria > Squamata > Gekkonidae > Gekko > Gekko gecko. The sequence continues at coordinate 15,778,811 of JAPDNY010000002.1, forward strand.
CAGGTGCAAGTGGAGGAGTGGGGGAATCAAACCCGGTTCTCCCACATTAGAGCCCGCACACTTAAACACGACACCAAACAGGCTAACCACAACACCAAAAAGTGACTAACACATGGAATTCACTGCCACAGGAGGTGGTAGCAGCTACAAGTGTGGACGGCTTCAAGGGGGGATTAGATAAGCATATGAAGCAGAAGTCCATCAGGGGCCATTAGCTACAAGGTATAGAGAGGGACTCTCCCTCTGGGGCAGGGGAGGTTCTGTATCCTTGGTGCTTGGGAGAGGGGTCAACAGTGGGAGGGCTTCTGGTGTCCTGGCCCCACTACTGGACCTCCTGAGGGCCCCTGGTATTTTTGGCCACTGTGGTGTGACACAGAGAGTGTTGGACTGGATGGGCCCTTGGCCTGATCCAACATTGGCTTCTCTTATGTTCTTATATCCTTAAGCTATAGATAGGAACTCTCAGTCTGGGGCAAGGGATGCTCTGTATTCTTGGTGCGGGGGGGGGCAACAGTGGGAGGGGCTTCTAGCGTCCTGGCTCCACTGCTGGACCTCCCGAGGGCCCCTGGTATTTTTGGCCACTGTGTGACACAGAGAGTGTTGGACTGGATGGGCCATTGGCCTGATCCAACATTGTTCTTGTATGAACTCTCAGTCCAGGGCAAGGGATGCTCTGTCTTCTTGGTGCTTGGGGGGGGAGGGGTCAACAGTGGGAGGGGCTTCTAGTGTCCTGGCCCCACTGGTGGACCTCCTGATGGCACCTGGTATTTTTGGCCACTGTGTGACCCAGAGAGTGAACATAAGAACATAAGAGAAGCCAATGTTGAATCAGGCCAATGGCCCATCCAGTCCAACACTCTGTCACACAGCGGCCAAAATATACCAGGTGCCATCAGGAAGTCCAGCAGTGGGGCCAGGGCACCAGAAGCCCTCCCACTGCTGCCCCTCCAGCACCAAGGATAGAGTACATCACCTGCCCCAGACTGAGAGTTCCCATCTATACCCTGTGGCTAATAGCCACTGATGGACTTCTGCTCCATATGTTTATCTAATTCCCTCTTGAAACTGTCCATGCTTGCAGCTGCCACCACCTCCTGTGGCAGTGAATTCCATATGTTAATCACTCTTTGGGTAAAGAAGTATTTCCTTTTATCTGTTCTAACCTGACCGCTCAGCAATTTCATGGAGTGCCCACGAGTTCTTGTATTGTGAGAAAGGGAGAAAAGTACTTCTTTCTCAACCTGCTCAATCCCATTCATAATCTTATAAACCTTGATCATGTCACCCCTCAGCCGTCGTTTCTCCAAGAAAGAGTCCCAAGCATTTTAACCTTTCTTCATAGGGAAGGTGTTCCACCCCTTTTATCATTCTAGTTGCCCTTCTCTGCACTTTTTCCAGTGTTGAGCTGGATGGGCCATTGGCCTGATCCAACATTGGCTTCTCTTATGTTCTTATGTCCTTAAGCTATAGATAGGAACTCTCACTCTGGGGCAAGGGATGCTCTGTATTCTTGGTGCTTGGGGGGGCAACAGTGGGAGGGCTTCTAGTGTCCTGGCCCCACTGCTGGACCTCCTGATGGCCCCTGGTATTTTTGGCCACTGTGTGACACAGAGAGTGTTGGACTGGAGGGGCCATTGGCCTGATCCAACTGTTGGCTCCCTCCCGGGACGACTGCAGAGCCGCATCTTTCTTTCTTTCTTGTTTTGCAGAATTCAAACGACCAGCAATTGAACGTCCGGTTCCTGCGCCGGATTTCCTTGCACTTAAAAGACGCGCAGAGGATGCCTCTTCCCCCCACCCCCGCCCGCGAAGAAAGGAAGCCACGTGCAATGCTGTGACAGCCGCACTCCTCTCTCTCCTCCCAAAATCTGGTGCCTTATCCCCCCCCCAAAAAAAATATGACCTTACTTGCAAGGAAACCTTCCCCGGGTCCGGCCGCGAGGCCCTTTCTCTCCGCTCTTTGCAGATCTGCAGCGCTTCCTCTTTTGGGCAGGTCGGCAACGGTCTCTCTCCGCCGCCCCCCACCCCAACCACCCCCGCAGCGGAAGCGCCCGGCTTCCTTTACGCCGCCCGCGGACCCGGCCCGGCCTCTCTTGCAAAAACGGCGCCGGTCCCTTTCAGCCTGGCGGCGCTGGAGGCGAATGCGAATGCTGCCCGCCCAGTTTCCTGAACCCAGACCCGGACGGGCGGGCCGGACCTCAACGCCAGGCTGCTCCCCGTCAGCCAGCGATACCCCCAGCCCCCCCAGGCTCAGCAGGGTTGCTCCTCGGGAGTAATCCTGCCCCGGGCTGCGCTCCGGAAAGTCTCCCCTGCTGCTGTTCAAGTCATCTCAGAAAACACCTGAGTTTGGGGGAGGGGATGAAAATTAAGGCAAACCGCGGTGGCTCAAGTGGTTAAGACGCTGAACTGCAGGCTGTGGAAGGTCGGCAGTTCGGCAGTTCGAGACCCGAGTTCTGCCGCATGACGGAGTGAGCTCCCCTCTCTAGTTCCGGCTCCTGCCAACCTAGCAGTTCGGAAGCAAGAAATTGCAAGTAGATAAATAGGTTCCACTTCGGTGGGAAGGTGACAGCGTTCCGTGCGCCTTGGTGTTTAGTCATGCCGGCCACGTGACCACGGAAATGTCTTCGAACAGCGCTGGCTCTCCGGCTTTGAAACGGAGATGAGCACCGCAACCCTAGAGTCGGATTCGACTGGCTTTCGGGCAAGGGAGACCTTTACCTCTACCGTGACGTTAAACTAACCCTTGGCGGAGAGAGTCCTCCCTCTTTCTGTGCTATACCTGTGAGGATGCCAGTCACAGCTGCCGGCGAAACTGTCCGGTCCCACAGTGCCAAGACAGCCTGGGAAATCCACAACAACTAAACTAAAGGAAGGTCCCTGAAGCGGAGAATCAAGAATATTACGAGTGAATAAAATTATATTTTTAAAAGCACGTGATTCATTGTTGATGGCTTTTGGGAAATATAAATAATTCCCTATTTAAAAAATTTGATATAGATTAGGACGTGTGGGCCTGGACTAGCCACAGCTCTTTGTGTCCACCCCCCACCCCCATCCCGGGAATTGTGAAGTCTGTTGTAAGGTATGTAGGGCTATCTTCCGGCTGCAGGGGGGGTGGACTAGATTACCTGTAAGGTCCCTTCCAACTCTTAACATCCTCTGATTCTGTGATTCTATGATCTTCCGGCTATGGTCCTGCAGAGTGCAGGGGGGTTGGACTAGATGACCCGCAAGATCCCTTCCAACTCTTAACATCCTCTGATTCTGTGATTCTATGATCTTCCGGCTACGCTCCTGCAGAGTGCAGGGGGGTTGGACTAGATGACCCGCCAGGTCCCTTCCAACTCTTAACATCCTCGGATTCTGTGATTCTATGATCTTTCAGCTGCGCTCCTGCAGAGTGCAGGGGGGTTGGACTAGATGACCCGCAAGGTCCCTTCCAACTCTTAACATCCTCTGATTCTGTGATTCTATGATCTTCCGGCTGCGCTCCTGCAGAGTGCAGGGGGATTGGACTAGATGACCTGCAAGGTCCCTTCCAACTCTTAACATCCTCGGATTCTGTGATTCTATGATCTTTCGGCTACGCTCCTGCAGAGAGCAGGGGGGTTGGACTAGATGACCTGCCAGGTCCCTTCCAACTCTTAACATCCTCGGATTCTGTGATTCTATGATCTTTCGGCTACGCTCCTGCAGAGAGCGGGGGGGTTGGACTAGATGACCTGCCAGGTCCCTTCCAACTCTTAACATCCTCGGATTCTGTGATTGTTGTATGGAACAGACGGCGCCCCCGCCCCTTCAGGGCGGAGTGGGATGTTGCGCTGCTGCTTAAGCCCAAGGCAGCTCCCCCCGCTCCCGTTCGCGGAAGTCTGTCCGCGAATGGCCTCGCTCTTCCGTACGCGGGTCCTTCTCTCTCCCGCGCCCGGATCTTCCATCCGCTAATGCGCATCGTCGCCTGCCCGCCCTCGCCGTCGTCTGTGCTCCGACGACCGGACTCCTGCCAGCAACGGGGTGGGAGAGATTTTGGAGTCCGCCTTCGTGGCTGGAGTGAGCAAGTGAAGTCCCGCTTAGCGCAGCGGGGGGATTTCGGCTGGGACCCCCACCCCTCCACCTCTCCCCCTTTCCTTTCGCCGGCGCTTCTCTGCCTTCGAGGGGGTGGTGCCCCCGGCGGGGCTTTGGCTGGAGACCCGGGAGGGAGACGGGCCGGGAGGGGCCGGGGGCGGTGTGTGGTGTTGGGGGGGTTGGGGGCAGTGCCCACGGGATTGGTGCTGCTCGGCGTCAGTGGGATTGCCAACCTCCCGGGCGGGCCTGGAGCTCTGCTCCAAGAACCACGTGCAGGGACCACGGCCCCCGCTGCAGGAATGGGGCGAGTTCAGAGGGGGAGACTGCCGCATCAGTAGCTGTGTCGATCCCGCCGCTTCCCCCACCCCAAACTCCGCCTTCCCCAGTCTCTGCCCCGCCCCCCAGCCTCCAGGAGTTTCCCAATCTGGAGTTGGCAACTCTAGCAAAGGCAGGAAGTCTTCAGAAAGGGACCTGAGAAGACAGGTGGTGGAACAGTGAAAGTCTGACCCCTGCCTGGAGGAAGGTCTGAGTTCCAATTTGACTCTCCATGGGCCAAGCCTTACCCCCGCTGACTGGTCTGCCTTGCAGGGTGAGTGGTTAAGAGGAGGGGGAAGGGCACTGTGTGTCTGGAGCTCTAGGAATCGTAGAGTCATAGAGTTGGGAGGGACCTCCAGGGTCATTCAGTCCAGCCCCCCTGCACAATGCAGGAAATTCACAAGTACCTTTCCTCCCCCCCCAAAAAAACACCCCCAGTGACCCCTGGGGCAAATCCCTCCTCCAGGATCCCTGGCTAAACCGGCACGGAGGAAATTGCTTCCTGAAATAATGTAGATCTCGAATGTGGCCCTGTTCAGTTTGGCGTCGTGGTGAAGTGCTCGGACTCTAATCTGGGAGAACCGGGTTTGATTCCCCCACTCCTCCACTTGCACCTGCTGATGTGACCTTGGGTCAGTCACAAGCTCTGCCACAGCTGTTCCTGAAAAAGAGCAGTCTCTGTCAGAGCTCTCCCAGCCCCACCAACCTCACAGCGGGTGGCTGTTGTGAGGAGGGGAAGGGAAAAGAGTTTGTAAGCTGCTCTGAGACTCCTTTGGGCAATGAAGGGTGGGGTATAAAACCACTCTCTTCTCTTCTTCAAGAGAGAGAGAGCGAGAGAGAGCCAGTTTGGTGTCATGGTTAAGTGCGCGGACTCTAATGTGGGAGAGCCAGGTTTGATTCCCCACTCCTCCACTTGCACCTGCTGGATGACCTTGGGCAAGCCATAGTTCTCTCAGAGCTGTTCTCTCAAGGGCAGTTTCTGTCAGAGCTCTCTCAGCCCCACCCACCTCACAGGGGGTGCCTGTTGTGGGGAGGGGAAGGGAAAAGGAGTTTGTAAGCCACTCTGAGACTCCTTTGGGTAGTGAAGGGCGGGGTATAAATCCAGTCTCCTCCTCCTCCTCCTCCCCCTCCCCTCCCCTCTTCTTCTTCTTCTTCTTCTTCTTCTTCTTCTTCTTCTTCTTCTTCTTCTTCATGGCGTCCTGCTCATTCAGGCCAGGGCATCAGCCCCCCTGCCCAGAGGCTTCCTCTTTCTCTTGAGTGCCAGGAGAGGATCCGGCAGCTCAGGTTGTGCAAAGCTCACTGGAGGCACTCCGGAGCTGGGCCTGACGCCAGACTGGCCAGGGATCTTGCCGAGGGGTCGAGCTGGTGCGTCTGGAGCAGATGCTGGGAGAGACAGAGGCCGGGTGTGGAGAAGGGGTCGACCCTCGGCCTCAGAAAGCCTGGCAGGTCATGAGCTGCGGTGGCGTGGGGGGGGGATGACACGGCTCAGAGCTGAGGTCTTGCAAGCCGGACTCTCCGCCTTGCTGGGAAAGAGCAAGGGCGGGAGGATTCATCCTACCCCTTTGTACGCCTTGAAAGCATTGTGGGGCGGGGGTCACATCGAGGCAGGGACTCTGTCATTTCCGGCGCATCTGTACAAAGTGATGCCCTCGGGGGGTCCGTGCAATGTTCCCTCTAAGCTGTAGAGTCTTGTGAGCAGAAATTCTACTTTGTGAGCTACTGGCATGACAGTTGTGAGCGAGCACATCAGCTACTACATAAATTAGTTTGCTCTGGATCCCCACCCTTCCTGAGCCGAGACAAAAATGTGTGAGCTGGAGGCTAAAAAACTGTGAGCTAGCTCACACTAACTCAGCTTAGGGGGAACACTGGGTCCATGGAGGTAGGAGGAGAGCCCTTCCTCTCAGTCTCTCTGCTGGGGTACTGACAACCCACTTTTCTTTGCCTTGCCCATTTTCCAGGGACACCCCCCCCCGTGGTTTGCTCGGCCCCAAAGGGCCCCCAAGAGCTGCAACCCACCCTAGTTCTGCCACTAACCGTCACGTCTCTCTCTGCGTCTCTCCGTGTCTCAGCAGGGCGCGTGTGGCGTGGAAGGGCCGCACGGGGCAAAGGGGACCTTGCTGAGTATCTGGGCCATACAGGGGGCAAGAAGGGGAAAGGTTTGGCTGCCAGACTTATGGGTTCTTCTCACTATCTTCGCCAAAGAGATGTCTGCATTGTAGAGACGAAGCCACTGAAGGACCCCCTAAAGCTCATCTGCTTTTTTAAAAAAGGAATCGTGTTTGCAGCTCCTTCTTTTGAAAAAGAAGAGGGTCGATCGTCCTGTCCTCTGCTTACTCTGGGGCCCAAATCTTAACATAAGAACATAAGAGAAGCCAATGTTGAATCAGGCCAATGGCCCATCTAGTCCAACACTCTGTGTCACACAGCGGCCAAAATATACCAGGTGCCATCAGGAGGTCCATCAGTGAGGCCAGGACACTAGAAGCCCTCCCACTGCTGCCCCCCCAGCACCAAGAATAGAGTGCATCACCTGCCCCAGACTGAGAGTTCCCATCTATACCCTGTGGCTAATAGCCACTGATGGACTTCTGCTCCAGATGTTTATCTAATTCCCTCTTGAAACTGTCCATGCTTGTAGCTGCCACCACCTCCTGTGGCAGTGAATTCCATATGCAAGATAGTATCGTAGGCAGTGGTTATACAGTCGGTCTGGGTTCTTTCTTTTCCATTTAGTTTTGTGCAGTTTTCTGAATCTGTATTTCTCGGAGGCTTTCAGTATATTCTATCAGGGCCGCAGTGGAACGGGCTGTCGTCTGCTTCTTCTTCCTGTTCTGTTGCGTGGGTGGCGGGATCCTTCTTTCCTTCTCGAGAGCTCAGGAACAGATGTTCACGTGGGCCGTTTTTTTCCTCTTTCAGAGACCCCCGGTGTCCTTTGAGGAGGTGGCCGTGTTCTTCACGGAGGAGGAATGGGCCCTGCTGGATCCGGGCCAGAGAAAACTCTTCTGGGAAGTGATGGCGGAAAACTATGAGACCGTGGCGTCTCTGAGTAAGGCTCTTCCCCCCCCCTTTCATTATGAACAAGGCAGAGAAGGGAGGGGGTGGCGTCTTCCTCTGACCCTCTTTCGAGCCGATTTCCTTTTCGTTCTTGTGGTTCGAGCCTACTTCCTTTTCGTTCTTGCGGTATAACGCTTCTTCTCCGTTCCCCAAGGTGTTCTTAGGGGAGGAAGTGTAACGCCTTTGGGTCGCTGCTGTTTTGTATCAAGCCCGAAGTTTTTGTATTACTTACAAATATAAAAGTTTTGCATTAAGCCTGAAGAGGACAGCGGTCTCGGAAGGGGTGGGTTGGATAAAGCAAGAAGGGAGATGTATTCAAACACACAGGAAGGTGACCCCGCAGAAAGAACAAGTGAGCAAAGAAACCTTCTTTCCACATTCTCAGTGGCAGATAAGAACATAAGAGAAGCCAGTGTTGAATCAGGCCAATGGCCCATCTAGTCCAACACTCTGTCACACAGCGGCCAAAATATACCAGGTGGTCCATCAGTAGGGCCAGGACACTAGAAACCCTCCCACTGCTTCCTGCTCCAGCACCAAGAATAGAGTGCATAAGAACATAAGAACATAAGAGAAGCCAATGTTGAATCAGGCCAACGGCCCATCTAGTCCAACACTCTGTCACACAGCAGCCAAAATATACCAGGTGCCATCAGGAGGTCCAGCAGTGGGGCCAGGACACTAGAAGACCTCCCACTGCTGCCCCCTCCAGCACCAAGAATAGAGTGCATCACCTGCCCCGGACTGAGAGTTCCCATCTATACCTTGTGGCTAATAGCCACTGATGGACTTCTGCTCCATATGCTTATCTAATTCCCTCTTGAAACTGTCCATGCTTGTAGCTGCCACCACCTCCTGTGGCAGTGAATTCCATATGTTCATCACTCTTTGGGTGAAGAAGTATTTCCTTTTATCTGTTCTAACCCGACTGCTCAGCAATTTCATGGAGTGCCCACGAGTTCTTGTATTGTGAGAAAGGGCGAAAAGTACTTCTTTCTCAACCTGCTCAGTCCCATGCATCATCTTATAAACCTTGATCATGTCACCCCTCAGCCGTCGTTTCTCCAAGCTAAAGAGCCCCAAGCGTTTTAACCTTTCTTCATAGGGAAGGTGTTCCAACCCTTTTATCATTCTAGTGGCCCTTCTCTGTGTCTCTCCGTGTCTCTGCAGGGCGCGTGTGGCCTGGAAGGGCCACACGGGGCAAAGGGGACCTTGCTGAGTATCTGGGCCATACAGGGGGCAAGAAGGGGAAAGGTTTGGCTGCCAGACTTATGGTTTCTTCTCACTATCTTCGCCAAAGAGATGTCTGCATTGTAGAGACGAAGCCATTGAATGACCCCCTAAAGCTCATCTGCTTTTTTAAAATAGGAATCGTGTTCGCAGCTCCTTCTTTTGAAAAAGAAGAGGGTTGATCGTCCTGTCCTCTGCTTACTCTGGGGCCCAAATCTTGGAACTGATCGGACGCCCAAATTGGCTTCAGAACCTCTCGAGTTTTGGTATCAGCTGCAATTCGGCAGTCTCTCTTCCTGGTCTCTCTTAGAAATCCCTTTGCATGAGAACCACTACTCCTCGGTCAGCAGTGACTGAATGTCCTGGAACGTTAAAATGTTCCCCCCGCTGGTCTTTGCATGTTGTGGTTTATGATACCCAGACTGCTGCCCATTAATTCAAGTCAAATCAACTCAAGTTCGCCTTTATTGGCATAAATTACCAGTGCAAGTTATACAATTTAAAAGACAGTTAAAAACGGTTAAAATACACCTGTAAAAATTCAGTGACTTGATATTGTGCAATTGGGAGCTGATAGGGGGTATTATATTTCTAGGTGCCTTTGGCGCAGCTTTAAAGCCAAACAGAGAAACTGGGCCACCTTCTCAGTGATGCCAGAATCAAGATCATTTAAGAGTCTATGTATCTTGATTGCATCAGAACCGTCCACCATACTGGATAGGAGAGAGTGTAGGTAAATATTCCTTACATCCGCATACAAATTACACTGCAGGAGAACATGGGAGATAGATTCCACACATTTCTTACAGCAGGGGCAGTGTCTGGCCGAATAAGAAACCTTGTTAAATCTGCCATGTAGAATGGCAGAAGGCTTAGCATTACACCTGGCCAGAGCAAATGCTCTACGTTGTTACGAAACCTGCAGAAAGGATAGCCATTAATTCTTTGCCGAAGGGACCGGCCAGTTCCGGGTGTGTCGGTTTCTGAGAGGCAGAACGGAGATCCCCGTGCCCTGATCTCTTCCAGCTAGAAGGTGGGAGGGGCAGAGGTACAAGGCAAAGTGGAATCCGCTGGATCAGAGCAGGGGAGAAATGCTCCGTGGCAGGAAAGCGGCACCTGCTGAACTCTGCCTGGTGTCACGGTGAAGAGTGACGCACTCTGATCTGGGGAGCCGGGTTCGATTCCCCACTCCTCCTCCTCCTCCTCCTCCTCCTCCACATGAAGCTGCCAGGTGAACTTGGTCCACTCCCGGTTCTCCCAGAATCCTCTCAGCCTCACCTATCTGACAAGGTGCCTGTTGTGGAGAGGATAAAGGATTATAAGCCACTTTGAGGCACCTTAAAGCAGAGAAAAGTGGGGTATAAAAACTTCCATATGACCCCCCTCCCTCCTACGGTGGTAGGAATACAGTGGGTTATGGCCTGACCCAGTACTGGGTCAGAGGATGCGGGCCGGAGACCAGTTCCCAGGCGGTGGCCCTGGCCAGAGGTCTCCTCCTGAGTCAGACAGAGGAGAAGAGGCGGGCAGGACAGGTGAGGGGGGGTTTCCTCCAGGTGTGTCCAATACAAGCAACGATATCAGGCCTTATCCTAAAGTTGCCCTGCGAGATAATCGGCCAAGTTTTAATCATCCGAGTGGGAGAGATTTCATGGCCTCCTTCAGCAGCGTCTTCTACTAGAGGATTTCTGATTCCTCCAGAGAACGAACCAGGTCTGCTGATGGAAGGGTGCAGAGTCTGGGAGGGGGGCAGGATCCGTTCCTTGGTCTCCTTTCCATTCCATCTCTTTCCCCTCTCCCTCACTGCTTTTTCCAGATGTGGGGACCATCCCTGAAGATGGAAGTTGCAACCCCTGAGGCGGAAGGAGCTTCCTTGGAGCAAGGGCAGAGAGCGCAGGCCGTGGAGCGTGCCCAGGATCCCCTCTCCTTTGGTAAGGACCCAGTGTTCCTGGATGCAGTCGGGGCACTCCGTGAATGTGATGGGCAGAGAGTTCAGGTCAGGAGAAAAATAAATAGTTCTACACACAACAAAGAGTTAATTTGCGGCAGTCAACGTCCACTGACTCTGATGCCTCCAAAAGGAGATTAGCGAAAGCCCTGGAGGGCAGTTTCTCCCATTACAGATAAGTTTAGAATTTCAACAGCCAATCCATATGCCAGAGAACCTCCTTAGGAAAGCAATCCGTTAGCATGTTCACAGCCTGGGGAACTCCTGCAAGATAATGGCTCAGCTCTAGCCCGCCTAGCTTTCTGCTATTCCCTCCTCCAGGAGTATCTGTATATCTTTCTTATCTTAGATGGATTTTCCCTGCTCCTCTTCTAATGAGCTACACTATTGAACTGTCTGTATGGTTCTGTGGTGATTCAAGTGGTTAAGACGCTGAACTGCAGGCTGTGGAAGGTCAGTAGTTCAGCAGTTTGAGACCCAGGTGCCGCATGGCGGAGTGAGCTCCCGTCTCTAGTTCCAGCTCCTGCCAACCTAGCAGTTTGAAAGCAAGAAATTGCAAGTAGATTAAATAGGTACCACTTCGGTGGGAAGGTAACAGCGTTCCGTGCGCCTTGGTGTTTAGTCATGCTGGCCACATGACCACGGAAATGTCTTTGGACAGCGCTGGCTCTTCGGCTTTGAAACGGAGATGAGCACCGCAACCCTAGAGTCGGATTCAACTGGCTTTCGAGCAAGGGAACCTTTACCTTTACCTTTAAGGTTCTGTCATGTATTCCTTTCTGCCTTACACGACGACTGCTCTCCCCTTGTCAGGTTTTTAAATTACAATATCTGTTCTCTGTTCTAACTGTTTTAAAGTCTGATGTTCCACTTTATTCAAATCATGTCAAACTGGTACAACTCTCTGTTCCAATTCCTGTATTTCTTCTACCACCAATACTTGAAAAGCTAATAACCGAGGATTTTTAGTGGCCGGGTTGAACGTAGACTTCGGTTTTAAGCTATTATTTTTAGGGCCTACGTCACTATTCTCTATACTATTTTTAAAAAAATCAGCCAACCTGATGCTTCCCGGCAGAGAAATGGCGGACGCTCGAAGAGGATAGACGCGTGGGGAAGAGCTCCTCGTACCTCTATTGTTTATCCACTCCCCCTGGCTTTGTATTTTTAGCCAAATACTTCTGGTTTTTAGGAAGTTATTTGCAAGGGACTTAAGCCCAACCTGAAAGAGCGGCGGTTCTTTCGGGGGGTCTTTTTTCTTTTTGGCTTGTCCCAATGCAGGGGGGTGGAAGAAGGCAGCAAAGTTTTTCTTAGCGGCTTTGCTGTGGGAACTCGAAGAGCTTGGAGGGATTGGGAAAGTAATCTAAAGGAAAGAAACAAGAGAAAACTGGCGATTTGGAAAGGTGTATTTTGTTCCAAAAGGCTGGAGGAATAGCAGAGTAGCTGAAACTGGCGTAAGGCGAACTGGGAGAGAACTATAAGAAGCAGAAGACGAAGAGACGGGGAACAACGAACAACAAATATATACAACCAAAGCTAAGTATTGAAAGGGGGAAAACTTTTCAAAGGGGGAGAGGGAGAAGAGGTTCTTAAAAGAAAAAATAAATGTAAAAGAGAGAGAGAATGTAAGCTGGATGACTAAGGGAAAAAAATAGCGAGCTGGGACTTTAAGCGGCCATTGAAACAGCAAAAGGCTTAAAGCGGTAGTAGGAAAATTAAGTTAACTAGAAAGGGGAAGATCACAGGGAACTATAGATGCTACCTTGTTTAGTATTTGTGTGTTGACAGGAGAACCGAAGCGGGAAGCTGGCGGAGGGTGCAGACCTATCGGAGTGAGAGTTGGTGTTGGAAAAGCGGAGACGAGCGATTCCAGGAGGTGTGGTAGAGGCTCAGAGAGCGAACGGACGTGCTGAGCGAGTGGAGAGGATCCGAAGAAAGCCGAGGAAAACTTGGAGAGTGACGGAAAAGCACGAGGGCTGTCCGGAAGACTCGGAGAACGAAGTGCCATCCCAACGGAGACGATTAAAGAACAAAGTGGAAAAGACTTTATGTAAAACAGGAAAGGAGCGGGAGATAGTAAGAGGAAGGGAGACTGAAGGAGAAAACGAATCTGGAAGGCTTATTTATATTTTAAAATAGAAAAAAGGGGTAAAGAAATCCTATAAGAAGCTAGATCTATTGTGGAAGTGGTTGATACACTTAAACAAAGCCTCTGAATCTAACGTATTTCTAATTAATATATTGCAAATTAGTTTAAGCATGGCCTCAGGTAGAAAAGGATCTTCTGCATCTCCTAGCCAAACATCAGGGCTAGCTCTAATTAAACCAAATGTAACAACTGCAGATTTGCAAAATATGATGCAAAATTTCTTACAAATGGCAGCGGAGCAAAACGCTGAAATTATAAGAAAAGAAATGGAACCATTACAAAATAAAATGGACCATATTGCTACACAATTAAAAAATGATACTGAAGAAATTAAATTAGAAATTAAAAAATTAACTAAAACTACAAGACATCTAGAAGAAAAAATCGAAGACATTGACCAAGATGTATGGGATCTAAAAGCGAAAACAGATAGAATGGAGGAAACTTTAATGGTACTTGAGCTCGAGAAAGCAGAACATACGCTTAGGTTCCAAAATATTACTGAAAAATTAGGAAAAAATTTAAAGGAGGAACTTACAAGAAATATTGTCGAACAATTCAATATATCAGATGAAAAAGATTTAATAGAGAATATAGAGACAATATACAGAAGAAACTCGGCATATTCAAAAAAAATATAAAACTCCAAGGGAAGTGCACGTAAAATTTGCAAGGAAACAGATAAGAGACCGAATATTACAAGAAGCAAATAAAAAAAAAATGTTAATAGAAGGAGACGAAATTAGGATTTTGAAAGATATACCCTGGAGAATTAGGGAAAGACGACATAAATACACTACCATAGCCGAACTTCTAAGAAAAAACGAGATCCAATACAGATGGTTAATACCAGAGGGTCTCCAATTTACATATAGAACTCAAAGGTATAAACTGGACTCTGTTTTCAAATTGGAAAACTTCCTGGAAAGGTTTGGGGAAGAACTGGGCTGGCAAAGGCCACAAGAAGAGGAACAAGAGGAGGAAGAAGAGGAGAAAGACGAAAGAGAGGATAGTGAAGGCAGAGAAGATAGAGAAGGAGAAAATTATAAAAAAAGAACATCAGCAGCTCAACTGAAAGACATCCAGAAAAGAGACTATAAAAAATCTCAATTAAAATATAAAACGGCGTCACAAATCCAAACAAGGTGGCAACTTAAAAACATAGTTCATAAAAAGAAAGATGGCGAATAAAAAAGTATCATTGATTTCGGTGAATGTCAATGGTTTAAATAGTCCGCATAAAAGAAGAAGGATTTTACATCAAACAATTAAATTAAAAAATGATATCACTTGCTTCCAGGAAACCCATATAAAGAAAGATCATGAAAAACATTTAACTTGTAAGAAATTGGGTATAGCTTTTATTGCATCAGACAAAGTTAAAAAAAGAGGGGTAGTAATGTATGTTAAAGAGAAATTGAATCCTACACTTAAATTTAGATCCAATAATGGGAGAATTATTGGAGTGCAAGTACAAATTAGGGAAATTGAAATTCTAATTGTAAACATATACGCCCCAAATCAGAATCAAGATTTATTTTTTGCAGAACTGAGGAGTTATATTTCTAAAGAAAACCCAAAAAATATATGCTTAGTAGGAGATTTTAACGCAGTGTTAGACCCTAAAGAGGATAGGAAAAAAACAAGAAAGTCACTAAAATCGGGAGCAGTTCTGATGAAAAACTTTTTGAAATTAGCAGATGAATTTAATTTGTTGGACTTATGGAGAACCAGAAATCCACAAAAAAGAGATTACACTTTTTTTTCTAATAGACACAACTCATGGTCAAGAATAGATATGATCTGGGTTAATATAAATATAATAAAAATCTTCTCAGAGGTAGAAATTTTAGCAAATACATTCGCAGACCATAATCCTATGTGGACATCTATACAGGAAACATATAGTGGTAGACGATGGAGATTAAATGTAAATTTAGTGAGAGATAAAGAGTTTGTTAAAAAAATCAGACAAGATATAAAAGAGTTTATTGAGATAAATAAGAAGGAGCCAACTAATTTGAATATTATTTGGGATACTCTTAAAGCATATATTAGAGGTTTATTTATAAATCAAGAAGCAGGGAAAAATAAACAAAAGAGAGAAAAATTTAAAAGATTAACTACAGAATTAAGAAATTTAGAAAAGATAAGCCAAAATAAGGAAAACTTAAAAGAGATTAGATTAAAGATAAAATTGAAGCAACATCAAATAAATTTAGGCCTATCACAAGAGATAGCAAAAAAAATTGAATATACGAAAGCGTATTTTTTTGAAAATGCGAATAAGCCCTCTCGATGGTTAGCCTATAAACTTAGAAAAGAAAGAGAAAAAAGATTTATTGCTGCATTAAAAGATGAAAAACAGGAAACAAAACACAAAACACACGAATTAAAAACAATTGTGGAAAACTTTTATAAAAGTTTATACAAACAGACCACACATAATAACCAGGAAATTGAAGAATTTTTATTGAAACATGTAACAGGTAAATGTACAGAGGAACAAAAGAAATTACTGAATGAAAATATTTCTATGTATGAACTGACAAATGCAATCAAAACCCAAAAGACTAAGAAATCACCAGGTCCAGATGCCATTCCAGCAGAAATCTATAAGGTTTTAGAAGATGAATTAACAGATCTATTTAAAGATGTAGTGAATAATGTTATGGTGACTGGTAAAATTCCCCCAACATGGAAAGAAGCCCTGATAACGCTTATCCATAAACCGGATACAGAAAATACAGACATTAAAAATTTCAGGCCCATTTCATTGTTAAACGTAGATTACAAAATCTTTGCTTCGATCTTAGCGAACAGGTTTAAGAAGATTATGGCAGAAACCATTCATAAAGATCAATCAGGCTTTATTCCGAGAAGACAAATTAAAAATAACATAAGAAATATAATTAATATTTTAGAATATTATGAGCAAAATCCCGGAAAACAGCTGGCCCTAATCTTTCTAGACGCAGAAAAGGCTTTCGATAATGTTAATTGGGAATTCTTAAAACAGAAGATTACCTTGTGGAATTGTGGTGAAAAATTCCTTAACTCAATCAAAGCCATATATGAAGATCAATACGCGAAAATTATCGTTAACGGAGAAGTAACAAATAGTATTCCTATACAAAAAGGTACGAGACAGGGTTGCCCCTTATCACCGTTATTATTTATTTTTGGATTAGAAACATTAAATGATATAGTGAGAAATAATGGCAATATAACGGGGACAAAAGTAAAAAAAGAACAATACAAATTACAGGCCTTTGCAGATGACCTGGTATTTATTTTGGAAGATCCAATAAAAGCAATACCATACCTATGGGAAAATTTACATGAATATGGTCAAATTGCAGGCCTAAAAATCAACATAAAGAAAACAAAAATCATAACTAAAAACTGTACGAATGCGCAAATAATGAAAATTCAAGATATTTCGAATATTCAGGTAGTTGAAAAAATAAAATACTTAGGAATAACAATGACAAACAATAACAAAAACCTTTATAAAAATAATTATATAAAACTTTTAGAGGAAATAAAAAATGATCTTAAGAAATGGCAAGATTTATACATTTCATTCATGGGCAGAATTGCCACAATTAAAATGAACATTTTACCCCGTTTTTTATTTTTGGCCCAATCCATTCCCATATTAACGAATAAAATTTTTTTTGAAGAACTAAATAGAATAGTTAAAATATTTATATGGCACGCTAAAAAGCCGAGAATTAATAGAAGATTACTTACAGACAAGAAAGAAAGGGGAGGCTTAGGATTGCCGAATTGGAATTTATATTACCAGGCGGCTGCAATGGGATGGATACGAGAATGGATCCAACTAGAAGATGAAAGAACTTTGAAATTAGAAGGACACAATTTACCTATGGGCTGGCATGCCCATATCTGGTACAACATGGATAAAAGCCAACAAATTTTTGAAAATCATGCAATAAGGGGCCCCTTAATGAAAATTTGGAAAGAAATTAAAAAGAGATACTATCCCAAAATTCCGAAGTGGATATCTCCAGTGGAAGCATTTACACTACCATCGCTATGGTCTAAAGAAAAAAAATTAACTTATGAAAAGTTACTGACAGAAAACATAGAATTAATACCATTGGACTCACAAGAAATACAAAAAATAAATTTAACTCACTGGGAAAAATTACAGTTAAAATCTAGATTTATTAAAGATAAAAAAATAAATTTTATGACTACTTACTCCCAATTAGATAAAATTTGGCTTTCCTCAGCAGATAAGTTAATACAAAAATTGTATAACTTCCTCTTAACAGAAGATTTACTGGATGAAACGGTAAAACCAAATATGATCCTTTGGATGAAAGATATAGGGCAAAACATTACTTTAGAACAGTGGTCTAGATCATGGAACTCTCTTAAGCTGCTCAGAGCCACAAACTATAAGGAAAACATCTATAAGATGTTTTTTAGATGGCACTGGACCCCGGAGAAGGTCGCAAAATGTTATAAAAGAGCATCAAATGTATGCTGGAGGTGTCAAAAAGAAGTGGGAACATACTTACATACTTGGTGGAACTGCGAAAAAATAAAAAAGTTTTGGAAAATGATCAAAAAAATAATAGAAGAATCCACCAATTTGAAATTGGAATTAGAACCAGAGACTTTTCTGCTGAATATGATACCGGAGAGAATCAAAAAAGAAGATCAAAGAATAATCTTTTATATAATTACAGCAGCGAGAATCAGAGTTGCAAAATACTGGAAACAAGAGAACATCCCCAATGAGGAAGAAATTATAGATTCCATACTGGAAATAGCCGAATTAGATAGATTAAATCTTATACTTTCCGGAAGAGATGACCTAATCTATACAAACAGATGGAAAAAAATTTATGATTGGATTGGAAAAAAGGTATAAACAAAATAAACAAACAAATACTCCCAAAACCACTCCTAATTTGCATAGATAATTGAACAGAAATAGATTTAATCAAGGTATATACGCAAAAATGTACAAAGATTATATGTAACTTTATGTAATTTTTTGTTGTTGACTTGGATTTGGTTCTTTGTGTGTATACGTTGGAAAAAGGATAAATAAAATATATAATAAGAAAAGGGAAAAAAAAAATCAGCCAACCTAATTTTTCTAAGCATGCTTTGAATTTGGCATGCGAGCCTGCCAAGAGACACTCTGAAAACTCATACTCCCCTCGAGTCTCCAGAGGCGCTCAAGTCACGTCTGGTCCGAATGGGACGGTGACGTGTCCTGCGATGTCTTTCCCTCCCCGCAGAGCAAACACAGGTCTCACAGGAGTCTGAAAGGTGTTAGCCGCATTTATAATCCCTGAGGCTCACAGGTACTGTGTACTTCTCTTTTGCCTCTCCCAGAATTTGGTAAAAAGTATATAAAAGTGCGTTGAGTGTACACAGGGCAAAGTTTCACAACCCCGGGCAGGGTGTGTGTGAAGCAGGGAACAAGCAAGCAAACGCCCTTCCTTCCTTCCTTCTTTGTCTCAGGAACAGGCAGCGAAGAGATGCTGTTGAGCCGACATCTTTTCAGAGGTGTGGACACGGCTGCTGTAACTCCAGTCCAGGTAGGAGAGATAAGTGTTACGATATTCTGGGACCCCCCGGACTATTTCCCTGGGACCCTCCCGTTCCCCTTTAGTTCTTTTCTTGGTTAGGTGGAGACTGGCAAGGGAGTGACGGAATCAGTAGAGAGAGACCGTCGTTCTCAAACAAAAACCAGTCTATTTACAATATAAGCTTCCTAAGAACAGGAAGCACTTCAGCACTTACAAACATTTTAGGACAGAAACATAACATTTCCATATTCAGCATACAATGCTTCAACACAAACATAGTGCACCCAAGTTCAGCCCCCATGGACTAACACACTTTTAGCAGAAGAATATCAAAATAAAGAGAACAATTTTCACCTTGAACTCAGAACCTTGTTACCCTAGACAATCAAGGAAGTTACGCGTAGACTTTATTGTGTCCTTCTTGGAAGGACAGACGCCTGCTTCAGCAAGTATTTTGCAGGTCAGAAGCTACAAACCTTCTCACTAGGAGTCTTTATAATAATTGTATTGTATTATGTATTATGGTATAATTTGTTCCTCATTTTGTTTGACCTCTGAAGAAGGCCTAAACAGGCGGAAACACGTCAGGTCAAGTCCATTGGCCCTTGTGTGTATATATGAGGTGTAATTGAGCCCCTATATGTTTTTTAATTCTGTACAAACAAATACATGCATTTTTCTATATTATATATCTATTAGGTTCTGACTGTTGGCCCTCTACTCAGTTTGGCTTACCTTTTTTGCTTATTATTCTGCCACAATGAGCAGGGAGGACAGGCCGGGTCCCTCTTCCTTTCTCAGGGAAGCTTTTGCTCCTGCAGTTTCTATGAGGTCTCCGGGCGAGAGATCCTCTGAACGCTGTTCCCTTTACCCAGCCCAAGCCAGACATCCTGCACCTTCCCAGACTGCTCCCTCCCAGGGCGCCATCTCTGCCTGGCCTGATCTCTGAGGAGGGAATCTGCTTTTCCTTTCAGGGCCCCTTTTCCTTTGAGGAGGTGTCCATCGATTTCACCGAGGCAGAATGGGCCCTGCTGGATCCGGGACAAAGAGCTCTGCACAGGGAAGTCATGCTGGAGAACTATGAGAATGTGGCCTTTCTCGGTAAGGGTCTTTCCTTGGTGCCAAAGGTGCAAATAGCTGCCATTGTGAGGAGGCGTGAATCCAAATATGGAATAGCTATTCACACTTTGAGGCCTGTCCCGCTCCTTGGGGAGGGCCTGTGGCTTCCTGGCAGAGCATCTGCTTGGCATGGAGAAGGTCCCAGGTTCAATTCCTGCCATTTCCAGTAAAAGGGACCAGTAAAAGGTAGGAGGTGATGTGAAAGACCTCTGCCCATCGTGATGCAGCAAGAAAATATCAAGACATACTAGCATAGCATGAGCATAAATTTAGCCTGGCTTCCCGCTTGTCTACACGTGTATTATACTTTCCACCTCTCTAGGGTCAGGTGGTCTTAACGATCCAATCAGGGGTCCTCCTTGATGGAATTTTCCAGAGGCTGTCAGCACCCTCTTCATCCCCCCCTCCTGGTTACACAACCGGATAACAGGTTCTCACGGTTAACCGATGAACTTGAAAAAGATAAGGATGTTAGCTGCAGGGAGACTCGGAATGACAAACGCCTGAAAGTCAGACCAGGCCACTGAATAATCACGTAAACCCTTTTGGAAACTAGGATGCTTTGCCTCACAGGTCCATTTCCCCTTATAGTGGCTGTTATGTCCTGAAGCTGAATCCAGCCTATTCTTTTCCATGTTAAGCTTCAGGCATAAGAAGGATTGTAATCTGTCGCATTACTATTGGCCGGTTTCTGTGAAACCTCTGTAAATAACCAATCACGGTGTAAATACGTATCTGAGAGGGAACAGACCTGATTGGTCTTTATCCTGAGTTTATGATTGGATGTTAACTTATTGTGGGTGTGGCTTTTGACAGCCCGGGATGGTTTAAAACGGGAGCTGTGCTCCACTTGTTTGTTGTGTGTTCCTGAGTTCAAGTTTGCTGTTACAATAAAGCTGAAATCACTTTGCTGAAATCAGTCGCGTTAAGTTGCATACTTAACAGTGTCTAGGATTGTGGGCTTTGACCTTGACCATGTTTCGGTCCTTCCAGAATAATTTTTCCTTCCCTATATAAGAATGATCGCTTTCTTTCTCTGTCTCTCTTGTGAACGAAGGCAGGAGTGTAAGAGAGACTACGGTGGAGATCGACAACGGCCTTGAATCCAGAGAAAGGCTGGAGAGTTCCTCAAGAGGATCCCAAGGCCATATTTCCTTCCCAGATGAGCTGGCGGAGAGTGAGTATCCTTCACGGTTATGTCAAGGGAAAAGGTGAGGAAGGGCCATGGGGGGTTTCTGATTCACTTCTGAGCGACGTTTCGTACAATCATGCAGCCCGCCGGGGAAGGAGGGAGGGGCTGGAATCTGGAGGCTCAGAAGCTCCGAGTGGGCAAGAGCGGGTGAGGAATCCTTAAACACTAGATCAGGGCTGTCAAACTCATTTGTTAGAAGGGCCGGATCTGACATAAATGGGACTTTGTGGGTCCAGGCCATGAGTGCCACAAAATGTAGTGCCAGGCAGTAGAGATCGAGCAGGTTGAGAAAGAAGTACTTTCCCCCCTTTCTCACAATACAAGAACTCGTGGGCACTCCATGAAATTGCTGAGCAGTCGGGTTAGAACAGATAAAAGGAAGTCCTTCTTCACCCAAAGAGTGGTTCACACTTGGAATTCACTGCCACAGGAGGTGGTGGCAGCTACAAGCATGGACAGTTTCAAGAGGGAATTAGATAAACATATGGAGCAGAAGTCCATCGTTGGCTATTAGCCACAGGGTATAGATGGGAACTCTCAGTCTGGGGCAGGTGATGCACTCTATTCTTGGTGCTGGGGGGGTGGGCAGCAGTGGGAGGGGGCTTCTAGTGTCCTGGCCCCACTGTTGGACCTCCTGATGGCACGTGGTATATTTTGGCCGCTGTGTGACAGAGTGTTGGACTAGATGGGCCATTGGCCTGATTCAACATTGGGTTCTCTTATGTTCTTATGAACTTTATAAAAGATACAAACACAATTAAAGTTTTTTGGAAACTTAAAATACAAATATGTTTAAAACTCTTGCAATTTCTCATTGATTTAACCGTCTTTGATAACTGACACCTCCCATACCTTCCCCCCCCCTTAAAATATTCCTGCCTAAAATGGACAGGTGAAGGAATAGTAGGATTTGGCAATGCAGTTTTTAAAATAAAAATCGAGGAAAAGCACAAGGATCCTAGCGGAAACTAAAAATATAGACTAAAAATATAAAACGCTCTTAAGCCTAGGAACATATAATGACTGGGCATTGCAAACTTCTCCCCCCCCCCAGGTCTACTCAGAGTGGCAGTGGCTGTCCAGTGTAATCTCCCCTTTGGCTGTGGGTTCTCAGGGTACAGTACTCACTCAGGCACCCATTCTAGGGTCCATTCAGCAGAGACAAGCTGTCTCAAAACATGAACCCTGTAATTTGCAAGGAGGCAACTCCGTCAAGCAACAGCTTCAGCTATACAAACACTGGAAAGTGAAACTACTGGAGCTCCACTGTATTGAAATACATCGCAGCACAGACAAAGTTGCAAAGAAAATGCAGAATGGATTTCCCAGTAAGGTGTCTGGGCCCAGACAGACTACTCTGGGATTGGAATGACAGCCACCAGAGCGAAATGACAGTCCCTGGGAGTGGCAGAAGTGCTCAGGGATTGGAGTGAGGGCCCTCAGAGAGGAATTTCACTCCCAGAATGCTGCTGCTACTCCCAGGGGCTGTCATTCCACTCTGCGCCCTGTCATTCCAGTCCCAGAACACAGATGCTATTGCTAGGGACCGTCATTCTACTCTGGGGGCTCTCATTCCAGTCCCAGAGCACTGTTTCTATTGGTAGAAACAGTCCCAGAGTATTATTAGTTGTTGTGGATTTTCTGGGCTGTATGGCCGTGGTCTTTGCATTGTAGGACCTGGTGTTTTGCCAGCAGCTGTGACTGGCATCCTCAGAAGTATAACACCGACAGATGGAGTATTTGATGTGTCAAGGTGAGAAGACAAATGCTAGTCAGGTAATTTTCAGGATGTTGCGGTAGGGCTGAGTCATTATCTTACAGGAATTCCCCAGGCTCTGAACATGTTAATGGAGGAGCTTTCCTGAGGAGGTTCTTTTGCATATGGATTGGCTTTTGAAAGTCTCATCTTATCTATACTGCTTTTGTAAGATGTAAAGCCTTTTCTGTTTTTCAGAACAGGAAACCATGCCCTATTTGTTTTTAAACTCTCTTCTTTCCTGTTGAAATTGTGTTTATGTTTATGAATTTCAATGGCTTCCCTGTGTGATCTGACATGGTAATTGGATGCGTTGTCCCAGAACAGTCAATCTGAGTGCAGAGACCTCAATGGAAAAATCCATTCTGTATTTTCTTTATATCTTTACTAGCCCAGAAGAGCTTCAAGAGGGAGGGAGCTGGGACTTCTCAAAGGGTGAGGACAGGAGGGGGAGGGGGGAAGAGCCATGGGCTGGATTAAAGCCATGGGCAGGTTGCTTCGGGCCCACAGGCCTTAAGTTTGACACCCTTGTACTAGATATTCTTGGGAAAAGTGGAGGGGTAGTTAAGATTAGCCAAGATGGAGAAGGCCAAAGGGCCGTCAATCCTTTTCTACTGCAGTCACATAGATGCCTTTGGACCTTCTTAGCTCTCCCAGGTGCTAAGAGAACCTCTCTGCTTTTTCCAGCACAGGATGATCAGAGAAATGACGAGGGCAAGGAACTTCATCAGCAAATACCAGATAAAGTTAAAAATGAAGACTTGAAAGAAAACATCAGGAATCAGGGCAGACCGATGAGAACGAAAGTCAGTCATATGGTTGAGAAGAGAGATGGGAGACAGCATAATGCACATATTCCAAAACACAGAATAATGAAGGCAAGTAAATTCATTTGGTGTGGAAAGTACTTCAGAAACAGATCACAGCTCTTTGTACACCAAAGAATACACAGATTCAAGAAACCTTTTGAATGCTTAGAGTGTGGAAAGAGATTCAGTGTGAAGGGGAATCTTAAATGGCATCAGAGAACCCACATAGGGGAGGAACCTTTCAAACGTTCAGCGCGCAGAAAGAGATTCATTCAGAGTCACTATCTTCAACAGCATCAGAAAACCCACACAAGGGAGAAACCTCTAGAATGCTCAGACTGTGGAAAGAGATTCAGTCGGAGTGGCCATCTTCAACAGCACCAAAGATCCCACACAGGGGAGAAACCTTTCAAATGCTCAGAGTGTGGAGAGAGTTTCAGTCGGAGTGGCCATCTTCAACAGCACCAAAGATCACACACAGGGGAGAAACCTTTTGAATGCTCAGAGTGTGGAAAGAGATTCAGTCGGAGTGGCAATCTTCAATTCCATCAGAGAACCCACACAGGGGAGAAACCTTTTGAATGTTCAGAGTGTGGAAAGAGATTCAGTCAGAGTGGCACTCTTCAACAACATCAGAGAACTCACACAGGGGAGCAACCTTTTGAATGCTCAGAGTGTGGAAAGAGATTCAGTGGGAGTGGCTCTCTTCAGAATCACCAAAGAACCCACACAGGGGAGAAACCGTATGAGTGCTCAGAGTGTGGAAAGAGATTCAGTAAGAGTGGCACTCTTCAACAGCATCAGAGAACCCACACAGGGGAGAAACCTTTTGAATGCTCAGAGTGTGGAAAGAGATTCAGTCAGAGTGGCTATCTTCAACTGCATCGAAGAACCCACACAGGGGAGAAACCTTTTGAATGCTCACAGTGTGGAAAGAGATTCAGTGTGAGTGGCACTCTTCAACGGCATCAGAGAACCCACACAGGGGAGAAACCTTTTGAATGCTCAGAGTGTGGAAAGAGATTCAGTGTGAGTGGCACTCTTCAACTGCATCGAAGAACCCACACAGGGGAGAAACCTTTTGAATGCTCAGAGTGTGGAAAGAAATTCAGTTGCAGTGACCATCTTCAACAGCATCAGAGAACCCACACAGGGGAGAAACCTTTTGAATGTTTTGAGTGTGGAAAGAGATTCAGTCAGAGTGGCCATCTTCAACTACATCAGAGAACCCACACTGGGGAGAAACCTTTTGAATGCTCAGTGTGTGGAAAGAGATTCAGTCAGAGTGGTGATCTTCACATGCATGAGAGAACCCACACAGGGGAGAAACCTTTTGAATGTTCAGAGTGTGGAAAGAGATTCAGTCGGAGTGTCCATCTTCAACAGCATCAGAGAACCCACGTGGGAGAAACCTTTTGAATGGTCAAAGCATGGAAAGAGATTCAGCCAGAGTGACACTCTTCTACTACAACAAGGAACCCACAGAAAAAGAATTGTAACTGCTTAGCCGGGAAAAGAGCTTTCCTCCTATTTCACACCTAAAAGAAAACCACAGACCATACAAAGCACTGAAGATATAAACTGCTGTAAGAAGCTTGAATCTTCACAGAAACCTTACGCTAACCAGAAAGAAATGTTATAAATACTCAGAGCGTGGAAAGAGCATTAGCTATGTTCAAAACCTCAAAAAGGTCCCACAGGGAAGGAAGCAAAGAATGGCATAGGGTTGTGCTGGATGAAGGATCAGCTGATCTCTCCTTTAGCACTGAGTAGTCCCCCCAGGGAAGGAACCTTATCAATGCTCAGTGTGTGGCAAGAGCTTGAGGCACAGATAGGATCTTCAGGTTCCTCAGAGACTCCATACAAGGGTGAAACTTTCCTATAGCTGGTTCTTGTTTCTTTTTTAAAGTTTTTTTTATTTTATACATATAAAACAAAGAACAAACAAGCAAACCTACATAGATACACATTGGGGAAGATTCACTGTTCCTTTTTTTTTAACATAGTCATTGATCTCATACTGCAACCAAAGATTTCATTTCGTTTTTCCACCTTATGATTCCAATATACATATTTTGCCCACAGTCAGATACATAGTTTTCATTTTTTTAAAAAACATCGGTTATAAGTCTAGGAATTCTACATGTCATGTTCTTCGATCCATTTATAAAACCTTGACCATGTGCCCTCAAAATCGTCTTTGTTATCTCCTCTCAAGATTAAGGTTAGGTTGTCCATCTCTGCTGTTTCCAATATTTTATTTATAACTTCTTCCTTTGAATTCTTCTCCAGTGTTTGGCATATAGTATTCTTACCGCTGTCGCGATCTGTATAATAAGATAAACATCTTGTTTTTCATAATTCTCTGGTGATATAGTCAATAAAAATAATTCTGGTGTATAAGGCACAATATTTTTTAACACTTTTTGCAAAAGTTCATGTATCCAATATTTTTTAGCTTTATCACATGTCCACCACATATGAAAAAATAAACCAACATTGCTTTTGCATTTCCAACAATCAGTTGGTAAGTAAGGGTACAATTTAACTAATTTATCTGAGGTAATATACCATCGATAAAATATTTTGTATATATTTTCCTTATATGAAGTCACTTTAGTAATCTTTACATTTGTTTTCCATGTATGTAACCCATGGTCTAACTCAATATTGTGACCGAGGTTTTGTGCCCATTTGACCATACAGTTTTTAACTATTTCATCCTGTGTTTTATCTTCTAACATTATTGTATACAATTTCTTAATTTATCAGCAGCAAGTAACAATACCTTATCCATTTCCATTATATTTGTATAAAAACCCAATGGCTTGTCTTTAGCAGATCTTGATTCTATTTGTACCCTTTCCCACCATCCTATGTTAATATCTTGTTCTTTAAGCCTTTCTGTTGATTTCAATTCATTTTTATTATCCAACAGATCTTCATATCTCAAAAGAATATTTTTTGCAGTGAATTAGGATTTGTAAAAGCTTCAAGTGTTGAAGGGAGCTGCGGTGGCTCAAGTGGTTAAGACGCTGAACTGCAGGCTATGGAAGGTCAGTCGTTCAGCAGTTCGAGACCCGAGTGTGTCGCTTGACCTCCCGTCTCTCGTTCCAGCTCCTGCCAACCTAGCAGTTCGAAAGCAAGAAATTGCAAGTAGATAAATAGGTACCACTTCGGTGGGAAGGTAACAGCGTTCTGTGTGCCTTGGTGTTTAGTCATGCCAGCCACATGACCACGGAAACGTCTTTGGACAGCGCTGGCTCTTTGGCTTTGAAACGGAGGTGAGCACCACAACCCTAGAGTTAGTTTCGACTGGCTTTTGAGCAAGGGAAACTTTTACCTTTACCAAGTGATGAAACCCATTTGGGTGTCTTAGTATAAAATAATCTTTTGATACTTTCCCATACCATCAATAAGGATTTCCTAATCAGATGTTGTTTAAAACAGTTATGATTATCTGATTTCCCATACCACATAAATGCATGCCATCCCAATAGTAAATTGTGTCCCTCTCAAGTTAATAGCCTAGTGTTTTCTAATATGATCCATTCTTTTATTTTTATTTTTTTTAATTTACTTCCAATTTATATCCCGCCTTGCCGGCTCAAACTGGCTCAGGGTGGCTTACCCAAGTTAAAATGCAGTAAGACCAATAAATACAATAAAATTACAATATTATTTATTATTATTATTTTCAATTTATATCAATATTTTGTGATAGATCACCATTGATGAGAATCTTAGCTCATTGTTTAGTATAAATTGCTTTGACCATTGTAAAAAATTCTTTACCACATTGTGAAACTAACAACTGTTCCAATATAAAACTCCAACTCACATTATCAAATGCTTTTTCAGCATCTAAAAAAATTAAAGCCATCTGTTTTTCTGGATGGGCTTCAAAGTATTCAATAACATTTAGAACCATTGTCTTTTTGGTAAAAAACCTGCTTGGTCTTGGTGAATTATCTGCATCAGTATTTTTTTCAGTCTTATAGCTAGAATAGAGGCATAGATTTTATAGTCCACGTTTAATAATGAGATTGATCTGTAGTTTCTGATCTCTTTCCCATCCGAGTTTTGTTTGTGAATCAAAGTTATTAAGGCTTCATTACAAGTTTCTGGTGTTCTGCCATCTGTTCTTATGCTCTGTATAACATTTTAAAGGAAATGTCAGTTGGTCTTCAAACACATGGTAGAATTCTGCCAGAATACCATCGGGGCCCGGTGTCTTCCCTTTTTTTTGTTTCTTTATTGCTTCAGTAATTTTACAGGTTGTTACTTGATCATTTAA
The DNA here is from genome assembly GCA_029375565.1 of Gekko gecko. Classification (NCBI taxonomy): domain Eukaryota; kingdom Metazoa; phylum Chordata; class Lepidosauria; order Squamata; family Gekkonidae; genus Gekko; species Gekko gecko. The sequence continues at coordinate 15,806,321 of JAPDNY010000002.1, forward strand.
GATTTTCCTTTGTTCTTCATTAAATTTATTTAAATTATATTTCTTTAAAAAGTATTTAATCTCCTCTGGTGCATTTTCTTCTTTTTGATATAACTTTCTATAAAATGTCTCGATTATTTTTTTTAAGTCATTGTATTTTTTTCTTCTCCATCCTTTAGAATTTTTATATTTCTTTTTTCTTTTTATTTTCTTAATTTATATGCTAACCATCTGGTTGACTTGTTAGCACTTTCAAAAAAGTTTTGTTTTGCATACGTCATTTTTTTTTTTGCTATTTCTTCTATCAGCAGGCAATTCAGTTGGTGTTGTAAAAGCTTTAATTTCATTCTTGAATGTTCAACTGATGTATCTTGCTTCAGATTTTCTCCCTGTTTCCTGATCTGTTCCTTAATTTGCAGTAATTTTTCTGGTTCTCTAATTGTGCAACCTCTAGCATAAGCCTTAAACTTGTTTGAAGAAGATTTGAAATTCTTTTTTTGTCTCTATTACAAATTTTTCAGTTTTTAGTCAAAGCGTATTAAGAGTTCATCTATTTTTCTTTGGTGCATCTTGTAGTATAAGCATAACAGGATTGTGGTCTGCAAACGTTGCTGGTAAAATTTCCAGTTCTGTTAAAGCATTTATAATTGTTGAAGAAATCCAACACATATCTATCCTTGACCATGACATATGTCTGGCTGAATAGAAAGTATAGTCTTTCTCTTTTGGATTTCTAGTTTTCTAAGAATCAATCTGGTTGTGTTCTTCTGCAAGTTGAAAAAATGTATTAGGAAGTTCATTACCCTGTTTCTATTTTCTAGTAATTGTCTTTCTATCTGAAAGCCTATCAAAAACAGCATTGTAGTTTCCAATCAGACAAATTTCATCATAGTTTTGTTTAGAAATAAGTTCCTGGAGCAGTTTAAAAAAAAAATTTCATGTTGATTGGGTGCATATATATATTTATAATTAGAGTTATTTTACCTTCGCACTTGGACTATCAAAATTCTCCCATCTTCAGAACTATATAATAATTCTGGATGTAAATGTTCTTTAATATATGTCACTACCCCTGTCTCTCTGTCTCTGTCTCTCTCTCGTCTGAAGATACGAATTTTTTTCCAAGTTTTTTAATCTCCAAATATTTTTGATCTGAGTATCTTATGTGAGTCTCTTTGTAGACATATGGCATCCAGTTGCATCTTCTTCAGTTGTTGAGAGATGTTTCTTCTTTTTGGGGGTGCTATTTAATCCATTAACATTTATTGAGATGATCTTTATTTTTCCTCTATCCATCTTTATTGTGAGTTTTGTTATCATTTTTGTTCTTCCTCTTGAATCTTGTAACCATCTGGGGTATCGTAGTTATTCCCGTTGCTCCTTGTGTTTCTTGTTGGTCCTCTTCAGTTAACTGTTCTTTGTTGGCTTCTGTTTGTCCCTCCTCTGTCTTCAAATCTTTATCATGTGTTTTAATAAATTATTCCGCTTTAAATATAGAGTTAATTCTGCGTCTTTTCCCTCTGTAAGTAAAGAGGAGGCCCTCTGGAAGCAACCATCTGTATGTAATTCCGTTCTTTCTAAGGGTGTTTGCAAGTTCTGCGTAGTCTCTCCTTTCGTTTCTCACCCTCCAGGGGATCGCCTTTAAAATTTTTATTTCTGTCTCTTCTGTTTGAAAAAGTGTTTAACTTGTCACATTGAGGATGGCATCTCTTATTGTTCTTTTGTTAAATCTCACATGCACTTCTCTTGGCAATCCACGTCTCCTTGCATAGGCAGAATCCATTCTATAGGCCACATCAATTTCATTATATATTTCGTCTGGATTCTCTGCACCCGTATAGGCAGCTCCATAGTTCAAAAGAATCTATTCTTCGGTGCTCAGCCTCCCTTATGGTCCAACTCTCGCAGTGATACATTACTACTGGGAATACCATTGCTTTGACCAATCATACTTTTGTTGGCAGGGTGATGTCTCTGTGTTTTATTATGCTGTCTAGGTTTGCCATCGCTTTCCTCCCCAGGAGCAGGCGTCTTTTAATTTCATGGCTGCAGTCACCATCTGCAGTGATCTTGGATCCCAGGAAAGTGAAGTCTGTCACTACTTCTACAACTTCTCCTTCTATTTGCCAAGGAGTGATGGGGCTGGATGCCATGATCTTAGTTTCTTTGTTGTTGAGTTTCAAGCCAACCTTTGCACTCTCCTCTTTTACTCTCAGCAAGAGGCTCTTTAGGTCCTCTTCACTTTCTGCCACCAGAGTGGTATTGTCTGCATATCTGAGGTTGTTGATGTTTTTCCCAGTAATCTTGATTCCGGCTTCTGAATCATCCAGGCTGGCATTTCGCATGATGTAGGTAAAGGTTTCCCCTTGCTCGAAAGCCAGTCGAATCCGACTCTAGGGATGTGGTGCTCATCTCCGTTTCCAAGCCAAAGAGCCAGCGCTGTCCAGAGACATTTCCATGGTCATGTGGCTGGCATGACTAGACACCAAGGTGCACGGAACGCTGTTACCTTCCCACTGAAGTGGTACCTATTTATCTACTTGCAATTTCTTGCTTTTGAACTGCTAGTTTGGCAGGAGCTGGGACCAGAGACGGGAGCTCAATCTGTCTTGCAGCACTCGGGTCTCAAACTGCTGAATTACTGACCTTCCACAGCCTGCAGTTCAGCATCTTAAGCACTTGAGCCACCGCAGCCCCTTTCGCATGATGTACTCTGCATATAAATTAAATAAGCAAGGGGACAATATACATCCTTGTCGTACTCCTTTTCCTATGCTAAACCAATCAGTTGTTCCATAACCTGTTCTAACTGTCGCTTCTTGGCCCTGCAAAAGAGACTATTTGGTTCGGCAGTTATATCAGTTCAACACACTGAAGCATCAGCACTTGAACTGAAGGAATCAGAGGCAAAATTTGCAAAAGAAAAGGCACATCAAAATGAGATTCTGATGTGGCCGAAATGGAAACATTCAAGAGTCTTAATTTTTGACATCACCATTCACAGGATTATTTAAAATGTTTGGTGTGTGCTAAAACTGTTTTCTGTTTGAGAAACAGAACCGAAGGCTGTCATTTTACTTATTTTCACATTAAAAAAAACAAACAAACTAGCAGTGTCAAGTTTTGTGCTTTTAATATTCCCTAGAATTTGTCTGTTTTTAAAAATTGGTTGGGGGGGGGGCGCAAGTAGTTAGCCTGACCTGCCCCGAAGAGGAAGCGCTGCAGATCTGCAAAGAGCGGAGAAAAAGAGCCTCGCGGCCAGACCCGGGGAAGGTTTCCTTGCAAGTAAGGTCATATTTGGGGGGGGGGGTGGATAAAGCACCAGATCTTGGAAGGAGAGAGGAGTGTGGCTGTCACAGCATCCGGGGGGAGGGGGATAATCAGCGTCTTTTAAGTGCAAGGAAATCCAGCCGCACGAACCCGGAGTTCAATTCCTGGTCGTTTCAATTCTGCAAAAAAACAAAAAAAGCAAGATGCAGCTCTCCAGTCGTCGGGGGCGGGGGGGCGGATGGCCAATTCCTGCTGGGGAGGGGTGTGTGTGTTAAGCCTGGGGAAGGACCCCCATGTGGGACTGCGATAGCATCCCACCAACCCTCCAGAGCAGGCCTTTCTTCGGGGGGGGAGGTGGGAGGAACTGGTCTCTGTCCTGGGGACAAACAGCTGTAATCCTGGGGGAGTCTCCAGGCACCACCGGGAGGCTGGCGACCCAACGAGGCACCCGTTTTGCTCCCCTGTGTCGCTGGGGTTGGGTGGGTGGCGGGAGGGGGGGGGAATGATCAGTGTCTTTCAGGACAAGAAGAAATTATTTAATTATGAGACTGGAGTTCTGCTGCTGGTGATTTTAGTTTGGGGGGTGGTGGTGGAGGCAAAGAGCCCGAAAATCTACAGCAACTGAAGCCCTCATTTGGTCCCTACCTGAAAAAGGGCATTGCACAGGTGTGTGGGAGAGGGAGTGTAGGGGGGTAATTCCTACCTGTAAGGGAATCAACCGCAGCGCCATCCTAAAACCCTGTGCCTGTGTTTGGGCTGGGGCTGCTAGGGGGTATTCAAAGGCCCCCCCCCCGGAGAGGAAAGGGATTAAAAGAGAAAGCTTTTGCCAAGGTGCAGAGAGCCTAGCAACGTCACTTGGGGTCGATGGAAACACCAGTTCCCCCGGGACAGGCAGAGAGCCATGCCCCCCCCCCAATATCAGCCTGCCCCCATCCAGAAGGCCGGGAGGGACCGATGGCACCTGGGAACACCTCACTGGGAGGAGGATCGTGGCTTCAGCGACAGGACCCCTGTAGCAAGAACATAAGAAGAGCCCGGCTGGACCAGTCCGTCTAGTCCAGTGGTTCTCAACCTTCCTAATTCCGCGACCCTTCAACACAGGTCCTCATGTTTTGGTGACCCCCAAACAATGTTCCCTCTAAGTTATGGGGTCTTGTGAGCAAAAATTCTACTTTGTGAGCCACTGGCATTAAAGCTGTTAGCAAACAATTTGGCTACTGCAGTGATCTTAGATCCCAGGCGCGTGAAGTCTGTCACTGCTTCCATGACTTCCCCTTCTATTTGCCAAGGAGTGATGGGGCCGGATGCCACAATGTTCCCTCTAAGGTGAGTTAGTGTGAGCTAGCTCACAGTTTTTTAGCCTCTGGCTCACACATTTTTGTCTTAGCTCAGGAAGGATGGCTCCAGAGCAAACAAATTTATGCAGCAGCCAAATCGGCTCGCTCACAATTTTAATCCCAGTAGCTCACAAAGTAGAATTTTTGCTCACCAGACTCCACAGCTTGGATGGAGCATTGGCCATGATCTTAGTTTTTTTGATGTTGAGTCTCAAACCAACTTTTGCGCTCTCCTCTTTCACATTCAGCAAGAGGCTCTTTAGGTCCTCTTCACTTTCTGCCATCAGAGTGGTATCGTCTGCATATCTGAGGTTACTGATCTTTTCCCCAGCAATCTTAACTCCAGCTTGTGATTCATCCAGGCCAGCATTTCGCATGATGTACTTGGCATATAAATTAAATAAGCAAGGTGACAATATACATCCTTGTCGTACTCCTTTTCCTATGCTAAACCAATCAGTTGTTCCATATCCGGTTCTAACTGTTGCTTCTTGACCCTTATACAGGTTTCTCAGGAGACCTGTGAGGTGGTCCGGTACTCCCATCTCTTTAAGAACCTGCCATAGTTTGGCATTAGAGGGTCACGATCTCTACATGGGATGGCACTCATATGTGTGGTATGAAAAGGCGAAAGTTCATTCGATATTTAATCAACATGTAATAAGGGGAGCTTTAAATAAAATCTGGAGTGGAATAAAAGAGAGATTCTATAGGAAAACACCAAGATGGGTGTCACCCTTGGAAGCCTTTGTAAAACCATCACTTATGACGGAAAGTAAGAAAGCCAACTATAATATATTGTTGGAAAAAAATAACGCTTTAGAAACAGAAGAAAAACTGGAAAAGGTACATCTAATCAAGTTATCATGGTGGGAATGTGCACTATTACATGACAGATATAGTAAAGATAAAGAAATCGGCTTTGAAGAGGGGAATACGCAACTTGACAAAATCTGGATATCATCCAGTGACAAACTAGTCCAGAAACTTTACAGATTTTTATTAGATGAGTTCGAGCTTGATGAAAATATTAAAACTGTAATGATATCTTGGATGCAGGATATAGGAAAGGAAATAGAAATAGAGCAGTGGAACACAATTTGGAAAACTGTAAAATTTATGAGAGCTATATCGTATAAAGAAAATATTTATAAAATGTTCTACAGATGGTACTGGTCCCCAGACAAAATTGCTAGGTGTTACGCGCAAGTATCCAACAAATGTTGGAAGTGCAAGGCAAATGTGGGGACCTTTTACCATATGTGGTGGAAGTGTAGCAAAGTACAAGTATACTGGAAAATGGTACATAAAATTGTATATGAAATATTAAAGATAGACGTTGTGTTAACACCAGAAACATATTTATTGAATATAACTCCCAAAGGTTATGGTAAACAGGATGTATACATATTAGTATATATAATAACGGCTGCAAGATTATTACTGGCTAAGAATTGGAAAACGGATAGAATATCTCCCAAAGAGGAACTAATAGTAAAGCTCCTTGAGCTAGCGCAAATGGATAATTTGAGCTTAAAGCTTCAGGCTAAAGACCAGGATTTACAAGAAAAAAGATGGTTGAAGGTATATAACTGGTTAAAAAGTATAAATTAGAATCAGAAAATTGCAATAACCAATGTTCAAATGTTGTAATGATTCTTAAAATGTATGCTATCGTTGATGTTGAAAAGTTTGTAAGATGGTGGAAAATGGAATAAATAAATATTAAAAAAAGAAAACTGTCTCTTCAAATTCAGCCAGAACTCTTATTCCACCTTTTTCTGTGCAAACATCTTTCTGAAGTCTGGAAATTAGTTGAAAATAGACTAGCCATTGTATCTTCTTCCTTTCTTCTTTGATGGCTGGCCAGGATTTGATTTCTCCTCGTGAATGTATCATATATTATTTATTTATACATATATTTTTTTTATTTATCGAACTTATACCCCACCCTCCCCACAAGCAGGCTCAGGGTGAATTCAAAATCTTTATAGATTATGAAGTCATTATTTTCCCTCTCATATCTATTATAATATGCATCTATTGGAGATATTACAGATGATATTGTCGGGCTAATCCTTCTTGTAGTCTCCCACATATTGTGTAGACTGTGTGCAATCCATCATCCAGATCCGATGCTTCTATTTTTAATAATTTATCATTTGGAACTTTTTTTCGTACTCATTCTACTCTTCCCTTTCCTCTCCTTTGCTGCTTCCTGTCCTTGGGGATTTTGATCCAATTTGTAATCTGAAACCAAATGGGCTGCTCGGTGGTACAGTTTGTTAGGCACTACTAAGCCTCCTCTTTTCCCCCTCATCCTGTAATATTTTAAATCTAATTCTATGTTTTTTCCATTCCGTTCTGTTCCATATTGGTTTCTGGCCAGTCCACCCAAGTTGTGTTTTGGTTTTTTTTGTATATTGATCAGTATCATCTGAAACAGAAAGTTTAATTTTGGAAACACCTTCATTTATATGGCAGAGATTCTTCCCAGCCACGATCATGTCAGCTTGGATCATCTTTCCAATTCTTTTTGTATTTTCATCCAAACACACATTTGACTGAGGGTTTTCCTTCGTTACTGGAGTTATTCAGTTTTATGGGTTGGATTCTGGAGACCGGAAGTGCATCGGACACCCTCTGCCTCTCTGGTGGGTTGCCGTGTTAGTCTGTTGAAGGAGAGCAGAATTCAAGTCCAATAGTTCTTTCAAGACCACCCAGGTTCTGTTCTGGGACCTGTTTTGTTCGACATCTTTATCAACGAGTTGGATGAAGGGATACAGGGAATCCTTACTAAATTTGCAGATGATACTAAATTGGGAGGGGTAGCAAATACGGTAGAAGACAGAGTCAGGATACGGGATGACCTCGACAGGCTGTTCAACTGGGCTAAAACAAAGAAAATGAATTTCAATGGGAATAAATGTCAAGTTCTGCATTTAGGTAGGAAAAATCAAATGGATAATTATAGGATGGGGGAGACTTGTCTTGGCAGTAGTATGTGCAAAAAGGACCTAAAAGTCTTAGTAGACCATACACTGAACATGAGTCAGCAGTCTGATGTGGTTGCTAAAAAGATGAATGTGATTCTGGGCTGTATCAGCAGAAGTATCAACTGTCCAGATCACTTTGCTCTGCTCTGGTTAGACCTCACTTGGAGGACTGTGTTTAGTTTTGGACATCACAATTTAAGAAAGTTATAGACAAGCTGGAATGTGCCCAGAGGAGAGCAATGAAGACGGTGAGGGGGGTCTGGAGACCGAGTCCTAGGAGGAAAGGTTGAAGGAGCTGGGTATGTTTCGCCTGGAGTGGAGACGACTGAGAGGTGATATGATAACCATCTTCAAGTACGTGAAGGGCTGTCACAGAGAGGATGGTGTGTTGTTGTTTCCTGTTGCCCCAGAAGATTGGACCAGAATTGCTTGAAATGAAATCAGAACAGTTTTCGGCTAAACATTAGGAAGAAGTTCCTGACAGTCGGAGCGGTTCCTCTGTGGAAAAGGCTTCCTCGGGGTGGGGGGGACACTCCTTCTTTGGAGGTCTTCAAACAGAGGCTAGATGGCCATCTGACAGCAATGCTGATTCTGTGAACTTGGGCAGATCATGAGAGGGAGGGCAGGAAGGGTTGCCTCAGTGCTTACTTCTTGTGGCCCTTTCTTACACACCCAGGTAAATGCTGATCGCCACTTTGGGGTCAGGAAGCAATTTTTCTCCAGGCCAGTTTGGCCAGGGATCCTGGAGGTTTTTTGTCATCTTCTGGGTCACTACAGGTGTGGAGGGGCAGTATTTGTGAATCTCCTGTATGGTGCAGGGGGTTGGACTAGATGACCCTGCAGGTTCCTTCCAAATATATGATTCTACATGAAGCCAAGCCACCAATCAGGAACTCCTGATTAACGTGCATGCATTTCATCTCCTGAGCCCCTGCACACAGCCTTTTGGTGATGACATACAGAAAGTGATCATAATGTCTAGTACAGAGAATTTCCTCCCAGGTGTAATGAGAGAGAAGAGAAGCTGGTCTTCAGACTGAGATAACACATCTGCTGGGCTGGGGGAGAAGTCAGGACCTCACCAAGTGAACCCCACAGTTCTAAAGGAACTCCCCCCATAGGGACGCCAGTTGTTGGGGGAGGGAGGGGTGGGCTGGAGACACGTAACGGACCACGGCAGGAAAAGTTTGATGGGCGTCTGACTCATCCAGCAAAGCTGTTCTTAAGTAAATACCTCCCCTTTCCCTGGAATATCTGATATCGAAGGACACCGCAAACTTCAGTGGACAGCGGAAGACAGGAGGACCTGGCGTGATCTGGTGCATGGGGTCGTGAAGAGTCGGACTCGACTATGTGACTGAACAACAAGGACACCGCAGCCCCTAATGGGACTAAAAGAGCCACAACTGAGCTGACCCCAGGAAGAATCCCCCAACATCTCAGGCCGCCAAAAGCCTCACTCTCTCTTTACTCACAGAGGGTTTTATAATTCCTGAAAAAAAGGGGGGAGGGAAACTCAACCCAAAATCGGCTGCGAACTAAGAGGGTCAAACTAACAACCATATAATATAAAAATACAAATGTATATTAAGATGTAGAGGTAAAGGTTCCCTTGCTCGAAAGCCAGTCGAATCCGACTCTAGGGTTGTGGTGCTCATCTCCGTTCAAAGCCAAAGAGCCAGCGCTGTCCGAAGACATTTCCATGGTCATGCGGCCGGCATGACTAAACACCAAGGCACACAGAACGCTGATACCTTCCCACCGAAGTGGTACCTATTTATCAACATGCAGTTTCTTGCTTTCGTGTGTACACATAGCTAAAACATCCTGCAGTTAAAAGAAATAATGTAAGTTATAACACAAATACAATTGATGTAAAACTTTTTGACATGAGGACCATACACATTTCGGCACCTCCTGGCCTGCCTCAGTGGTCAATATTCTTTATATTACAATGACACACATCTTACTTCTGCCTGACCAAATGAGCTTTGACCTATTGAAGCATCTATCTTGGGAAATTTTCTTCATCTTTCAGGTGCTACATATCTCCACCTTTCTGTTTCCTTTGGGAAGTCCTTTTGCCTTGTTATGGTGGCAAGAACGGAGCTGGGACCACTTGGGAAAAAACAAGGAAACGTGGCCTTCCTCCACTCCACTGAGCCCCAGCTCTAAACATTCAGATTGTCCCCCCACTGTGGATTCTTCGATGCCTTCGAAGACTGCCACTCTCAGTGAATCTCTTTCCGCAATCTGAGCATTCAAAAGGTTTCTCTCCTGTGTGGGTTCTTTGATGCCGTTGAAGAGTGCCACTCTGCCTGAATCTCTTTCCACACGCTGAGCAAGCAAAAGGTTTCTCCCCTGTGTGGATTCTTTGGTGATTCTGAAGAGTGCCACTCAGACTGAATCTCTTTCCACACTCTGAGCATTCAAAAGGTATCTCCCCGGTGTGGGTTCTTTGGTGCTTCTTAAGAGAGCCACTGTGACTGAATCTCTTTCCACACTCTGAGCATTCAAAAGGTTTCTCCCCTGTGTGGGTTCTTTCATGATACTGAAGACTGCCACTCCCACTGAATCTCTTTTCACACTCTGAGCATTCAAAAGGTACTTTTCTCCCTTTCTCATAATACAAGAACTCGTGGGCACTCTATGAAATTGCTGAGCAGTCGGGTTAGAACAAATAAAAGGAAATACTTCTTCACCCAAAGAGTGATTAACATATGGAATTCACTGCCACAGGAGGTCGTGGCAGCTGCAAGCATGGACAGTTTCAAGAGGAGCAGAAGTCCACCAGTGGCTATTAGCCACAGGATATAGATGGGAACTCTCAGTCTGGGGCAGGTGATGCACCCTATTCTTGGTGCTGGAGGGGGCAGCAGTGGGAGGGCTTCTGGTGCCCTGGCCCCACTGCTGGACCTCCTGATGGCACCTGGTATATTTTGGCCGCTGTGTGACAGAGTGTTGGACTAGATGGGCCATTGGCCTGATTCAACATTGGCTTCTCTTATGTTCTTATGTTATCTCTCCGGTGTGGGTTCTTTGGTGCTTCTTAAGAGAGCAACTGTGACTGAATCTCTTTCCACACTCTGAGCATTCAAAAGATTTCTCCCCTGTGTGGGTTCTCTGATGCATGTGAAGACGGCCACTCTCACTGAATCTCTTTCCACACTCTGAGCATTCGAAACGTTTCTCCCCTGTGTGGGTTCTTTGATGCTGTTGAAGATAGCCCCTCTGACTGAATGTCTTTCCACACTCTGAGCATTGAAAAGGTTTCTCCCCTGTGTGGGTTCTTTGATGGAGTTGAAGAGTGCTACTCCGAATGAATCTCCTTCCACAATCTGAGCATTCAAAAGGTTTCTCTACCGTGTGGGTTCTTTGATGCCGTTGAAGATGGCCACTCTCACGGAATCTCTTTCCACACTCTGAGCACTCATACGGTTTCTCCCCTGTGTGGGTTCTTTGGTGATTCTGAAGAGAGCTACTGTGACTGAATCTCTTTCCACACTCTAAGCATTCAAAAGGTTTCTCCCCTGTGTGGGTTCTTTGGTGATCCTGAAGAGAGCTACTGTGACTGAATCTCTTTCCACACTCTAAGCATTCAAAAGGTTTCTCCCCTGTGTGGGTTCTTTGATGCACCTGAAGATGGCCACTCCGAATGAATCTCTTTCCACACTCTGAGCATTGAAAAGGTTTCTCCCCTGTGTGGGTTCTTTGATGCATGTGAAGATGGCCACTCTGACTGAATCTCTTTCCACACTCTGAGCATTCAAAAGGTTTCTCTCCTGTATGGATTCTTTGATGTTGTTGAAGACTGCCACTGTGACTGAATCTCTTTCCACACTCTGAGCATTCGAAACGTTTCTCCCCTGTGTGGATTCCTTGATGGAGTTTAAGATCACGACCCTGACTGAATCCCTTTCCACACTCTGAGCACTCATATGGTTTCTCCCCTCTGTGGGTTCTTTGATGGAGTTTAAGATGGGCACTCTGACTGAATCTCTTTCCACACTCTGAGCACTCATACGGTTTCTCCCCTCTGTGGGTTCTTTGATGGAGTTTAAGATTGCCACTCTGACTGAATCTCTTTCCACACTCTGAGCATTCGAAACGTTTCTCCCCTGTGTGGGTTCTTTGATGGCATTGAAGAGTGCTACTCTGACTGAATCCCTTTCCACACTCTGAGCACTCATATGGTTTCTCCCCTCTGTGGGTTCTTTGATGGAGTTTAAGATGGGCACTCTGACTGAATCTCTTTCCACACTCTGAGCACTCATACGGTTTCTCCCCTCTGTGGGTTCTTTGATGGAGTTTAAGATTGCCACTCTGACTGAATCTCTTTCCACACTCTGAGCATTCAAAAGGTTTCTCCCCTGTGTGGGTTCTTTGGTGCTTCTTAAGAGAGCCACTCGCACTGAATCTCTTTCCACACTTTGAGCATTCAAAACGTTTCTCTCCTGTGTGGGTTCTTTGGTGCCTTTGAAGACTGCCACTGTGACTGAATCTCTTTCCACACTCTGAGCACTCATTTGGTTTCTCCCCTGTGTGAGTTCCTTGATGGAGTTTAAGATCACCACTCTGACTGCATCTCTTTCCACACTCTGAGCATGCATAGGGTTTCTCCCCTGTGTGGGTTCTTTGATGGTGTTGAAGAGTGCTACTGTGACTGAATCTCTTTCCACACTCGGAGCATTGAAAAGGTTTCACCCCAGTGTGGGTTCTTCGATGGTGTTGAAGAGTGCTACTGTGACTGAATCTCGTTCCACACTCTGAGCATTCGAAACGTTTCTCCCCTGTGTGGATTCTTTGGTGCCTTTGAAAACTGCCACTCTGACTGAATCTCTTTCTACACTCTAAGCATTCAAAAGGTTTCTCCCCTGTGTGGATTCTTTGGTGTAAAAGAAGCTGTGACCTGTATCTGAAGTACTTTCCACAGTACCAGCATTTACTTCTCTTCATTAGACTGTGGTTTCGTAAAGAAACATTACCCTTTCTTCCATTGGAAGATGTCTTTCCACTCTTGGAGCAGAGAAATGCCTTCCCTCCTGAATAAGTCCATTGGAGAGGGCTGCGGACTGGGATTTCATGAAAGCCCACTCCTAGGTGAGGAATGGACTTAACCCACGTCTTCACTGTACAGCTTCCTTCCTGCCTCTGCGGTCCAGTTCTATTCCCGGAGTTTCCTTCCACCTGTTCACTCTGGGCTTTTTCCAATGAGATGCCCTGAAATTCCCCAACTGACTCCTCGACATCTCCTGCTGGAATAAAGAGGGAGGTCCAATCAATATTCACACATAAAGCCAAGCCACCAACCAGGAACTCCTGATTTAATCTGCATGCATTTCATCTCCTGAGCCCCTGGACACAACCTTTCCCTGGCCAGCCCTCCAGTAGAGTTCGTTTCTATATTCTGACTGTCCCTCCCCGCCCCAAAACTCCCCCAATGTGCCACAAAGATAGCAAAGATCTGTTCCTTTGCCCTTCGCATTTGCCTTGCCAAGAAGGCCTTTTGATGATGAAATACGAAAATTGATGATGGAGTACAAAAATCGATCATAATTTCTAGTCCTGTGACTATATAGAGAGTATTTTCTTCCAGGTGTGGTAAGACAGAAGAGGAGCTAGTCTTCAGAGTCCAAGAACACATGTCTGTTGAGCTAGGGGGAGAAGTCAGGATCTCACCAAGCGAACTCCACAGATCTAGTGGAACCCCCCATAGGAATGCCAGTTGTTGGGAGTGGGAGGGGAGGCCCAGAGACACGTAATGGACCGCGGTAGGAAAAGGCTGATGGGCGTCTGGCTCATCCAGCAAATACCTCACCTTTCCCTGGAATATCTGATATTTAAGGACACTGCAGTCCCTAACGGGACTAAAAGAACCACAACTAAGCTCACCCCAGGAAGAATCTCCCAACATCTCAGGCCCCCAGAGGCCCCCCTCCCTGCTTACTCACAGGGGGTTTTATGATTCTACCCAACGTGGGCTGCAGTCAGACGTGCAGTTTGATCTGGTGTTGCCCCGCCTGTAACTGATCCAGATCTTTTTGGAACACAGAACTGTGATCAGACTCACCCCCTTAACACACTACAAAGTGCTTTTACGCTGTCCTTGAGCGATCAGACACAGCAGCTAGAGAGTGGGGCTGTTGGCCATTTTTTTAAAGTTTGTCCTCAGAGCATGCACAGAAGTGCTGAGGAGTGTGATGGGATATGTAGTTGCTGGAGCTGTCAGCCATTATTTTTGTTTGTCCTTGAGCATGTGCAGAAGTACTGATGAGCATACTGGGATATGTAGTTCTTCCTCTCTAATCATAGAATCATAGAATGTTAAGAGTTGGAAGGGATCTTGCAGGTCATCTACACCTGCACTCTGCACTCTGCAGGAGCATAGCCAAAAGACAGCCCTACTTTCCTACAACATACCCGAAAGATGGTAGTCCAGCCTCCGCTTGAAAACGTCTAGCAAATGAGCATCCACCACCTCCCAAGGCAGTCTGTTCCACTGCTCAACCGCTCCCACAGTTAGGAAGTTTCTCCTGATATTTAGCTGAAACCGTGTCCCCTCTAAGCCTTCTCTTTCCCAGGCTAAACAGACCCAGCTCTTTCAGCCTTTCCTCATAAGACTTGGATTCCAACCCTCTCACCATCCTGGTTGCCCTTTTCTGGACGTGCTCGAGCTTGTCAACGTCCTTCCTAAAACGTGGGGCCCAAAACTGGACAGAGGACTCCAGGTGAGGCCTGATCATAGCAGAATAGAGCGGAACCACCCCCTCCCGTGATCTGGACACACTGCTTCTGTTAACGCATCCTGAGACTGCATTAGCTTTCTTCGCAGTCACATCGCACTGCAGGCTCATGTTTAGCTTGTGATCAACCAGAACGCCCAGATCCCTTTCACGTCTGCTGCTGTCAAGCCAAGTCCCTCCCATTCGATATCTGTGCCTTTTCAATTAACCCCCTTCCCCGAAGCACACACAGAAAGCTGAAGTCCAGAGGTGCCTTTCTTTGGACGTTATTATAAAGGAAACAGTTTTGAGAAGCCCCTGTGTGTCTGCGGGGGGAGAGAAGGAGAGAGTTGCGAATACGCACTTCTGTGCACATCACTAACTAGTAAAGAAACCTAAGCAGTCCCACCTGCCTGGTGGCGTGGGTGCACAACAGAGCAATCAGACAGGAGAAGATCTGGTCTGAAACCCGCTCAGCTCAAAGGGACTGGACTTTCACAGGGATCAGACGCATGCAGTCAAGAGAGGGGAAACGGGATGCAGAGGACTGGGGTGTGACAGATAGATGATGCGGTCTGATGGTGCATTTTGAAACTGTAAGGGAACGGCCACGGCAAAGGATCGAACGGCACGTCTGACCGCAGCCCAGGAGTTCCTAAGAAGTGAAGCAGAAATCCTCCATGGCTAACCTTTGCCCCGTCCCTGGACATAAGGATGAAGCAGACTCACTTGCAGCCGGTTCACTCGGGAAGGAAAGATTGTGTTGAGGTGCTCTTGAGAAACTCTCCAGCCCTTCGTCTGTCTCCGCTGCAGTCTCTCGTCCCTCGGTGCCTTCTTTGGGGGAGAGAGTGAGAGAGAGAGTGAAGAGTAGGAAGGGGGACGCAAGGCCTTTGTCTGTTTCAACCTCAGGCCGTCACACTCACCCTGACTCCCACGCTGGACGCAACACTGGCCACAGTTGCCTCGGGACCAGCCAGGTGTGTTGGCTGCTTTACCTGCCACTTCAACTCATGGAGTCCTCCAGAGGAGGGAGTACAGGACCAAGCCTCACAAAGAAGAAGAAGCAGAAGAAGAAGAAGAAGAAGAAGAAGGAGAAGCAGAAGAAGCAGAAGCAGAAGAAGCAGAAGCAGTAGAAGTAGAAGAAGCACAAGCAGAAGAAGCAGAAAAAGCACAAGCAGTAGAAGCAGAAGAAGCAGAAGCAGTAGAAGCAGAAGCAGAAGAAGCAGAAGAAGGAGAAGCAGAAGAAGCAGAAGGAGAAGCAGAAGAAGCAGTAGAAGCAGAAGAAGCAGAAGCAGAAGAAGCAGAAGCAGTAGAAGCAGAAGAAGCAGAAGCAGCAGAAGCAGTAGAAGCAGAAGAAGTAGAAGCAGAAGAAGCAGAAGCAGTAGAAGCAGAAGAAGCAGAAGCAGTAGAAGCAGAAGAAGCAGCAGAAGCAGAAGCAGTAGAAGCAGAAGCAGTAGAAGCAGAAGAAGCAGAAGCAGAAGCAGTAGAAGCAGAAGAAACAGAAGCAGTAGAAGCAGAAGAAGCAGTAGAAGCAGAAGAAGCAGTCGAAGAAACAGTAAAAGCAGCAGAAGCAGCAGAAGCAGAAGAAGCATAAGAAGAAGAAGAAGCAGCAGAAGCAGAAGAAGAAGAAATTGGATTTATACCCCATCTTTCACTACCCAAAGGAGTCGCAGAGTGGCTTACAACCTCTTTTCCCTTCCCCACCCAGAACAGACACCCTGTGAGGTAGGTGAGGCGGAGAGAGCACTTTCCAGAACTGCCCTTGAGAGACCAGCTCAGAGAGAACTGTAACTGACCCAAGGTCACACCAGCAGCTGCATGTGGAGGAGTGGGGAATCAAACCCAGCTCCCCCAGATTGGAGTTTGCGCTCCTCACCGCAACACCAAAGTGGCTCTCAATGACATACTGCTCTTCAATATCTTGATTCACACATCATCGCAATGGCAGCAATTCACACCTTGGGCACCTACGAAAGGTCCTTACCCAGAGAGGTCACGTTCCCATAGTTGTCCAGCATGACTTCCCGGTAGAGAGCTCTTTGGCCCGGATCCAGCAGGGCCCACTCTGCCACAGTGAAGTAGACGGCCACGTCCTCGAAAGAAGCTGGAGACTGAAATAAAGAAGAAGAAGAAGAATGTAAGAGATCGCATTTATACCCCATGGCCCTTCACTACCCAAGGGAGTCTCAGAGCGGCTTACAAACTCCTTTCCCTTCCCCTCCCCACAACAGACACCCGGTGAGGAAGAAGAAGAAGAAGAGATCAGATTTATACCCCTCCCTTCACTACCCAAAGGTGTCTCAGAGCGGCTGACAAACTCCCTTCCCTTCCCCTCCCCACAACAGACACCCTGCGAGGTAGGTGGGGCTGAGAGAGCTCTTGACAGAAACTGCTCTTTTTCAAGAACAGCTCTTATCAGAACTACGGCTTGCCCAAGGTCATCCAGCCAGGTGCAAGTGGAGGAGTGGGGAATCAAACCCGGTTCTCCCAGATGAGAGTCCGCCCACTGAACCACGACACCAAACTGTCTCTAAATAAAAAGCAGATTTCCTCATCAGAGATGGTGCCAGGCAAGACTGCCTCTGGGAAAAGGCATGCTGGGAGTGTTGAGGACAGAGAGCTTGGCAGGGGGTCCGGGGAGCAGCATTCAGAGCCTCTCTTCCTTGGACACCTTAGAAGCCACTGCAGGAGTAAAAGCCTCCCCGAGAAAGGAGGGGGAACAGAGGTGGTCCCCTGCTCATCTCCCCTACCTGGACGGCTGAGGCCACGGCTATTTCCACCCCTCCACGAAGATGGCGGCTCAACACCGTCTCCTCACTGCCTGTGAGGGAGAGAGTGTTGGGTGTTAGCCCAGACTTTGTCTGAGGCAGTGATTCTGTGTTCTTGGTGTTTGTGGGGCAACAGCGGGAGGGCTTCTGGAGTTCTGGCCCCACTGGTGGACCTCCTTGGTGGCCCCTGGGTTTGGGCCACTGTGAGGCACAGAGTGTTGGACTGGATGGGCCACTGGCCTGACCCAACATGGCTTCTCTTCTGTTCTCATGATTTCGTTGGGGGATTTGGGGGGTTCAGGCCTCTGCCTGGGACCCCCAACCCCATTTTCTAAGGGTGCTTAGAGACTGGCTAGGGAACCCAGGCTTCCCCCCGGGGGGGGGGAGGACGGCAAGAGGGAGGGAGGGAAAGCGGCTGTAAACAAAAGCTATTGATCCTTAAAACCATGTGTTAGTAATATTTAGTAGTGTATAGTCAACATCAAGACGCAGCAGCATATAGAAAATCCCAAAGCCTGATATATAGTGCATCCTTTAGAAAGGACAAGGAAGATTCCTGGGCTGCAAGATCAAGGCCAACACAGACACAGGAGGCGGGGTGTTTGGCCAAGCAGCCCCGAACAAAGCCGGAAGCCCCATATTGATACTCTGCCCAGTCTGGGCACCGGGCACCCTTACCACGTGAGAGGGCATCTTGGGCACGCTCCGGGGCCTGCGCCTTCTGCTCTTCCTCCAGAGGAGATGCTTCCTCCTCAGAGAACTTCGCCTCCATCTCCGCAGACGGTCCCCCCTTCTGAAACAGCAGTCAGGGAGACAGGTGAGAGGCCGGATGCTGAAGACCAGGGAGGCCAACCTCGCCCCATCCCCACCCTCACCCCTGCATCCACCTGCTTCAACCGCAGCGGCAAGAATCAGGGTTGCAGTTTTCTATCAACCCCGGTGAAGAGTCTGGAGGGATACGTATCGGGCGGGGAGGCCTCGGGCTACAGTTGGAGATCGCAGCTTGAATGGACCGCATGAAGCTCCCTCACCTGCTCCGCCCGCCTCTCCTCCTCTGCCTGACTCAGGAGGAAGCCTTCGGCCAGGGCCACCGCCTGGGAACTGCTCTCCGGCCCGCATCCTCGGACCCAGCCCTGCATTTCCTGGGGCAGGAGAGTCAGGAACTGCTCCAGGATCACTAGGTCCAGGATCTGCTTCTTGGTGTGCCTCTCCGGCTCCAGCCAGTGGCGGCAAAGTCCCTGGAGCTGGCTGCAAACCTCGCGGGGCCCAGCGGCCTCCTGGTAGCGGAACTGCCGGAAGCGTCGGCAATGGACATCTGAGACTGCAGTGTCCTGACACAGGACCTCTGGCACTGCTCCTTCCCAGAATTCAACACCACTCTCTGCCTGGATGGGATGGGGGCCTTTCCTTGGTTTCTTGCCGGTTCCCGGTGCTTCTGGGTCCTGCTCTTCCATCTCCTTCCCCTTCTATTGGGCCATCCCCGATTGCAAAAAGATGCCTGTACTGACTTGATACGAAGAGGGAGAGGGGAATGTATCACAAAGGGAGAACGGAACCTATAGGAACAGAAGAGAATATTGAGAAGCCAAGGTTGGATCAACAGGTGGAGCTACATCACCGACCCTGGTCAAGAAGATACTCCCAGGTTGCCCTGCTGGATTAAAAGGAGTGTCCTTGTTGTGGTTTGCGGATCGGGATTCATGTGATTGCACTGTATTAACTACTGTAGACTGGTGTTAACTATTGTGGGCAACTCGTAAGGAGGCCAGATGTCTCCAGCTCCAATGGCACACACCCGTGAGTTTCTAAGGATGTGAGATACCTGAACCCGCAGATGTAACCCTATCATGAAATTCACAAGACTGGAGAGTCGCAAACGTTACTCCAATTTTTTAAAAGGGATCCGGAGGGGAACCAGGAAATGACAGGCCAGGCAGCCCAACGGCCGGTCCCAGGCATATATCAGTAGAATCTGTAATCAAAGACAGAATTGTTAGGCGCATGGAAGGAGAAAGCCTGCTGAGGGAAAATCGGCATGGCTTCCGCTAAGGGAAGTCCTACCACACCACCAGAGAGTGGAAGAAAGATCATTTTTTCTCCCTCTCTCAAAATAGGAGTGTCATGATCTGTGCAGGACTGTGACAGGGCCTAGAGGTGTAGGCTCTAGGAAAGACCCACTGGCAGTAGAAAGCAGAGAGCCTACAATCCCCATAATGCTTAGAGAGGGTCATAGCCAATCGGTTTCCAGAGATGGTGTGAGGAGATGTCTCTTAAGCCTTAACTGTAAAGAATGGGTTCTTTCTGTCTTTCCTGCGGTCTTGTTACACAGAGTTAAACCAAGGGGACAGGCTGGTGTGGTGAGAGAAAGATCCCCCACTTGGGACAGAGTAAGTACAGGTAGCGTGGCCTGGTATAGGAGGCTGTGGGCCTTGAAGAGTAACTAGTTAAGTGAAATAGGTAGTCCCATCAGGATTCTGTTTACTTTGCCTTTTAAACACTGTTATATCTTTTAAAGCGCCTTGTCTTGTTTTCAATGCCCCATTACTGTATAAATAAACCGTCTGTTTAATGTTCTCTGCCCGGTCATCACGCCTATATATTTCTCGGCTTGAAAAGGGGCATTTTGGACGGGCTTGGGAGGGTACTCTGGGCCTTGCCAAGGGACCCGAAGTCCAGAGTGATGGCAGCAGCGCAAGGTGGCAACCCGCCTGGGGTCGTGACAAGGAGAAACTGAGGCGCATCCAATGAAGCTGACGGGCAGGAGGCTCAGGATAGACAAAAGGGAATACTTTTGTACACAGAGAGCAAATAAATGTGGAATTCACTGCCAGGGGATGTAGTCACGGGCCAGAGGAATAAACAGCTCTCCAAGTGGACTAGATCAGTTCAGGAGGGTAAGTCTAGCTACTAGCCCTGGTCACCAGTGTTCCCTCTAAGCTGAGCTAGTGTGAGCTAGCTCACAGTTTTTTAGCCTCCGGCTCACACATTTTTGTCTCAGCTCAGGAAGGGATGGCTCCAGAGCAAACTAATTCATGCAGTAGCCAAATTGCTTGCTCACCACTTTAATGCCAGTAGCTCACAGAGTAGAATTTTTGCTCACAGGACTCCACAGCTTGGAGGGAACATTTCTGGTGACTGAGGGGAAACCTCTGAACCCCGGAGCCAGGAGGCAGCATCCCGCAGAGGCCGAGGCCTCTCTGCCCTGTTCTCTGCCGTCCAGAGGAACCGGTTGGCCGCTGTGTGCGACCAGATGTTGGACCAAATGGACGGTCCAGCCGGGCTCTTCTCCTGTTCTTGCGACAGGGGTCCCGTCACTGAGGCCACAATCCTCCTCCGAGTGAGGTGTTCCCAGGTGCCATTGGTCTCTCCCGGCCTCCTGGATGGGGGCAGGCTGATATTTGGGGGTGGGGGGATGACTGTCTGCCTGTCCCGGGGGAACTGGTGTTTCCATCCACCCCAAGTGGCGTTGCTAGGCTCTCTGCACCTTGGCAAGGACTTTTTTTAAAAATCCCTTTTCTCTGCTGGGGGGCGGAGCCTTGGATACCCAGTAGCAGCCCTGATTGGCCCAGGGATTTAGGATGGGGCTGAGGTTGAGTCCCATACAGGTAGGAGTTGCCCCTTCACAAACACCCCCCACCCCCATAATGACCTTTTCCACCGATGGACCCAATGAAGCCTCTGTGCCTCTTCTCCCCCCCCCACAACTAAAATCGCAAGCAGCAGAACTCCAGTTTCCTAAATTAATTTCTTCTCCTAGTTAACGACACGGATCTCCCCCCCTCCCCCCCAACTCCAGTTGCACCCAGTGGCGCAAAACGGGTGCCTAACGGGGTTGCCAGCCTCCCGGTGGCGCCTGGACATCCCCCCCCCGGATTCAAACTGGTCGTCCCGGGCAGAGATCGGCTCCCCCTCCCCGGAAGAGATGCCTGCTTTGGAGGGTTGGCGGGAGGGTCTTGCGGTCCCACGGGGCTCCACGCACAGGCACACAGACCCGCGCATAGCTGTCCAGGGCAGGACCAGGAATCGGCCGCGAGTGCCTGGAAAGCCGCGTCCTCCCTCTTTTCTTTGCAACCGACCGGCCATCGAGCGGCCCGGGCCCTGCGCTGCATTTCCTTGCACTGAGAAGGCGGCGCGGATTTCTCTCTCTCTCCCCCCAGCCCACCCCCGCAGCGGAAAAACGCCCCGTGCACAGCGGGGGAGACCCTTCTCCCCTTCCCAGGTCGGGCGCCTTATCCCCCCCCCCACACACACACACAAAAATAAGACTTACTTGCAAGGAAACCTCCCCCGGGCCCGGCTCCCTCCTCCTGCTCTTTGCAGAAGGTCCGAAGCCCCCCCTCCCCCTCCCCCCGGCAGTGCAGAAAGTCTCCCCCGGCCCACCCCCCGCCCCCGGGCTCGCTTGCAAAGACGGCCCGGGGGTCCCTTAACCCTCGCGGCGCTGGAGGGGAATGCCAAATTTGCAGCCCTCCCTCTTTGCAGCCCCCAGACCCGGATCCCCCCCCCAAACTCCTCCAGATCCCCCCCCCAAATGCGCTTCTCAGCCTCAGTCATTCCCTCCCCCCCCCAAGACTTCAACGATTCCTGGGAAAGGGCGGGGCCGACCTCTCTGCTGCTCGCAAGGCCTCTTGGGGAATGTAGTTCCCTGCAGCCACCAGCCCCATGGTGGGGGGGAAGAAGAAGAATTTGGTCCGACTTCCAGGACGCGACGCAGCAGCGTTATTCTGGCATACACACCCGTTGGATAATTTTGGGTTTTTTTGAAAAAATGGACGCAAATTGGAACTCCTGCACGTCTTTTAAGTTCCCAGTCTTATGAAAGGTTCCCACCATCCTTGCTCCCTCTAGGCGTGGAGTCCTGTGAGCAAAAATCCCACTTCCTGAGCCGCTGGCGTTAAAGTGGGGAGCGAGCGATCGGGCCGCGGCAGAAATTAGCTTGCTCTTCTGGAGCCCCCCCTTCTTCAGTGAAAACCAAAAAAAATGTGTGAGGCGGAGGCTAAGAAACTGTGAGCTGGCTCACGCCAACTCAGCTTAGAGGGAACACTGCATGCTCCCCCCAAGCTGTGGGGTCCTGTGAGCAAAAATTCTACTTTGTGAGCCACTGGCATTAAAGTGGTGAGCGAGCAATTGGGCTGCTGCAGAAATTAGCTTGCTCTGGAGCCCTCCTTCCTCAGCTAAGACTGAAAATGTGTGCGCCGGAGGCTAAAAACCTGTGAGCTGGCTCACGCTCACTCAGCTGAGAGGGAACACTGCCCAAGACTGAACAGTTGTATTGAAAACATCGAGAAAGGATTGGGGGAGCATGGGGTGTGTGTGTGGCTGGGAAGGAAGAAAGGGCCGCTCCTACCCAGGGCCAGACTCTGTTGGAATGTTGCCTCTCTTGTGAGCCAGAATTCGACTCTGTGGGCTCCGGGCCTTCACGTCCTGAGCCAGTAATGTGGCCACAGCATCCGTTTGTTTGCTCTGGAGCCCTCCTTCCTGAGCTGAGACAAAAATGTGTGAGCCGGAGGCTGAAAAACTGTCAGTGAGGGATCAGGGTGGGCAGGAGTGTTGGTCTGAAGCAACAGAACCAAGTTCAGAGTCCAAACGCATCTTTAAGACCAACAAAGTTTTAATATTCAAAAACTGGAATCCCAGCATCATCCTGCAGCCTGTCTCTCAAAACGACTGGGCTGGACAGCAAAGAGTTGCCCCGGAGGTCTGGGTGCAGTGGCAGCCAATGTTAACACCTTATAAGAACCCTGAAAATTAACCCTGGCCAGAGTAATTCATGTCCAGTGCTCTCAGGAGGAACTCTCGTCTGGGGCAAGGGATGCTCTGTATACTTGGTGCTGGGGGGAGGCAACAGTGGGAGGGCTTCTAGTGTCCTGGCCCCACTGCTGGACCTCCTGATGGCCCCTGGTCTTTTTGGCCACTGTGTAACACAAAGAGTGTTGGACTGGAGGGGCCATTGGCCTGATCCAACATTGGCTTCTCTTATGTTCTTATAGGAACTCTCTGTCTGGGGCAAGGGATGCTCTGTATTCTCGGTGCTTGGGGGGGTGGGGCAACAGTGGGAGGGCTTCTAGTGTCCTGGCCCCACTGCTGGACCTCCTGATGGTCCCTAGTCTTTTTGGCCACTGTGTGACACAGAGAGTGTTGGACTGGATGGGCCGTTGGCCTATTCCAACATTGGCTTCTCTTATGTTCTTATAGGAACTCTCTGTCTGGGGCAAGGGATGCTCTGTATTCTCGGTGCTTGGGGGGGTGGGGCAACAGTGGGAGGGCTTCTAGTGTCCTGGCCCCACTGCTGGACCTCCTGACGGTCCCTGGTCTTTTTGGCCACTATGTGACACAGAGAGTGTTGGACTGGATGGGCCGTTGGCCTGATCCAACATTGGCTTCTCTTATGTTCTTATAGGAACTCTCTGTCTGGGGTAAGGGATGCTCTGTATTCTTGGTGCTTGGGGGGTGGGGCAACAGTGGGAGGGCTTCTAGTGTCCTGGCCCCACTGCTGGACCTCCTGACGGTCCCTGGTCTTTTTGGCCACTGTGTGACACAGAGAATGTTGGACTGGATGGGCCACTGGCCTGATCCAACACGGGCTTCTCTTATGGACTTATGTTCACTCTGTTGCAACTGTGCTTCAGCAAAGAGGAGCGAAGTGGCTGACGAACTCAAGACTTGCAAAGTTGGAAGCTCTCTTTCTCACTCCAGATGGGTTTACCACTCCCTTTAAGCTGTGGAGTCTTGTTGAGCTACTGGCATTATAGCCGCGAGCAAGTGATCTGGGTACTGCATAATATGGAGCCATCCCTCCTGAGCCAAGACAAAAGTGTGTGAGCTGGAGGCTAAAAAGCTGTGAGCTAGCTCACACTCACTCAGCTCAGAGGGAACACCACTGAACCCTGCAGTCGTCTGAACCCAGCTTCGCTCCTACCACTTCCAGAGACAGAGAGAGGGGAGCCCTTAGAGCATAATTATTGCCTGAAAACCATGGACGTGCACACCAGGTGCAGAACTAATCTGTCAGAGACTCCGCTCCAAAATCCAGACCCGGAGAGGGGCTCTAGGATCCAGGTTATGCAGTGACCATGGAATTTGAGGACCCGGAAAAAGGGGATTAGATAGATTCATGGAGAATAAGTCTATGAATGGCCATGGGGACTATGGGGAACGTCCACATTCAGAGGCACTATATTTCTGGACCCTAGGGCGGGGAGGCAACATCAAGGGAAGGCCTCGCCCTCGATGCCCTGCTTGGCCACTGCTTGAGACAGGATGCTAGACTAGAAGGACTATGGGTCTGATCCAGCAGGGCTCCTCGGCCTTCCTCCCTTCCTGGCGTGGAGAATCGTGGTTTGACATTAACTCCAGCGACCCACAGTGTATGAACGGGTTCCAAGTACTGCCTTCGAGTCCCATCTGGCGCAGGGAAACGGTCACACTTCTATTCCAGCCTACTTTCAAGAAGCTTGGATTGACGCCACATGTGTTTATATATATATATTTAATTTTTAAAAAGGAATTAAGGCCCTGACCTGGATAGGCCAGGCGAGCCCAGTCCTGTCAGATCTTGGAAGCTAAGCAGGGCCGAACCTGGGAAGTACTTGGATGGGAGACCTCCAAGGAATACCAGGGCCAGGAGGGCAGAGGCAGGCTGTATCAAGCGACTCCTCTGAATGTCCTCCAGACCCAGTAAGCATCGGCAGAGGTTGCCATGACTTCCGGGCACAGGGGCACAAATGCACACAAACGCACACACACACAAATGCCAACCCCCCCAATGGAATTAACGGGAGTACAGAAGAAAAAAGGGAAGTGGGATATAAGAGCATTAAACATATGGAAATATTGACATTTATCAAGGACATTCACATTTTACCCATAACATGAGTAGTGAGCTTTCCATCGCTGTTGAAATTCTTCAGTCGGTCTTTTGTTTATTTATTTGGCTGGCTAGTTTTGCCATTACAGCATATTCTGCTAATTTGTCTCTCCAGATCTCTTTAGTAAGGTACTCTTCTGTTTCCCGTTTTGCTGCTGATATTACTCTAGCTGCAGTAAGCATGTCTTTAAATAAGTCATGTGAGGTTTTTTGCCCCAACATTGTCAGGTATTATCCCCAATAACATAGTCTCTGATTTTATAGGGAACTTAATTTTTAAGATTTTTTGAATCTCAGTGTACCAATGATAAAACATCTTATACCAATTTTCTGTTAAGGCTTGACAAGCTGTAAATCCTATATCTTCCGTCCTTAAATCTTCCCATGGCTGAAAAGATATCTCTTCCCCAAAATTCTACGTCTTATCTTATCATACACGTTTTGACTTGTTTTGCCTTTGTATCAAATTGAAGTAATAATTTAAAAATCCATCCTAGTAGATGATATTTTTGTTGAAAACTGTCTCTTCAAATTCAGCCAGATCTCTTATTCCACCTTTTTCTGTGCAAACATCTTTCTGAAGTCTGGAAATTAGTTGAAAATAGACTAGCCATTGTATCTTCTTCCTTTCTTCTTTGATGGCTGGCCAGGATTTGATTTCTCCTCGTGAATGTATCATATATTATTTATTTATAAATATTATTTTTTTTTATTTATCAAACTTATACCCCACCCTCCCCACAAGCAGGCTCAGGGTGAATTCAAAATCTTTATAGATTATGAAGTCATTATTTTCCCTCTCATATCTATTATAATATGCATCTATTGGAGATATTACAGATGATATTGTCGGGCTAATCCTTCTTGTAGTCTCCCACATATTGCGTAGACTGTGTGCAATCCATCATCCAGATCCGATGCTTCTATTTTTAATAATTTATCATTTGGAACTTTTTTTCTTACTCATTCTACTCTTCCCTTTCCTCTCCTTTGCTGCTTCCTGTCCTTGGGGATTTTGATCCAATTTGTAATCTGGAACCAAATGGGCTGCTCAGTGGTACAGTTTGTTAGGTACTACTAAGCCTCCTCTTTTTCCCCTCATCCTGTAATATTTTAAATCTAATTCTTTGTTTTTTCCATTCCGTTCTGTTCCATATTGGTTTCTGGCCAGTCCACCCAAGTTGTGTTTTGGTTTTTTTGTATATTGATCAGTATCATCTGAAACAGAAAGTTTAATTTTGGAAACACCTTCATTTATATAGCAGAGATTCTTCCCAGCCACGATCATGTCAGCTTGGATCATCTTTCCAATTCTTTTTGTATTTTCATCCAAACACACATTTGACTGAGGGTTTTCCTTCGTTACTGGAGTTATTCAGTTTTATGGGTTGGATTCTGGAGACCGGAAGTGCATCGGACGCCCTCTGCCTCTCTGGTGGGTTGCCGTGTTAGTCTGTTCAAGGAGAGCAGAATTCAAGTCCAATAGTTCTTTCAAGACCACCCAGGTTCTGTTCTGGGACCTGTTTTGTTCGACATCTTTATCAACGATTTGGATGAAGGGATACAGGGAATGTTTACTAAATTTGCAGATGATACTAAATAGAAAGGGGTAGCAAATACGGTAGAAGACAGAGTCAGGATATGGGATGACCTTGACAGGCTGTTCAACTGGGCTAAAACAAAGAAAATGAATTTCAATGGGAATAAATGTCAAGTTCTGCATTTAGGTATGAAAAATCAAATGGATAATTATAGGATGGGGGAGACTTGTCTTGGCAGTAGTACGTGCAAAAAGGACCTAAACGTCTTAGTAGACCATACACTGAACATGAGTCAGCAGTCTGATGTGGTTGCTAAAAAGATGAATGTGATTCTGGGCTGTATCAGCAGAAGTATCAACTGTCCAGATCACTTTGCTCTGCTCTGGTTAGACCTCACTTGGAGGACTGTGTTTAGTTTTGGACATCACAATTTAAGAAAGTTATAGACAAGCTGGAATGTGTCCAGAGGAGAGCAACGAAGACGGTGAGGGGGGTCTGGAGACCGAGTCCTAGGAGGACAGGTTGAAGGAGCTGAGTATGTTTCGCCTGGAGTGGAGACGACTGAGAGGTGATATGATAACCATCTTCAAGTACTTGAAGGGCTGTCACAGAGAGGATGGTGTGGAGTTGTTTTCTGTTGCCCCAGAAGATTGGACCAGAACCAATGGGTTGAAATTAAATCAGAACAGTTTTCGGCTAAACATTAGGAAGAAGTTCCTGACAGTTGGAGCAGTTCCTCTGTGGAAAAGGCTTCTTCGGGGTGGGGTGGACACTCCTTCTTTAGAGGTCTTCAAACAGAGGCTAGATGGCCATCTGACAGCAATGCTGATTCTGTGAACTTGGGCAGATCATGAGAGGGAGGGCAGGAAGGGTTTCCTCAGTGCTTAGTTCTTGTGACCCTTTCTTACACACCCAGGTAAATGCTGATCGCCACTTTGGGGTCAGTAAGCAATTTTTCTCCAGGCCAGTTTGGCCAGGGATCCTGGAGGTTTTTTGTCATCTTCTGGGTCACTACAGGTGTGGAGGGGCAGGTATTTGTGAATCTCCTGTATGGTGCAGGGGGTTGGACTAGATGACCCTGCAGGTTCCTTCCAAATATATGATTCTACATGAAGCCAAGCCACCAATCAGGAACTCCGGATTAACGTGCATGCATTTCATCTCCTGAGCCCCTGCACACAACCTTTCCCTGGCCAGCCCTCCAGTAGAGTTCGTTTCTATATTCTGACTGTCCCTCCCCAAAACTCCCCCAATGTGCCACAAAGGTAGGAAAGATCTGTTCCTTCACCCTTCGCATTTGCCTTGCCAAGAAGGTCTTTTGGTGATGACATACAGAAAGTGATCATAATGTCTAGTCCTGTATTTCCTCCCAGGTGTAATGAGAGAGAAGAGAAGCTGGTCTTCAGACTGAGATAACACGTCTCTGCTGGGCTGGGGGAGAAGTCAGGACCTCACCAAGCGAACCCCACAGTTCTAAGGGAACCCCCCATGGGGATGCCAGTTGTTGGGGGAGGGAGGGATGGGCTGGAGACACGTAACAGACCACGGCAGGAAAAGTTTGATGGGCGTCTGACTCATCCAGCAAAGCTGTTCTTAAGTAAATACCTCCCCTTTCCCTGGAATATCTGATATCTAAGGACACCGCAAACTTCAGTGGACAGCGGAAGACAGGAGGACCTGGCGTGATCTGGTGCATGGGGTCGTGAAGAGTCGGACTCGACTATGTGACTGAACAACAAGGACACCGCAGCCCCTAATGGGACTAAAAGAGCCACAACTGAGCTGACCCCAGGAAGAATCCCCCAACATCTCAGGCCGCCAAAAGCCTCCCTCCCTCTCTACTCACAGAGCGTTTTATAATTCCTTAAAAAGGGGGGGGGGATTCAACCCAAAATAAGCTGCGCACTAAGAGGGTCAAGCTAACAACCATATAATATAAAAATAGAAATGTTTATTAGGGTGTAAAGGTAAATGCTCCCTTGCTCGAAAGCCAGTCGAATCCGACTCTAGGGTTGCAGTGCTCATCTCCGTTTCAAAGCCAAAGAGCCAGCGCTGTCCGAAGACATTTCCGTGGTCATGTGGCCAGCATGACTGAACATCAAGGCGCATGGAACGCTGATACCTTCCCACCGAAGTGGTACCTATTTATCTACTTGCAATTTCTTGTTTTCATGTGTACACATAGCTAAATAATTCCTGCAGTAAAAAGAAATAATGTAAGATCTAACACAAATACAATTGATGTAAAACTTTTTGACATGAGGACCATAAGCATTTCGGCACCTCCTGGCCTGCCTCAGTGGTCAATATTCTTTATATTACAATGACACACATCTTACTTCTGCCTGACCAAATGAGCTTTGACCTATGGAAGCATCTATCTTGGGAAATTTTCTTCATCTTTCAGGTGCTACATCTCTCCACCTTTCTGTTTTCTTTGGGAAGTCCTTTTGCCTTGTTATAGTGGCAAGAACAGAGCTGGGACCACTTGGGAAAAAACAAGGAAACGTGGCCTTCCTCCACTCCACTGAGTCCCAGCTCTAAACATTCAAATGGTCTCCCCACTGTGGATTCTTCGATGCCTTCGAAGACTGCCACTCTCAGTGAATCTCTTTCCGCAATCTGAGCATTCAAAAGGTTTCTCTCCTGTGTGGGTTCTTTGATGCCGTTGAAGAGTGCCACTCTGCCTGAATCTCTTTCCACACGCTGAGCAATCAAAAGGTTTCTCCCCTGTGTGGATTCTTTGGTGATTCTGAAGAGTGCCACTCAGACTGAATCTCTTTCCACACTCTGAGCATTCAAAAGGTTTCTCCCCTGTGTGGGTTCTTTCATGATACTGAAGACTGCCACTCCCACTGAATCTCTTTCCACACTCTGAGCATTCAAAAGGTATCTCCCCAGTGTGGGTTCTTTGGTGCTTCTTAAGAGAGCCACTGTGACTGAATCTCTTTCCACACTCTGAGCATTCAAAAGGTTTCTCCCCTGTGTGGGTTCTCTGATGCACGTGAAGACGGCCACTCTCACTGAATCTCTTTCCACACTCTGAGCATTCGAAACATTTCTCCCCTGTGTGGGTTCTTTGATGCCGTTGAAGATGGCCACTCTCACGGAATCTCTTTCCACACTCTGAGCACTCATACGGTTTCTCCCCTGTGTGGGTTCTTTGGTGATTCTGAAGAGAGCCACTGTGACTGAATCTCTTTCCACACTCTAAGCATTCAAAAGGTTTCTCCCCTGTGTGGGTTCTTTGGTGATCCTGAAGAGAGCCACTCTTACTGAATCTCTTTCCACACTCTAAGCATTCAAAACGTTTCTCCCCTGTGTGGGTTCTTTGATGCTGTTGAAGATGGCCACTCCGAATGAATCTCTTTCCACACTCTGAGCATTCAAAAGGTTTCTCCCCTGTGTGGGTTCCCTGGTGCACGTGAAGAGTGCCACTCTGCCTGAATCTCTTTCCACACTCTGAGCATTCAAAAGGTTTCTCTCCTGTATGGATTCTTTGATGTTGTTGAAGAGTGCCACTGTGACTGAATCTCTTTCCACACTCTGAGCATTCAAAAGGTTTCTCCCCTGTGTGGGTTCCTTGATGGAGTTTAAGATCACGACCCTGACTGAATCCCTTTCCACACTCTGAGCACTCATATGGTTTCTCTCCTCTGTGGGTTCTTTGATGGAGTTTAAGATTGCCACTCCGACTGAATCTCTTTCCACACTCTGAGCACTCATACGGTTTCTCCCCTGTGTGGGTTCTTTGATGGAGTTTAAGAGTGCCACTCGCACTGAATCTCTTTCCACACTCTGAGCATTCGAAACGTTTCTCCCCTGTGTGGGTTCTTTGATGGAGTTTAAGAGTGCCACTCGCACTGAATCTCTTTCCACACTCTGAGCATTCGAAACGTTTCTCTCCTGTGTGGGTTCTTTGATGGCATTGAAGATTGCTACTCCGACTGAATCCCTTTCCACACTCTGAGCACTCATATGGTTTCTCCCCTCTGTGGGTTCTTTGATGGAGTTTAAGATTGCCACTCTGACTGAATCTCTTTCCACACTCTGAGCATTCAAAAGGTTTCTCCTCTGTGTGGGTTCTTTGGTGCTTCTTAAGAGAGCCACTCTCACTGAATCTCTTTCCACACTTTGAGCATTCAAAACGTTTCTCTCCTGTGTGGGTTCTTTGGTTCCTTTGAAGACTGCCACTGTGACTGAATCTCTTTCCACACTCTGAGCACTCATTTGGTTTCTCCCCTGTGTGGGTTCCTTGATGGAGTTTAAGATCGCCACTCTGACTGCATCTCTTTCCACACTCTGAGCATGCATAGGGTTTCTCCCCTGTGTGGGTTCCTTGATGGTATTGAAGAGTGCTACTGTGACTGAATCTCTTTCCACACTCTGAGCATTCGAAAGGTTTCTCCCCTGTGTGGGTTCTTTGGTGCCTTTGAAGACTGCCACTCTGACTGAATCTCTTTCTACACTCTAAGCATTCAAAAGGTTTCTCCCCTGTGTGGATTCTTTGGTGTAAAAGAAGCTGTGACCTGTATCTGAAGTACTTTCCACAGTACCAGCATTTACTTCTCTTCATTAGACTGTGGTTTCGTAAAGAAACATTACCCTTTCTTCCATTGGAAGATGTCTTTCCACTCTTGGAGCAGAGAAATGCCTTCCCTCCTGAATAAGTCCATTGGAGAGGGCTGCGGACTGGGATTTCATGAAACACCACTGCTTGGTGAGGAATGGACTTAACCCACGTCTTCACTGTACAGCTTCCTTCCTGCCTCTGCATTCCAGTTCTATTCCCGGAGTTTCCTTCCACCTGTTCACTCTGGGCTTTTTCCAATGAGATGCCCTGAAATTCCCCAACTGACTCCTCGACATCTCCTGCTCGAATAAAGAGGGAGGTCCAATCAGTATTCACACATGAAGCCAAGCCACCAACCAGGAACTCCTGATTTAATCTGCATGCATTTCATCTCCTGAGCCCCTGGACACAACCTTTCCCTGGCCAGCCCTCCAGTAGAGTTCATTTCTATATTCTGACTGTCCCTCCCCGCCCCCAAAGTCCCTCAATGTGCCACAAAGGTAGCAAAGATCTGTTCCTTTGCCCTTCGCATTTGCCTTGCCAAGAAGGCCTTTTGATGATGAAATACGAAAATTGCTGATGGAGTACAAAAATCAATCATAATTTCTAGTCCTGTGACTGTATAGAGAGTATTTCCTTCCAGGTGTGATAAGACAAAAGAGGAGCTGGTCTTCAGAGTGCAAGAACACACATCTGTTCAGCCAGGGGGAGAAGTCAGGCTCTCACCAAGCGAACCCCACAGTTCTAGCGGAACCCCCCCATAGGAATGCCAGTTGTTGGGGGAGGAAATTAAGTAAATACTTCACCTTTCCCTGGAATATCTGATATTTAAGGACACTACAGCCCCTAACAGGACTAAAAGAGCAACAACTGAGCTCACCCCAGGAAGAATCCCCCAACATCTCAGGCGCCCAAAAGCCCCCCTCCCTCCTTACTCACAGGGGGTTTTATGATTTTACCCAACATGGGCTGCAGTCAGACGTGCAGTTTGATCTGGTGTGGCCCCGCCTCTTACTGATCCAGATCTTTTTGGAACAGAGAACTGTGATGAGACTTACCCCCTTAACATGCTTCAAAGTGCTTTTACGCAATCCTTGAGCGATCAGACACAGCAGCTAGAGAGTGGGTCTGTCGGCCATTTTTTTTAAGTTTGTCCTCAGAGCATGCACACAAGTGCTGAGGAGTGTGATGGGATATTTAGTTCCCGGAGCTGTCAGCCGTTCTTTTTGTTTGTCCTAGAGCATGTGCAGAATTGCTGATGAGCATGCGGGGATATGTAGTTCTCCCTCTCTCATCATAGAATCATAGAATGTTAGAGTTGGAAGGGATCTTGCAGGTCATCTAGTCAAACCCCCTGCACTCTGCAGGAGCACAGCCGAAAGACAGTCCTACTTACCTACAACATACTCGAAAGATGGTTGTCCAGCCTCCAGCGAAGGAGCATCCACCACCTCCCGAGGCAGTCTGTTCCACTGCTCAAACGCTCTTACAGTTAGGAAGTTTCTCCTGATATTTAGCCGGTATCGACTCCCTTGTAAATTCCACCCATTAGATCTAGTCTTGCAATCCGGAGCTAGAGAGAATAGATCTGCTCCATCTTCTACATGACAGCCCTTCAGATATTTGAAGACTGCAATCATGTCCCCTCTAAGCCTTCTCTTTCCCAGGCTACCCAGCTCTTTCAGCCTTTTCTCATAAGACTTGGATTCCAACCCTCTCACCATCCTGGTTGCCCTCTTCTGGACATGCTCAAGCTTGTCAACGTCCTTTGGGGCCCAAAACTGGACAGAGGACTCCAGGTGAGGCCTGACCATAGCAGAATAGAGCGGAACCACCCCCTCCTGTGATCTGGACACAATGCTTCTGTTAACGCATCCTGAGACTGCATTAGCTTTCTTCGCAGTCACATCGCACTGCAGGCTCATGTTTAGCTTGTGATCAACCAGAACACCCAGATCCCTTTCACGTCTGCTGCTATCAAGCCAAGTCCCTCCCATTCGATATCTGTGCCTTTTCAATTAACCCCCTTCCCCGAAGCACACACAGAAATCTGAAGTCCAGAGGTGCCTTTCTTTGGACATTGGATATAAAGAAAACAGTTTTGAGAAGCCCCTGTGTGTCTGCGGGGGGAGAGAAGGAGAGAGTTGCGAATATGCAGTTCTGTGCACATCAGTAACTAGTAAAGAAACCTAAGCAGTCCCACCTGCCTGGTGGCTTGGGTGCACAACAGAGCAATCAGACAATAGAAGATCTGATCTGAAACCCACTCAGCCCAAAGGGATTGGACTTTCACAGGGATCAGACGCATGCAGTCAAGGGAGGGGAAACAGGATGCAGAGGACTGGGGCGTGACAGATAGACGATGCGGTCTGATGGTGCATTTTGAAACTGTAAGGGAACGGCCATGGCAACGGATCGAACGGCACGTCTGACCGCAGCCCAGGAGTCCCCAAGAAGTGAAGCAGAAATCCTCCATGGCTAACCTTTGCCCCTTCCCTGGACATAAGGATGAAGCAGACTCACTTGCAGCCGGTTCACTCGGGAAGGAAAGATTGTGTTGAGGTGCTCTTGAGAAACTCTCCAGCCCTTCGTCTGTCTCCGCTGCAGTCTCTCGTCCCTCGGTGCCTTCTTTGGGGGAGAGAGTGAGAGAGAGAGTGAAGAGTAGGAAGGGGGACGCAAGGCCTTTGTCCGTTTCAACCTCAGGCCGTCACACCCACCCTGACTCTCACGCTGGACGCAACACTGGCCACAGTTGCCCCGGGACCAGCCGGGTGTGTTGGCTGCTTTAACTGCCACTTCAACTCACGGACTCCTCCAGAGGAGGGAGTACAGGACCAAGCCTCACAAAGAAGTAGAAGAAGTAGAAGAAGAAGAAGCAGAAGCAGTAGAAGCAGAAGCAGAAGAAGCAGAAGAAGCAGAAGCAGAAGCAGAAGAAGCAGAAGCAGAAGCAGAAGAAGCAGAAGCAGAAGCAGAAGCAGAAGAAGCAGAAGCAGAAGAAGTAGAAGCAGAAGCAGAAGAAGCAGAAGAAGCAGAAGCAGAAGAAGCAGTAGAAGCAGAAGCAGAAGCAGAAGAAGCAGAAGCAGAAGAAGCAGAAGCAGAAGAAGTAGAAGCAGAAGCAGAAGCAGAAGAAGCAGAAGAAGTAGAAGCAGAAGCAGAAGAAGCAGTAGAAGCAGAAGCAGAAGCAGAAGAAGCAGAAGCAGCAGAAGAAGCAGAAGCAGAAGAAGTAGAAGCAGAAGCAGAAGCAGAAGAAGCAGAAGCAGAAGAAGTAGAAGCAGAAGCAGAAGAAGCAGAAGCAGAAGAAGCAGAAGCAGAAGCAGAAGAAGCAGAAGCAGAAGAAGCAGAAGCAGAAGCAGAAGAAGCAGAAGCAGAAGCAGAAGCAGAAGCAGAAGAAGCAGAAGCAGAAGCAGAAGCAGTAGAAGCAGAAGCAGAAGCAGAAGAAGCAGAAGCAGAAGAAGAAGCAGCAGAAGCAGCAGAAGCAGCAGAAGTAGTAGAAGAAGCAGAAGAAGAAGAAGCAGCAGCAGAAGAAGAAGGAATTGGATTTATACCCCATCTTTCACTACCCAAAGGAGTCGCAGAGGGGCTTACAACCTCCTTTCCCTTCCCTTCCCCACAACAGACAGCCTGTGAGGTAGGTGAGGCGGAGAGAGCACTTTCCTGAACTGCCCTTGAGAGACCAGCTCAGAGAGAACTGTAACTGACCCAAGGTCACACCAGCAGCTGCATGTGGAGGAGTGGGGAATTAATCCCAGCTCCCCCAGAATGGAGTTTGCGCTCCTCACCGCGACACCAAAGTGGCTCTCAATGACATACTGCTCTTCAATATTTTGATTCACACATCATCGCAATGGCAGCAATTCACACCTTGGGCACCTAGGAAAGGTCCTTACCCAGAGAGGCCACGTTCCCATAGTTGTCCAGCATGACTTCCCAGTAGAGAGCTCTTTGGCCCGGATCCAGCAGGGCCCACTCTGCCACAGCGAAGTAGACGGCCACGTCCTCAAAAGAAGCTGGAGACTGAAATAAAGAAGAAGAATGTAAGAGATCGGATTTATACCCCTTGCCCTTCACTACCCAAGGGAGTCTCAGAGCAGCTTGCAAACTCCTTTCCCATCCCCTCCCCACAACAGACACCCTGTGAGGTAGGTGGGGCCGAGAGAGCTCTTGACAGAAACTGCTCTTTTTCAAGAACAGCTCTTATCAGAACTACGGCTTGCCCAAGGTCATCCAGCCAGGTGCAAGTGGAGGAGTGGGGAATCAAACCCGGTTCTCCCAGATGAGAGTCCGCCCACTGAACCACGACACCAAACTGTCTCTAAATAAAAAGCAGATTCCCTCTTCAGAAATGGTGCCAGGCAAGACTGCCCTCTGGGAAGAGGCGTCCTGGGAGTGTTGAGGAAGGAGAGCTTGGCAGGGGGTCCGGGGAGCGGCATTCAGAGCCTCTCTTCCTCGGACACCTTAGAAGCCACTGCAGGAGTAAAAGCCTCCCCGAGAAAGGAGGGGGAACGGAGGTGGTCCCCTGCTCATCTCCCCTACCTGGACGGCTGGGGCCGCGGCTGTTTCCACCCCTCCACAAAGATGGCGGCTCAACACCGTCTCTTCACTACCTGTGAGGGAGAGAGTGTTGGGTGTTAGCCCAGGCTTTGTCTGAGGCAGTGATTCTGTGTTTTTGGTGTTTGTGGGGCAACAGTGGGAGGGCTTCTGGAGTTCTGGCCCCACTGGTGGACCTCCTTGGTGTCCCCTGGGTTTGGGCCACTGTGAGGCACAGAGTGTTGGACTGGATGGGCCATTGGCCTGACCCAACATGGCTTCTCTTCTGGTCTCATGCTTTCGTTGGGGGATTTGGGGGGTTCAGGCCTCTGGCTGGGGCCTCCAACCCCATTTTCTAAGGGTGCTTAGAGACTGGCTAGGGAACCCAGGCTTCCCGGGGGTGAGGGAAGCAGGAGGGAGGGAGGGAAAGCGGCTGTAAACAAAAGCTATTGATCCTTAAAACCATGCGTAAGTAATATTTAGTAGTGTATAGTCAACATCAATACGCAGCAGCATATAGAAAATCCCAAAGCCTGATATATAGTGCACCCTTTAGAAAGAACAAGGAAGATGCCTGGGCTGCAAGATCAAGACCAACACAGACACAGGAGGCGGGGTGTTTGGCCAAGCAGCCCCGAACAAAGCCGGAAGCCCCATATTGATACTCTTTTCCGCCCAGAGGAACTAATGGACGCGTCAGTCAAGGATGTACCAGACTTGACGAACACCAGCCCAGCCCATCTTAAGTGGATAACATGAACTTTGGCCCAGATATATTTTATTAGCTGCAATGTCGAAAAGCCCTGGGCTGATACGGCGCCTCCCGTACATCTGATCTATACACGTTTAGATTTCGGAGCCCGGCCCCTGGAGGCTGGGGAATGCCAGACACGGGTTTGGGCAAAGGTACATCTTCAAGGAAAGGCTGTCGTTTTGACGCCTAGGCTGCCAGCAAAAAGAGCAAAGGCTCATGGAACAAATAACCTCACAGAGAGGTGTAAGCTAATGCAAACTAACGTGCAAAAGTACAGAAAGACAGAAATGGCCGAGCCTCGCTTATAATCCTGCCGCGGTTCTCCTGAGAATGGAATTGCCCTCCATGAGTCTGTATAGTTCCCCCCCTCCGAGTGAGTGGCCACCGTTACAGCCTGTGTGGTGTGCAGAAGCATTTCCTGAACCTGCTCTCCAACAACAACTTCACAATCTGCCCAAGTCTGGGCACCGGGCACCCTTACCACGTGAGAGGGCATCTTGGGCACACTCCGGGGCCTGCGCCTTCTGCTCTTCCTCCAGAGGAGACCCTTCTTCCGCCTCAGAGAACTTCGCCTCCATCTCCACAGACGGTGCCCCCTTCTGAAACAGCAGTAAGGGAGACAGGTGAGAGGCCGGATGCTGAAGACCAGGGAGGCCAACCTCGCCCCATCCCCACCCTCACCCCTGCATCCACCTGCTTCAACCGCAGCGGCAAGAATCAGGGTTGCAGTTTTCTATCAACCCCGGTCAAGCGTCTGGAGGGATACGTATCGGGCGGGGAGGCCTCAGGCTGAGGTCGGAGATGGCAGCTTGAATGGACCGCATGGAGCTCCCTCACCTGCTCCGCCCGCCTCTCCTCCTCTGCTTGACTCAGGAGGAAGCCTTCGGCCACGGCCACCGCCTGGGAACTGGTCTCCGGCCCGCATCCTCGGACCCAGCCCTGCATTTCCCGGGGCAGGAGAGTCAGGAACTGCTCCAGGATCACCAGGTCCAGGATCTGCTTTTTGGTGTGTCTCTCCGGCTTCAGCCAGTGGTGGCAAA
Organism: Gekko gecko; assembly: GCA_029375565.1. Taxonomy (NCBI): domain Eukaryota; kingdom Metazoa; phylum Chordata; class Lepidosauria; order Squamata; family Gekkonidae; genus Gekko; species Gekko gecko. The sequence continues at coordinate 15,843,692 of JAPDNY010000002.1, forward strand.
GTCCGTGGAGCTGGCTGCAAACCTCGCGGGGCCCGTCGGCCTCATGGTAGCGGAACTGCTGGAACTGCTGGCAATGTTCATCTGAGACTGCAGTGTCCTCACGCGGGACCTCTGGCACTGCTCCTTCCCAGAATTCAACACCACTCCCCGCCTGGATGGGATGGGGGCCTTTCCTTGGTTTCTTGCCGGTTCCCGGTCCTTCTGGGTCCTGCTCTTCCATCTCCTTCCCCTTCTATTGCGCCATCCCTGATTGCAAAAAGATGCCTTTACTGACACCAGCTCCTGATGGCACACACCCGTGAGTTCCTAAGGATGCGAGATACCTGAGCCCGTAGATGTAACCCTATCATGAAATTCACAAGACTGGAGAGTCGCAACCGTTACTCCAATTTTTTAAAAGGGATCCAGAGGGGAACCAGGAAATGACAGGCCAGGCAGCCCAACGCCCGATCCCAGGCATATCAGTAGAATCTGTAATCAAAGACAGAATTGTTAGGCACATGGAAGGGGAAAGCCTGCTGAGGGAAAATCGGCATTGCTTCCGCCAAGGGAAGTCCTATCACACCACCAGAGAGTGGAAGAAAGATCATTTTTTCAACCTCTCCCAAAGTAGGAGTGTCATGATCTGTGCAGGACTGTGACAGGGCCTAGAGGTGTAGGTTCTAGGAAAGACCCACTGGCAGTAGAAAGCAGGCAGCCTACAATCCCCATAATGCTTAGAGAGGGTCATAGCCAATCGGTTTCCAGAGATGGTGTGAGGAGATGTCTCTTAAGCCTTGTGAACTGTGAAGAATGGGTTCTTTCTGTCTTTCCTGCGGTCTTGTTACACAGAATTAAACTTGAGGGGACAGGCTGGTGTGGTGAGAGAAAGATCCCCCACTTGGGACAGAGTGAGTACAGGTCGTGTGGCCTGGTATAAGAGGCTGTGGGCCTTGAATAGTAACTAGTTAAGTGAAATAGGTAGTCGCGTCGGGATTCTGTTTACCTCGACTTTCAAACACTGTTATATCTTTTAAAGCACCTTGTCTTGTTTTCAATACCCCATTACTGTACAAATAAACCGTTTGTTTAATGTTCTCTGCCTATATATTTCTTGGCTTGAAAAGGGGCATTTTGGACGGGCTTGGGAGGGTACTCTGGGCCTTGCCAAGGGACCCGAAGTCCAGAGTGGTGGTAGCGGCGCAAGGTGGCGACCTGCCTGGGGTCGTGACAAGGAGAAACTGAGGCCCATCCAATGAAGCTGATGGGCAGGAGGCTCAGGATAGACAAAAGGGAATACTTTTGTACACAGAGAGCAAATAAATGTGGAATTCACTGCTAGGGGATGTAGTCACGGGCCAGAGGAATAGACAGCTCTTCAAGTGGACTAGATCAATTCAGGAGGGTAAGGCTAGCTACTAGCCCTGGTGACCAGTGTTCCCTCTAAGCTGAGCTAGTGTGAGCTAGCTCACAGTTTTTTAGCCTCCGGCTCACACATTTTTGTCTCAGGAAGGGATGGCTCCAGAGCAAACTAATTCATGCAGTAGCCAAATTGCTCGCTCACCACTTTAATGCCAGTAGCTCACAGAGTAGAATTTTTGCTCACAGGACTCCACAGCTTAGAGGGAACATTGCTGGTGACTGAGGGGAAACCTCTGAACCCCGGAGCCAGGAGGCAGCATCAGGCGGGGGTCTCGGCCTCTCTGCCCTGTTGTCTGCCATCCAGGGGAACCGGTTGGCCGCTGTGCATGACCAGATGTTGGACTAGACGGACGAGTCCAGCCAGGCTCTTCTCCTGTTCTTGCGACGGGTCCTGTCACTGAGGCCACAATCCTCCTCCGAGTGAGGTGTTCCCAGGTGCCATTGGTCTCTCCCGGCCTCCTGGATGGGGGCAGGCTGATATTTGGAGGTGGGGGGATGGCTGTCTGCCTGTCCCGGGGGAACTGGTGTTTCCATCAACCCCAAGTGGTGTTGCTAGGCTCTCTGCACCTTGGCAAGGGCCTTTTTTTAAAAAATCCCTTTTCTCTGCTGGGGGGCGGGCTTGGATACCCACTAGCAGCCCTGATTGGCCCAGGGATTTAGGATGGGGCTGAGGTTGAGTCCCATACAGGTAGGAGTTGCCCCTTCACAAACACCCCCACACCCCTGTCATGACCTTTTCCACCGATGGACCCAATGAAGCCTCTGTGCCTCTTCTCCCCCCCCCCAACTAAAATCGCAAGCAGCAGAACTCCAGTTTCCTAAATTAATTTCTTCTCCTAGTTAAAGACACGGATCTTCCCCCCTCCCCCCCAACCCCAGTTGCACCCAGTGGCGCAAAACGGGTGCCTAACGGGGTTGCCAGCCTCCCGGTGGCGCCTGGACATCCCTCACCCTGCAGTCTAACTGATCGTCCCGGGGCAGAGATCGGCTCCCCCCTCCCCGGAAGAGATGCCTGCTTTGGAGGGCTGGCGGGTCCCACGGGGGGGGGGGGTCTTGCGGTCCCACGGGGCTCCACACACAGGCACACAGACCCGCGCATAGCTGTCAAGCGCAGGACTAGGAATCGGCCGCGAGTGCCTGGAAAGCCGCGTCCTTCCTCTTTTCTTTGCAACCGACCGGCCATCGACCGGCCCGGGCCCCCACCCCCAGCACACCCCCGCAGCGGAAAAACGCCCCGTGCACAGCGGGGGAGACCCTTCTCCCCTTCCCAGGTCGGGCGCCTTATCCCCCCCCCCACAAAAAACAAGACTTACTTGCAAGGAAACCTCCCCCGGGCCCGGCTCCCTGCAGGCTCCCTCCTGCTGCTCTTTGCAGAAGGTCCGAAGCCCCCCCTCCCCCGGCAGTGCAGAAAGTCTCCCCCGGCCCACCCCCGCCCCCGGGCTCGGGCTCGCTTGCAAAGACGGCCCGGGAGTCCCTTTAACCCTCGCGGCGCTGGAAGGCATGCAAGATTTGCAGCCCTCCCTCTTTGCAGCCCCCAGACCCGGATCCCCCCCCAAACTCCTCCCCACGTTCCTCCAGATCCCCCCCCCAAATGCGCTTCTCAGCCTCAGTCATTCCCCCCCCCCAAGACTTCAACGATTCCTGGAAAAGGGCGGGGCCGACCTCTCTGCTGCTCGCAAGGCCTCTTGGGGAATGTAGTTCCCTGCAGCCACCAGCCCCATGGGGGGGGGGAGAAGAAGAATTTGGTCCGACTTCCAGGACGCGACGCAGCAGCGTTATTCCGGCATACACACCCGTTGGATAATTTTGGGTTTAAAAAAAAAAATGGACGCGAATTGGAACTCCTGCACGTCTTTTAAGTTTCCAGTCTGATGAAAGGTTCCCACCATCCTTGCTCCCTCTAGGCGGTGGGGTCCTGTGAGCAAAAATCCCACTTCCTGAGCCGCTGGCGTTAAAATGGGGAGCGAGCGATCGGGGCGCGGCAGAAATTAGTTGGCTCTTCTGGAGCCCCCCCTTCTTCAGCGAAAACCAAAAAAAATGGGTGAGGCGGAGGCTAAGAAACTGTGAGCTGGCTCACACTCAGTCAGCTTAGAGGGAACCCTGCATGCTCCCTCCAAGCTGTGGGGTCCTGTGAGCAAAAATTCTACTTTGTGAGCCACTGGCATTAAAGTGGTGAGCGAGCAATTGGGCTGCTGCAGAAATTAGCTTGCTCTGGAGCCCTCCTTCCTCAGCTAAGACTGAAAATGTGTGCGCCGGAGGCTAAAAACCTGTGAGCTGGCTCACGCTCACTCAGCTGAGAGGGAACACTGCCCAAGACTGAACAGTTGTATTGAAAACATCGAGGAAGAGGATTGGGGGAGCCTGGGGTGTGTGTGTGTGTGTGGCTGGGAAGGAAGAAAGGGCCGCTCCTACCCAGGGCCAGACTCTGTTGGAATGTTGCCTCTCTTGTGAGCCAGAATTCGACTCTGTGGGCTCCGGGCCTTCACGTCCTGAGCCAGTAATGTGGCCACAGCATCCGTTTGTTTGCTCTGGGGCCCTCCTTCCTGAGCTGAGACAAAAATGTGTGAGCCGGAGGCTGAAAAACTGTCAGCGAGGGATCAGGGTGGGCAGGAGTGTTGGTCTGAAGCAACAGAACCAAGTTCAGAGTCCAATCGCATCTTTAAGACCAACAAAGTTTTAATATTCAAAAACTGGAATCCCAGCATCGTCCTGCAGCCTGTCTCTCAAAACGACTGGGCTGGACAGCAAAGAGTTGCCCCGGAGGTCTGGGTGCAGTGGCAGCCAATGTTAACACCTTATAAGAACCCTGAAAATTAACCCTGGCCAGAGTAATTCATGTCCAGTGCTCTCAGGAGGAACTCTCGTCTGGGGCAAGGGATGCTCGGTATACTTGGTGCTGGGGGGAGGCAACAGTGGGAGGGCTTCTAGTGTCCTGGCCCCACTGCTGGACCTCCTGACGGTCCCTGGTCTTTTTGGCCACTATGTGACACAGAGAGTGTTGGACTGGATGGGCCGTTGGCCTGATCCAACATTGGCTTCTCTTATGGACTTATGTTCACTCTGTTGCAACTGTGCTTCAGCAAAGAGGAGCGAAGTGGCTGACGAACTCAAGACTTGCAAAGTTGGAAGCTCTCTTTCTCACTCCAGATGGGTTTACCACTCCCTTTAAGCTGTGGAGTCTTGTTGAGCTACTGGCATTATAGCCGCGAGCAAGTGATCTGGGTACTGCATAATATGGAGCCATCCCTCCTGAGCCAAGACAAAAGTGTGTGAGCTGGAGGCTAAAAAGCTGTGAGCTAGCTCACACTCACTCAGCTCAGAGGGAACACCACTGAACCCTGCAGTCGTCTGAACCCGGCTTCGCTCCTACCACTTCCAGAGACAGAGAGAGGGGAGCCCTTAGAGCATAATTATTGCCTGAAAACCATGGACGTGCACACCAGGTGCAGAACTAATCTTTCAGAGACTCCGCTGCAAAATCCAGACCCGGAGAGGGGCTCTAGGATCCAGGTTATGCAGTGACCATGGAATTTGAGGACCCGGAAAAAGGGGATTAGATAGATTCATGGAGAATAAGTCTATGAATGGCCATGAGGACTATAGGGAATGTCCACATTCAGAGGCACTATATTTCTGGACCCTAGGGCGGGGAGGCAACATCAGGGGAACGCCTCGCCCTCGATGCCCTGCTTGGCCACTGCTTGAGACAGGATGCTGGACTAGACGGACTATGGGTCTGATCCAGCAGGGCTCCTCGGCCTTCCTCTCTTCCTGGCGTGGAGAATCGTGGTTTGACACTCACTCCAGCGACCCACACTGTATGAACGGGTTCCAAGTACTGCCTTCAAGTCCCATCTGGTGCAGGGAAACGGTCACACTTCTATTCCAGCCTACTTTCAAGAAGCTCGGATTGACGCCACACGTGTTTATATATATATATATATATTTAATTTTAAAAAAGGAATTAAGGCCCTGATCTGGATAGGCCAGGCGAGCCCAGTCTTGTCAGATCTTGGAAGCTAAGCAGGGCCGAACCTGGGAAGTACTTGGATGGGAGACCTCCAAGGAATACCAGGGCCGGGAGGGCAGAGGCAGGCTGTATCAAGCGACTCCTCTGAATGTCCTCCATACCCAGTAAGCGTTGGCAGAGGTCGCCATGACTTCCGGGCACAGGGGCACAAATGCACACAAACGCACACACACACAAATGCCAACCCCCCAAAGGAATTAAAGGGAGTACAGAAGAAAAAAGGGAAGTGGGGTATAAGAGCATTAAACATATGGAAATATTGACATTTATCAAGGACATTCACATTTTACCCATAACATGAGTAGTGAGCTTTCCATCGCTGTTGAAATTCTTCAGTCGGTCTTTTGTTTATTTATTTGGCTGGCTAGTTTTGCCATTACAGCATATTCTGCTAATTTGTCTCTCCAGATCTCTTTAGTAAGGTACTCTTCTGTTTCCCGTTTTGCTACTGATATTACTCTAGCTGCAGTAAGCATGTCTTTAAATAATTCATGTGAGGTTTTTTGCCCCAACATTGTCAGGTATTATCCCCAATAACATAGTCTCTGATTTTATAGGGAACTTAATTTTTAAGATTTTTTGAATCTCAGTGTACCAATGATAAAAACATCTTATACCAATTTTCTGTTAAGGCTTGACAAGCTGTAAATCCTATATCTTCCGTCCTTAAATCTTCCCATGGCTGAAAAGATATCTCTTCCCCAAAATTCTACGTCTTATCTTATCATACACGTTTTGACTTGTTTTGCCTTTGTATCAAATTGAAGTAATAATTTAAAAATCCATCCTAGTAGATGATATTTTTGTTGAAAACTGTCTCTTCAAATTCAGCCAGATCTCTTATTCCACCTTTTTCTGTGCAAACATCTTTCTGAAGTCTGGAAATTAGTTGAAAAGAGACTAGCCATTGTATCTTCTTCCTTTCTTCTTTGATGGCTGGCCAGGATTTGATTTCTCCTCGTGAATGTATCATATATTATTTATTTATAAATATTAATTTTTTTATTTATCAAACTTATACCCTCCCCTCCCCACAAGCAGGCTCAGGGTGAATTCAAAATCTTTATAGATTATGAAGTCATTATTTTCCCTCTCATATCTATTATAATATGCATCTATTGGAGATATTACAGATGATATTGTCGGGCTAATCCTTCTTGTAGTCTCCCACATATTGCGTAGACTGTGTGCAATCCATCATCCAGATCCGATGCTTCTATTTTTAATAATTTATCATTTGGAACTTTTTTTCGTACTCATTCTACTCTTCCCTTTCCTCTCCTTTGCTGCTTCCTGTCCTTGGGGATTTTGATCCAATTTGTAATCTGAAACCAAATGGGCTGCTCGGTGGTACAGTTTGTTAGGTACTACTAAGCCTCCTCTTTTTCCCCTCATCCTGTAATATTTTAAATCTAATTCTTTGTTTTTTCCATTCCGTTCTGTTCCATATTGGTTTCTGGCCAGTCCACCCAAGTTGTGTTTTGTTTTGTTTTTTGTATATTGATCAGTATCATCTGAAACAGAATGTTTAATTTTGGAAACACCTTCATTTATATGGCAGAGATTCTTCCCAGCCACGATCATGTCAGCTTGGATCATCTTACCAATTCTTTTTGTATTTTCATCCAAACACACATTTGACTGAGGGTTTTCCTCCGTTACTGGAGTTATTCAGTTTTATGGGTTGGATTCTGGAGACCGGAAGTGCAACCAATGCCCTCTGCCTCTCTGGTGAGTTGCCGTGTTAGTTTGTTGAAGGAGAGCAGCATTCAAGTCCAATAGTTCTTTCAAGACCACCCAGGTTCTGTTCTGGGACCTGTTTTGTTCGACATCTTTATCAACGATTTGGATGAAGGGATACAGGGAATGCTTACTAAATTTGCAGATGATACTAAATTGGGAGGGGTAGCAAATACGGTAGAAGACAGAGTCAGGATACGGGATGACCTTGACAGGCTGTTCAACTGGGCTAAAACAAAGAAAATGAATTTCAATGGGAATAAATGTCAAGTTCTGCATTTAGGTAGGAAAAATCAAATGGATAATTATAGGATGGGGGAGACTTGTCTTGGCAGTAGTACGTGCAAAAAGGACCTAAACGTCTTAGTAGACCATACACTGAACATGAGTCAGCAGTCTGATGTGGTTGCTAAAAAGATGAATGTGATTCTGGGCTGTATCAGCAGAAGTATCAACTGTCCAGATCAGTTTGCTCTGCTCTGGTTAGACCTCACTTGGAGGACTGTGTTTAGTTTTGGACATCACAATTTAAGAAAGTTATAGACAAGCTGGAATGTGTCCAGAGGAGAGCAACGAAGACGGTGAGGGGGGTCTGGAGACCGAGTCCTAGGAGGACAGGTTGAAGGAGCTGGGTATGTTTCGCCTGGAGTGGAGAAGACTGAGAGGTGATATGATAACTATCTTCAAGTACTTGAAGGGCTGTCACAGAGAGGATGGTGTGGAGTTGTTTTCTGTTGCCCCAGAAGACTGGACCAGATCCAATGGGTTGAAATTAAATCAGAACAGTTTTCGGCTAAACATTAGGAAGAAGTTCCTGACAGTCGGAGCAGTTCCTCTGTGGAAAAGGCTTCTTCGGGGTGGGGTGGACACTCCTTCTTTGGAGGTCTTCAAACAGAGGCTAGATGGCCATCTGACAGCAATGCTGATTCTGTGAACTTGGGCAGATCATGAGAGGGAGGGCAGGAAGGGTTTCCTCAGTGCTTAGTTCTTGTGACCCTTTCTTACACACCCAGGTAAATGCTGATCGCCACTTTGGGGTCAGTAAGCAATTTTTCTCCAGGCCAGTTTGGCCAGGGATACTGGAGGTTTTTTGTCATCTTCTGGGTCACTACAGGTGTGGAGGGGCAGGTATTTGTGAATCTCCTGTATGGTGCAGGGGGTTGGACTAGATGACCCTGTAGATTCCTTCCAAATATATGATTCTACATGAAGCCAAGCCACCAATCAGGAACTCCGGATTAACGTGCATGCATTTCATCTCCTGAGCCCCTGCACACAACCTTTCCCTGGCCAGCCCTCCAATAGAGTTTGTTTCTATATTCTGACTGTCCCGCCCCAAAACTCCCCCAATGTGCCACAAAGGTAGGAAAGATCTGTTCCTTCACCCTTCGCATTTGCCTTGCCAAGAAGGTCTTTTGGTGATGACATACAGAAAGTGATCATAATGTCTAGTCCTGTGATTTCCTCCCAGGTGTAATGAGAGAGAAGAGAAGCTGGTCTTCAGACTGAGATAACACGTCTCTGCTGGGCTGGGGGAGAAGTCAGGACCTCACCAAGCGAACCCCACAGTTCTAAGGGAACCCCCATGGGGATGCCAGTTGTTGGGGGAGGGAGGGATGGGCTGGAGACACGTAACAGACCACGGCAGGAAAAGTTTGATGGGTGTCTGACTCATCCAGCAAAGCTGTTCTTAAGTAAATACCTCCCCTTTCCCTGGAATATCTGATATCTAAGGACACCGCAAACTTCAGTGGACAGCGGAAGACAGGAGGACCTGGCGTGATCTGGTCCATGGGGTCGTGAAGAGTCGGACTCGACTATGTGACTGAACAACAAGGACACTGCAGCCCCTAATGGGACTAAAAGAGCCACAACTGAGCTGACCCCAGGAAGAATCCCCCAACATCTCAGGCCGCCAAAAGCCTCCCTCCCTCTTTACTCACAGAGGGTTTTATAATTCCTGAAAAAAAGGGGGGGAGGGAAACTCAACCCAAAATCGGCTGCGAACTAAGAGGGTCAAACTAACAACCATATAATATAAAAATACAAATGTTTATTAAGATGTAGAGGTAAAGGTTCCCTTGCTCGAAAGCCAGTCGAATCCGACTCTAGGGTTGCGGTGCTCATCTCCGTCTCAAAGCCAAAGAGCCAGCGCTGTCCGAAGACATTTCCATGGTCATGCGGCCGGCATGACTAAACACCAAGGCACACGGAACGCTGATACCTTCCCATCGAAGTGGTACCTATTTATCTACATGCAGTTTCTTGCTTTCGTGTGTACACATAGCTAAAACACCCTGCAGTTAAAAGAAATAATGTAAGTTATAACACAAATACAATTGATGTAAAACTTTTTGACATGAGGACCATACACATTTCGGCACCTCCTGGCCTGCCTCGCCTCAGTGGTCAATATTCTTTATATTACAATGACACACATCTTACTTCTGCCTGACCAAATGAGCTTTGACCTATTGAAGCATCTATCTTGGGAAATTTCTGTTTTCTTTGGGAAGTCCTTTTGCCTTGTTACAGTGGCAAGAACGGAGCTGGGACCACTTGGGAAAAAACAAGGAAACGTGGCCTTCCTCCACTCCACTGAGCCCCAGCTCTAAACATTCAAATTGTCTCCCCACTGTGGATTCTTCGATGCCTTCGAAGACTGCCACTCTCAGTGAATCTCTTTCCACAATCTGAGCATTCAAAAGGTTTCTCTCCTGTGTGGGTTCTTTGATGCCGTTGAAGAGTGCCACTCTGCCTGAATCTCTTTCCACACGCTGAGCAAGCAAAAGGTTTCTCCCCTGTGTGGATTCTTTGGTGATTCTGAAGAGTGCCACTCAGACTGAATCTCTTTCCACACTCTGAGCATTCAAAAGGTATCTCCCCTGTGTGGGTTCTTTGGTGCTTCTGAAGAGAGCCACTGTGACTGAATCTCTTTCCACACTCTCAGCATTCAAAAGGTTTCTCCCCTGTGTGGGTTCTTTCATGATACTGAAGACTGCCACTCCCACTGAATCTCTTTCCACACTCTGAGCATTCAAAAGGTACTTTTCTCCTTTTCTCATAATACAAGAACTCGTGGGCACTCTATGAAATTGCTGAGCAGTCGGGTTAGAACAAATAAAAGGAAATACTTCTTCACCCAAAGAGTGATTAACATATGGAATTCACTGCCACAGGAGGTCGTGACAGCTGCAAGCATGGACAGTTTCAAGAGGAGCAGAAGTCCACCAGTGGCTATTAGCCACAGGGTATAGATGGGAACTCTCAGTCTGGGGCAGGTGATGCACCCTATTCTTGGTGCTGGAGGGGGCAGCAGTGAGGGCTTCTGTGCCCTGGCCCCACTGCTGGACCTCCTGATGGCACCTGGTATATTTTGGCCGCTGTGTGACAGAGTGTTGGACTAGATGGGCCATTGGCCTGATTCAACATTGGCTTCTCTTATGTTCTTATGTTATCTCTCCGGTGTGGGTTCTTTGGTGCTTCTTAAGAGAGCAACTGTGACTGAATCTCTTTCCACACTCTGAGCATTCAAAAGGTTTCTCCCCTGTGTGGGTTCTCTGATGCACGTGAAGACGGCCACTCTCACTGAATCTCTTTCCACACTCTGAGCATTCGAAACGTTTCTCCCCTGTGTGGGTTCTTTGATGCTGTTGAAGATAGCCCCTCTGACTGAATGTCTTTCCACACTCTGAGCATTTATAAGGTTTTTCCTGTGTGCAGCTTGTTTGATGGAGTTGAAGAATGCTACTCCGAATGAATCTCCGTCCACAATCTGAGCATTCAAAAGGTTTCTCTCATGTGTGGGTTCTCTGATGCCGTTGAAGATGGCCACTCTCACGGAATCTCTTTCCACACTCTGAGCACTCATACGGTTTCTCCCCTGTGTGGGTTCTTTGGTGATTCTGAAGAGAGCTACTGTGACTGAATCTCTTTCCACACTCTGAGCATTCAAAAGGTTTCTCCCCTGTGTGGGTTCTTTGGTGATCGCTGAAGAGTGCCACTCTGACTGAATCTCTTTCCACACTCTGAGCATTCAAAAGGTTTCTCCCCTGTGTGGGTTCTTTGGTGCAGTTGAAGATTGCCACTCCGACTGAATCTCTTTCCACACTCTGAGCATTCAAAAGGTTTCTCCCCTGTGTGGGTTCTTTGATGCAGTTGAAGATGGCCACTCTGACTGAATCTCTTTCCACACTCTGAGCATTCAAAAGGTTTCTCTCCTGTATGGATTCTTTGATGTTGTTGAAGACTGCCACTGTGACTGAATCTCTTTCCACACTCTGAGCATTCGAAACGGTTTCTCCCCTGTGTGGGTTCTTTGATGGAGTTTAAGATTGCCACTCTGACTGAATCTCTTTCCACACTCTGAGCACTCATATGGTTTCTCCCCTGTGTGGGTTCTTTGATGGAGTTTAAGATGGGCCACTCTGACTGAATCTCTTTCCACACTCTGAGCACTCATATGGTTTCTCCCCTCTGTGGGTTCTTTGATGGAGTTTAAGATGGGCACTCTGACTGACTCTCTTTCCACACTCTGAGCACTCATATGGTTTCTCCCCTCTGTGGGTTCTTTGATGGAGTTTAAGATTGCCACTCTGACTGAATCTCTTTCCACACTCTGAGCATTCGAAACGTTTCTCCCCTGTGTGGGTTCTTTGATGGCATTGAAGAGTGCTACTCTGACTGAATCTCTTTCCACACTCTGAGCACTCATATGGTTTCTCTCCTCTGTGGGTTCTTTGATGGAGTTTGAAGATGGGCACTCTGACTGAATCTCTTTCCACACTCTGAGCACTCATACGGTTTCTCCCCTGTGTGGGTTCTTTGATGGAGTTTAAGATTGCCACTCTGACTGAATCTCTTTCCACACTCTGAGCATTCAAAAGGTTTCTCCCCTGTGTGGGTTCTTTGGTGCTTCTTAAGAGAGCCACTTACACTGAATCTCTTTCCACACTTTGAGCATTCAAAACGTTTCTCCCCTGTGTGGGTTCTTTGGTGATTCTGAAGAGAGCTACTGTGACTGAATCTCTTTCTACACTCTAAGCATTCAAAAGGTTTCTCCCCTGTGTGGATTCTTTGGTGTAAAAGAAGCTGTGACCTGTATCTGAAGTACTTTCCACAGTACCAGCATTTACTTCTCTTCATTAGACTGTGGTTTCGTAAAGAAACATTACCCTTTCTTCCATTGGAAGATGTCATTCCACTCTTGGAGCAGAGAAATGCCTTCCCTCCTGAATAAGTCCATTGGAGAGGGCTGCGGACTGGGATTTCATGAAAGCCCACTCCTAGGTGAGGAATGGACTTAACCCACGTCTTCACTGTACAGCTTCCTTCCTGCCTTTGCGGTCCAGTTCTCTTCCTGGAGATTCCTTCCAACTGTTCATTCTGGGCTTTTTCCAATGAGATGCCCTGAAATTCCCCAACTGACTCCTCGACATCTCCTGCTGGAATAAAGAGGGAGGTCAAATCAACATTCACACATGGAGCCAAGCCACCAATCAGGAACTCCTGATTAACGTGCATGCATTTCATCTCCTGAGCCCCTGCACACAACCTTTCCCTGGCCAGCCCTCCAGTAGAGTTCGTTTCTATATTCTGACTGTCCCTCCCCGCCCCAAAACTCCCCCAATGTGCCACAAAGGTAGCAAAGATATGTTCCTTTGCCCTTCGCATTTGCCTTGCCAAGAAGGTCTTTTGGTGATGAAATACGAAAATTGATGATGGAGTACAAAAATCGATCGTAATTTCTAGTCCTGTGACTATATAGAGAGTATTTTCTTCCAGGTGTGGTAAGACAGAAGAGGAGCTGGTCTTCAGAGTCCAAGAACACATGTCTGTTGAGCTAGGGGGAGAAGTCAGGAGCTCACCAAGCGAACCCCACAGTTCTAGCGGAACCCCCCATAGGAATGCCAGTTGTTGGGAGTGGGAGGGGAGGCCCAGAGACACGTAATGGACCGCGGTAGGAAAAGGCTGATGGGCGTCTGGCTCATCCAGCAAATACCTCACCTTTCCCTGGAATATCTGATATTTAAGGACACTGCAGTCCCTAACGGGACTAAAAGAGCCACAACTAAGCTCACCCCAGGAAGAATCTCCCAACATCTCAGGCCCCCAGAGGCCCCCCTCCCTGCTTACTCACAGGGGGTTTGATGATTCTACCCAACGTGGGCTGCAGTCAGACGTGCAGTTTGATCTGGTGTTGCCCCGCCTGTAACTGATCCAGATCTTTTTGGAACACAGAACTGTGATCAGACTCACCCCCTTAACACACTTCAAAGTGCTTTTACGCTGTCCTTGAGCGATCAGACACAGCAGCTAGAGAGTGGGGCTGTTGGCCATTTTTTAAAGTTTGTCCTCAGAGCATGCACACAAGTGCTGAGGAGTGTGATGGGATATGTAGTTGCTGGAGCTGTCAGTCATTATTTTTGTTTGTCCTTGAGCATGTGCAGAAGTACTGATGAGCATACTGGGATATGTAGTTCTTCCTCTCTAATCATAGAATCATAGAATGTTAGAGTTGGAAGGGATCTTGCAGGTCATCTACTCCTGCACTCTGCACTCTGCAGGAGCATAGCCAAAAGACAGCCCTACTTTCCTACAACATACCCGAAAGATGGTAGTCCAGCCTCCGCTTGAAAACGTCCAGCAAATGAGCATCCACCACCTCCCAAGGCAGTCTGTTCCACTGCTCAACCGCTCCCACAGTTAGGAAGTTTCTCCTGATATTTAGCTGAAACCGTGTCCCCTCTAAACCTTCTCTTTCCCAGGCTAAACAGACCCAGCTCTTTCAGCCTTTCCTCATAAGACTTGGATTCCAACCCTCTCACCATCCTGGTTGCCCTCTTCTGGAAATGCTCGAGATTGTCAACGTCCTTCCTAAAACGTGGGGCCCAAAACTGGACACAGGACTCCAGGTGAGGCCTGACCATAGCAGAATAGAGCGGAACCACCCCCTCCTGTGATCTGGACACAATGCTTCTGTTAACGCATCCTGAGACTGCATTAGCTTTCTTCGCAGTCACATCGCACTGCAGGCTCATGTTTAGCTTGTGATCAACCAGAACGCCCAGATCCCTTTCACGTCTGCTGCTGTCAAGCCAAGTCCCTCCCATTCGATATCTGTGCCTTTTCAATTAACCCCCTTCCCCGAAGCACACACAGAAAGCTGAAGTCCAGAGGTGTCTTTCTTTGGACGTTATTATAAAGAAAACAGTTTTGAGAAGCCCCTGTGTGTCTGTGGGGGGAGAGAAGGAGAGAGTTGCGAATACGCACTTCTGTGCACATCACTAACTAGTAAAGAAACCTAAGCAGTCCCACCTGCCTGGTGGCGTGGGTGCACAAAAAAGCAATCAGACAAGAGAAGATCTGGTCTGAAACCTGCTCAGCTCAAAGGGATTGGACTTTCCCAGGGCTCAGAACCATGCAGTCAAGGGAGGGGAAACGGGATGCAGAGGACTGGGGCGTGACAGATAGATGATGTGGTCTGATGGTGCATTTTGCAACTGTAAGGGAACGGCCATGGCAACGGATCGAACGGCACGTCTGACCGCAGCCCAGGAGTCCCCAAGAAGTGAAGCAGAAATCCTCCATGGCTAACCTTTGACCCTTCCCTAGACATAAGGATGAAGCAGACTCACTTGCAGCCGATTCACTTGGGAAGGAAAGATTGTGTTGAGGTGCTCTTGAGAAACTCTCCAGCCCTTCGTCTGTCTCCGCTGCAGTCTCTCGTCCATCGGTGCCTTCTTTGGGGGAGAGAGAGAGAGAGAGTGAAGAGTAGGAAGGGGTATGCAAGGCCTTTGTCTGTTTCAACCTCAGGCCGTCACACTCACCCTGACTCTCAAGCTGTACGCAACATTGGCCACAGTTGCCCCGGGACCAGCCGGGTGTGTTGGCTGCTTTAACTGCCACTTCAACTCACAGAGTCCTCCAGAGGGGGGAGTACAGGACCAAGCCTCACAAAGAAGCAGAAGAAGCAGAAGAAGAAGAAGCAGCAGAAGCAGAAGAAGAAACAGAAGAAGAAGCAGAAGAAGAAGAAGCAGAAGAAGAAGGAGAAGCAGAAGAAGCAGAAGCAGAAGAAGAAACAGAAGAAGAAGCAGAAGCAGAAGAAGCAGAAGCAGCAGAAGTAGCAGAAGAAGCAGAAGAAGCAGAAGAAGAAGCAGTAGAAGCAGAAGAAGAAACTAGAAGAAGCAGAAGAAAAAACAAGAAGAAGCAGAAGAAGTAGAAGCAGCAGAAACAGCAGAAGTAGCAGAAGAAGAAGCAGAAAAAGCAGTAGAAGCAGAAGAAGAAACAAGAAGAAGCAGAAGAAGTGGAAGCAGCAGAAACAGCAGAAGTAGCAGCAGAAGCAGAAGAAGTAGAAGAAGCAGCAGAAGCAGAAGTAGAAGTAGCAGAAACAGCAGAAGTAGCAGAAGAAGCAGAAGAAGCAGTAGAAGCAGAAGAAGAAACAAGAAGAAGCAGAAGAAGTAGAAACAGCAGCAGCAGAAGCAGAAGAAGTAGCAGAAGAAGCAGCAGAAGCAGAAGAAGCAGTAGAAGAAACAAGAAGAAGCAGAAGAAGTAGAAGCAGCAGAAACAGCAGAAGTAGAAGAAGAAGCAGAAGCAGCAGAAGCAGCAGCAGAAGAAGAAATTGGATTTATACCCCATCTTTCACTACCCAAAGGAGTCGCAGAGGGGCTTACAACCTCCTTTCCCTTCCCCACCCAGAACAGACATCCTGTGACGTAGGCGGGGCGGAGAGAGCACTTTCCAGAACTGCCCTTGAGAGACCAGCTCAGAGGGAACCCAAGGTCACACCAGCAGATGCATGAGGAGGAGTGGGGAATCAAACCCAGCTCCCCCAGATTGGAGTTTGCGCTCCTCACCGCGACACCAAAGTGGCTCTCAATGACATACTGCTCTTCAATATCTTGATTCACACATCATCGCAATGGCAGCAATTCACACCTTGGGCACCTAGGAAAGGTCCTTACCCAGAGAGGCCACGTTCCCATAGTTGTCCAGCATGACTTCCCGGTAGAGAGCTCTTTGGCCCGGATCCAGCAGGGCCCATTCTGCCACAGAGAAGTAGACGGCCACGTCCTCAAAAGAAGCTGGAGACTGAAATAAAGAAGAAGAATGTAAGAGATCGCATTTATACCCCATGGCCCTTCACTACCCAAGGGAGTCTCAGAGCGGCTGACAAACTCCTTTCCCTTCCCCTCCCCACAACAGACACCTGGTGAGGAAGAAGAAGAAAAAGAGATCAGATTTATACCCCTCCCTTCACTACCCAAAGGTGTCTCAGAGCGGCTGACAAACTCCTTTCCCTTCCCCTCCCCAAAACAGACACCCTGCGAGGTAGGTGGGGCCGAGAGAGCTCTTGACAGAAACTGCTCTTTTTCAAGAACAGCTCTTATCAGAACTACGGCTTGCCCAAGGTCATCCAGCCAGGTGCAAGTGGAGGAGTGGGGAATCAAACCCGGTTCTCCCAGATGAGAGTCCGCCCACTGAACCACGACACCAAACTGTCTCTAAATAAAAAGCAGATTTCCTCATCAGAGATGGTGCCAGGCAAGACTGCCTCTGGGAAAAGGCATGCTGGGAGTGTTGAGGACAGAGAGCTTGGCAGGGGGTCCGGGGAGCAGCATTCAGAGCCTCTCTTCCTCGGACACCTTAGAAGCCACTGCAGGAGTAAAAGCCTCCCCGAGAAAGGAGGGGGAATGTAGATGGTCCCCTGCTCATCTCCCCTACCTGGACGGCTGGGGCCGCGGCTGTTTCCACCCCTCCACAAAGATGGCGGCTCAACACCGTCTCTTCACTGCCTGTGAGGGAGAGAGTGTTGGGTGTTAGCCCAGACTTTGTCTGAGGCAGTGATTCTGTGTTTTTGGTGTTTGTGGGGCAACAGTGGGAGGGCTTCTGGAGTTCTGGCCCCACTGGTGGATCTTCTGGTGGCCCCTGGGTTTGGGCCACTGTGAGGCACAGAGTGTTGGACTGGATGGGCCATTGGCCTGACCCAACATGGCTTCTCTTCTGTTCTCATGCTTTCGTTGGGGGATTTGGGGGGTTCAGGCCTCTGGCTGGGGCCCCCAACCCCATTTTCTAAGGGTGCTTAGAGACTGGCTAGGGAACCCAGGCTTCCCCCCGGGGGGGGGGGGGAGGACGGCAAGAGGGAGGGAGGGAAAGCAGCTGTAAACAAAAGCTATTGATCCTTAAAACCATGCGTAAGTAATATTCAGTAGTGTATAGTCAACATCAATACGCAGCAGCATATAGAAAATCCCAAAGCCTGATATAGTGTACCCTTTAGAAAGAACAAGGAAGATTCCTGGGCTGCAAGATAAAGGCCAACACAGACACAGGAGATGGGGTGTTTGGCCAAGCAGCCCCGAACAAAGCCGGAAGCCCCATATTGATCCTCTGCCCAGTCTGGGCACCGGGCACCCTTACCACGTGAGAGGGCATCTTGGGCACGCTCCGGGGCCTGCGCCTTCTGCTCTTCCTCCAGAGGAGATGCTTCCTCCTCAGAGAACTTCGCCTCCATCTCCACAGACAGTCCCCCCTTCTGAAACAGCAGTCAGGGAGACAGGTGAGAGGCCGGATGCTGAAGACCAGGGAGGCCAACCTCGCCCCATCCCCACCCTCACCCCTGCATCCACCTGCTTCAACCGCAGCGGCAAGAATCAGGGTTGCAGTTTTCTATCAACCCCGGTGAAGCGTCTGGAGGGATACGTATCGGGCGGGGAGGCCTCGGGCTACAGTTGGAGATCGCAGCTTGAATGGACCGCATGAGGCTCCCTCACCTGCTCTGCCCGCCTCTTCTCCTCGGCCTGACTCAGGAGGAAGCCTTCGGCCAGGGCCACCGCCTGGGAACTGCTCTCTGGCCCGCATCCTCTGACCCAGCCCTGCATTTCTGGGGGCAGGAGAGTCAGGAACTGCTCCAGGATCACCAGGTCCAGGATGTGCTTCTTGGTGCGCCTCTCCGGCTCCAGCCAGTGGCGGCAAAGTCCGTGGAGCTGGCTGCAAACCTCTCGGGGCCCGTCGGCCTCACAGTAGCGGAACTGCCGGAAATGCTGGCGATGTTCATCTGAGACTGCAGTGTCCTCACGCGGGACCTCTGGCACCGCTCCTTCCCAGAATTCAACACCACTCTCTGCCTGGATGGGATGGGGGCCTTTCCTTGGTTTCTTGCCGGTTCCCCATCCTTCTGGGTCCTGCTCTTCCATCTCCTTCCCCTTCTATTGCGCCATCCCCGATTGCAAAGAGATGCCTTTACTGACTTGGTATGAAGAGGGAGAGGGGAATGTATCACAAAGGGAGAAAGGAACCTATAGGAACAGAAGAGAATATTGAGAAGCCAAGGTTGGATCAACAGGTGGAGCTACATCACCGACCCTGTTCAAGAAGATACTCCCAGGTTGCCCTGCTGGATTAAAAGGAGTGTCCTTGTTGTGGTTTGCGGATCGGGATTCATGTGATTGCACTGTATTAACTACTGTAGACTGGTGTTAACTATTGTGGGCAACTGCTAAGGAGGCCCGATGTCTCCAGCTCTAATGGCACACACCCGTGAGTTCCTAAGGATGTGAGATACCTGAACCCATAGATGTAACCCTATCATGAAATTCACAAGACTGGAGAGTCGCAACCGTTACTCCAATTTTTTAAAAGGGATTCAGAGGGGAACCAGGAAATGACAGGCCAGGCAGCCCATCGCCCGGTCCCAGGCATATCAGTAGAATCTGTAATCAAAGACAGAATTGTTAGGCACATGGAAGGGGAAAGCCTGCTGAGGGAAAATCGGCATGGCTTCCGCCAAGGGAAGTCCTACCACACCACCAGAGAGTGGAAGAAAGATCATTTTTTCTCCCTCTCTCAAAATAGGAGTGTCATGATCTGTGCAGGACTGTGACAGGGCCTAGAGGTGTAGGCTCTAGGAAAGACCCACTGGCAGTAGAAAGCAGGCAGCCTACAATCCCCATAATGCTTAGAGAGGGTCATAGCCAATCGGTTTCCAGAGATGGTGTGAGGAGATGTCTCTTAAGCCTTGTTAACTGTGAAGACTGGGTTCTCTCTGTCTTTCCTGCAGTCTTGTTACACAGAGTTAAAATTGAGGGAACAGGCTGGTCTGGTGAGAGAAAGATCCCAACTCAGTTGGGACAGAGTGAGTACAGGTATAAGAGGCCGTAGGCCTTGAAGAGTAACTAGTTAAGTGAAATAGGTAGTTGCATTAGCATTCTGTTTGTTTTGCCTTTTAAACACTGTTATATCTTTTAAAGCACCTTGTCTTGTTTTCAGTGCCCCATTACTGTATAAATAAACTGTCTGTTTAATGTTCTCTGCCCGGTCATCACGCCTATATATTTCTCGGCTTGAAAAGGGGCATTTTGGATGGGCTTGGGAGGGTACTCTGGGCCTTGCCAAGGGACCCGAAGTCCAGAGTGGTGGCGGTGGAAGGTCGCGACCCACCTGGAGTAATGACAAGGAGAAACTGAGGCCCATCCAATGAAGCTGATGGGCAGGAGGCGCAGGACAGACAAAAGGAAATACTTTTGTACACAGAGAGCAAATAAATGGGAAATTCACTGCCAGAGGATGTAGTCAGGGGCCAGAGGAATAAACAGCTCTCCAAGGGGACTAGATCAAATTCAGGGAGGGTCAGTCTAGCTACCAGCCCTGGTGACTGAGGGGAAACCTCTGAACCCCGGAGCCAGGAGGCAGCATCCCGCAGAGGCCTCGGCCTCTCTGCCCTGTTCTCTGCCGTCCAGAGGAACCGGTTGGCCGCTGTGTGCGACCAGATGTTGGACCAGATGGACGGTCCAGCCGGGCTCTTCTCCTGTTCTTGCGACAGGGGTCCTGTCACTGAGGCCACGATCCTCCTCCGAGTGAGGTGTTCCCAGGTGCCATTGGTCCCTCCCGGCCTCCTGGATGGGGGCAGGCTGATATTTGGGGGTGGAGGGATGGCTGTCTGCCTGTCCCGGGGGAACTGGTGTTTCCATCGACCCCAAGTGGCGTTGCTAGGCTCTCTGCACCTTGGCAAGGCTTTTTTTAAGAATCCCTTTTCTCTGCTGGGGGGGGTGCCCTTGGATACCCACTAGCAGCCCCAAGTGGCCCAGAGCTTTAGGATGGGGCTGAGGTTGAGTCCCATACAGGTAGGAGCTGCCCCTTCACAAACACCCCCCCACCCCCATCCCCGTAATGACCTTTTCCACCAATGGATCCAATGAAGCCTCTGTGCCTCTTCTCCCCCCACAACTAAAATCGCAAGCAGCAGAACTCCAGTTTCCTAAATTAATTTCTCCTAGTTAAAGACACGGATCTTCCCCCCTCCCCCCACCCAACCCCAGTTGCACCCAGTGGCGCAAAACGGGTGCCTAACGGGGTTGCCAGCCTCCCGGTGGCGCCTGGACACCCCCCCCCGGATTCAAACTGGTCGTCCCGGGCAGAGATCGGCTCCCCCTCCCCGGAAGAGATGCCTGCTTTGGAGGGTTGGCGGGAGGGTCTTGCGGTCCCACGGGGCTCCACGCACAGGCACACAGACCCGCGCATAGCTGTCCAGGGCAGGACCAGGAATCGGCCACGAGTGCCTGGAAAGCCGCGTCCTTCCTCTTTTCTTTGCAACCGACCGGCCATCGAGCGGCCCGGGCCCTGCGCTGCATTTCCTTGCACTGAGAAGGCGGCGCGGATTTCTCTCTCTCTCCCCCAGCCCACCCCGCAGCGGAAAAACGCCCCGTGCACAGCGGGGGAGACCCTTCTCTCCTTCCCAGGTCGGGCGCCTTATCCCCCCCCCCCCCAAAAAAAATAAGACTTACTTGCAAGGAAACCTCCCCCGGGCCCGGCTCCCTGCAGGCTCCCTCCTCCTGCTCTTTGCAGAAGGTCCGAAGCCCCCCCTCCCCCGGCAGTGCAGAAAGTCTCCCCGGCCCACCCCCCGCCCCCGGGCTCGCTTGCAAAGACGGCCCGGGGGTCCCTTTAACCCTCGCGGCGCTGGAGGGGAATGCCAAGATTTGCAGCCCTCCCTCTTTGCAGCCCCCAGACCCGGATCCCCCCCAAACTCCTCCCCACGCTCCTCCAGATCCCCCCCCAAATGCGCGTCTCAGCCTCAGTCATTCCCTCCCCCCCCAAGACTTCAACGATTCCTGGGAAAGGGCGGGGCCGACCTCTCTGCTGCTCGCAAGGCCTCTTGGGGAATGTAGTTCCCTGCAGCCACCAGCCCCATGGTGGGGGGGAGAAGAAGAATTTGGTCCGACTTCCAGGACGCGACGAGGCAGCGTTATTCTGGCATACACACCCGTTGGATAATTTTGGGTTTTTTTGAAAAAATGGACGCGAATTGGAACTCCTGCACGTCTTTTAAGTTTCCAGTCTGATGAAAGGTTCCCACCATCCTTGCTCCCTCTAGGCGGTGGGGTCCTGTGAGCAAAAATCCCACTTCCTGAGCCGCTGGCGTCAAAGTGGGGAGCGAGCGATCGGGGCGCGGCAGAAATTAGTTGGCTCTTCTGGAGCCCCCCCTTCTTCAGCGAAAACCAAAAAAAATGGGTGAGGCGGAGGCTAAGAAACTGTGAGCTGGCTCACGCCAACTCAGCTTAGAGGGAACACTGCATGCTCCCCCCAAGCTGTGGGGTCCTGTGAGCAAAAATTCTACTTTGTGAGCCACTGGCATTAAAGTGGTGAGCGAGCAATTGGGCTGCTGCAGAAATTAGCTTGCTCTGGAGCCCTCCTTCCTCAACTAAGACTGAAAATGTGTGCGCCGGAGGCTAAAAACCTGTCAGCTGGCTCACGCTCACTCAGCTTAGAGGGAACACTGCCCAAGACTGAGCAGTTGTATTGAAAACGTCGAGAAAGAGGATTGGGGGAGCCTGGGGTGTGTGTGTGTGTGGCTGGGAAGGAAGAAACGGCGGCTCTGACCCAGAACCAAACTGTTGGAATGTTGCCTCTCTTGTGAGCCAAAATTCGACTCTGTGGGCTCCAGGCCTTCATGTCCTCAGCCAGTAATGTGGCCACAGCATCCATTTGTTTGCTCTGGAGCCCTCCTTCCTGAGCTGAGACAAAAATGTGTGAGCCGGAGGCTGAAAAACTGTCAGTGAGGGATCAGGGTGGGCAGGAGTGTTGGTCTGAAGCAACAGAACCAACTTCAGAGTCCAAACGGATCTTTAAGACCAACAAAGTTTTAATATTCAAAAACTGGAATCCCAGCATCATCCTGCAGCCTGTCTCTCAAAACGACTGGGCTGGACAGCAAAGAGTTGCCCCGGAGGTCTGGGTGCAGTGGCAGCCAATGTTAACACCTTATAAGAACCCTGAAAATTAACCCTGGCCAGAGTAATTCATGTCCAGTGCTCTCAGGAGGAACTCTCGTCTGGGGCAAGGGATGCTCTGTATACTTGGTGCTGGGGGGAGGCAACAGTGGGAGGGCTTCTAGTGTCCTGGCCCCACTGCTGGACCTCCTGATGGCCCCTGGTCTTTTTGGCCACTGTGTGACACAAAGAGTGTTGGACTGGAGGGGCCATTGGCCTGATCCAACATTGGCTTCTCTTATGTTCTTATAGGAACTCTCTGTCTGGGGCAAGGGATGCTCTGTATTCTCGGTGCTTGGGGGGTGGGGCAACAGTGGGAGGGCTTCTAGTGTCCTGGCCCCACTGCTGGACCTCCTGATGGTCCCTAGTCTTTTTGGCCACTGTGTGACACAGAGAGTGTTGGACTGGATGGGCCGTTGGCCTATTCCAACATTGGCTTCTCTTATGTTCTTATAGGAACTCTCTGTCTGGGGCAAGGGATGCTGTGTATTCTCGGTGCTTGGGGGGTGGGGCAACAGTGGGAGGGCTTCTAGTGTCCTGGCCCCACTGCTGGACCTCCTGACGGTCCCTGGTCTTTTTGGCCACTATGTGACACAGAGAGTGTTGGACTGGATGGGCCGTTGGCCTGATCCAACATTGGCTTCTCTTATGTTCTTATAGGAACTCTCTGTCTGGGGTAAGGGATGCTCTGTATTCTTGGTGCTTGGGGGGGTGGGGCAACAGTGGGAGGGCTTCTAGTGTCCTGGCCCCACTGCTGGACCTCCTGACGGTCCCTGGTCTTTTTGGCCACTGTGTGACACAGAGAATGTTGGACTGGATGGGCCACTGGCCTGATCCAACACGGGCTTCTCTTATGGACTTATGTTCACTCTGTTGCAACTGTGCTTCAGCAAAGAGGAGCGAAGTGGCTGACGAACTCAAGACTTGCAAAGTTGGAAGCTCTCTTTCTCACTCCAGATGGGTTTACCACTCCCTTTAAGCTGTGGAGTCTTGTTGAGCTACTGGCATTATAGCCGCGAGCAAGTGATCTGGGTACTGCATAATATGGAGCCATCCCTCCTGAGCCAAGACAAAAGTGTGTGAGCTGGAGGCTAAAAAGCTGTGAGCTAGCTCACACTCACTCAGCTCAGAGGGAACACCACTGAACCCTGCAGTCGTCTGAACTCAGCTTCGCTCCTACCACTTCCAGAGACAGAGAGAGGGGAGCCCTTAGAGCATAATTATTGCCTGAAAACCATGGACGTGCACACCAGGTGCAGAACTAATCTGTCAGAGACTCCGCTCCAAAATCCAGACCCGGAGAGGGGCTCTAGGATCCAGGTTATGCAGTGACCATGGAATTTGAGGACCCGGAAAAAGGGGATTAGATAGATTCATGGAGAATAAGTCTATGAATGGCCATGGGGACTATGGGGAACGTCCACATTCAGAGGCACTATATTTCTGGACCCTAGGGCGGGGAGGCAACATCAAGGGAAGGCCTCGCCCTCGATGCCCTGCTTGGCCACTGCTTGAGACAGGATGCTAGACTAGAAGGACTATGGGTCTGATCCAGCAGGGCTCCTCGGCCTTCCTCCCTTCCTGGCGTGGAGAATCGTGGTTTGACATTAACTCCAGCGACCCACAGTGTATGAACGGGTTCCAAGTACTGCCTTCGAGTCCCATCTGGCGCAGGGAAACGGTCACACTTCTATTCCAGCCTACTTTCAAGAAGCTTGGATTGACGCCACATGTGTTTATATATATATATTTAATTTTAAAAAAGGAATTAAGGCCCTGACCTGGATAGGCCAGGCGAGCCCAGTCCTGTCAGATCTTGGAAGCTAAGCAGGGCCGAACCTGGGAAGTACTTGGATGGGAGACCTCCAAGGAATACCAGGGCCAGGAGGGCAGAGGCAGGCTGTATCAAGCGACTCCTCTGAATGTCCTCCAGACCCAGTAAGCATCGGCAGAGGTTGCCATGACTTCCGGGCACAGGGGCACAAATGCACACAAACGCACACACACACAAATGCCAACCCCCCCAATGGAATTAACGGGAGTACAGAAGAAAAAAGGGAAGTGGGATATAAGAGCATTAAACATATGGAAATATTGACATTTATCAAGGACATTCACATTTTACCCATAACATGAGTAGTGAGCTTTCCATCGCTGTTGAAATTCTTCAGTCGGTCTTTTGTTTATTTATTTGGCTGGCTAGTTTTGCCATTACAGCATATTCTGCTAATTTGTCTCTCCAGATCTCTTTAGTAAGGTACTCTTCTGTTTCCCGTTTTGCTGCTGATATTACTCTAGCTGCAGTAAGCATGTCTTTAAATAAGTCATGTGAGGTTTTTTGCCCCAACATTGTCAGGTATTATCCCCAATAACATAGTCTCTGATTTTATAGGGAACTTAATTTTTAAGATTTTTTGAATCTCAGTGTACCAATGATAAAACATCTTATACCAATTTTCTGTTAAGGCTTGACAAGCTGTAAATCCTATATCTTCCGTCCTTAAATCTTCCCATGGCTGAAAAGATATCTCTTCCCCAAAATTCTACGTCTTATCTTATCATACACGTTTTGACTTGTTTTGCCTTTGTATCAAATTGAAGTAATAATTTAAAAATCCATCCTAGTAGATGATATTTTTGTTGAAAACTGTCTCTTCAAATTCAGCCAGATCTCTTATTCCACCTTTTTCTGTGCAAACATCTTTCTGAAGTCTGGAAATTAGTTGAAAATAGACTAGCCATTGTATCTTCTTCCTTTCTTCTTTGATGGCTGGCCAGGATTTGATTTCTCCTCGTGAATGTATCATATATTATTTATTTATAAATATTATTTTTTTTAATTTATCAAACTTATACCCCACCCTCCCCACAAGCAGGCTCAGGGTGAATTCAAAATCTTTATAGATTATGAAGTCATTATTTTCCCTCTCATATCTATTATAATATGCATCTATTGGAGATATTACAGATGATATTGTCGGGCTAATCCTTCTTGTAGTCTCCCACATATTGCGTAGACTGTGTGCAATCCATCATCCAGATCCGATGCTTCTATTTTTAATAATTTATCATTTGGAACTTTTTTTCTTACTCATTCTACTCTTCCCTTTCCTCTCCTTTGCTGCTTCCTGTCCTTGGGGATTTTGATCCAATTTGTAATCTGGAACCAAATGGGCTGCTCAGTGGTACAGTTTGTTAGGTACTACTAAGCCTCCTCTTTTTCCCCTCATCCTGTAATATTTTAAATCTAATTCTTTGTTTTTTCCATTCCGTTCTGTTCCATATTGGTTTCTGGCCAGTCCACCCAAGTTGTGTTTTGGTTTTTTTTGTATATTGATCAGTATCATCTGAAACAGAAAGTTTAATTTTGGAAACACCTTCATTTATATAGCAGAGATTCTTCCCAGCCACGATCATGTCAGCTTGGATCATCTTTCCAATTCTTTTTGTATTTTCATCCAAACACACATTTGACTGAGGGTTTTCCTTCGTTACTGGAGTTATTCAGTTTTATGGGTTGGATTCTGGAGACCGGAAGTGCATCGGACGCCCTCTGCCTCTCTGGTGGGTTGCCGTGTTAGTCTGTTCAAGGAGAGCAGAATTCAAGTCCAATAGTTCTTTCAAGACCACCCAGGTTCTGTTCTGGGACCTGTTTTGTTCGACATCTTTATCAACGATTTGGATGAAGGGATACAGGGAATGTTTACTAAATTTGCAGATGATACTAAATAGAAAGGGGTAGCAAATACGGTAGAAGACAGAGTCAGGATATGGGATGACCTTGACAGGCTGTTCAACTGGGCTAAAACAAAGAAAATGAATTTCAATGGGAATAAATGTCAAGTTCTGCATTTAGGTATGAAAAATCAAATGGATAATTATAGGATGGGGGAGACTTGTCTTGGCAGTAGTACGTGCAAAAAGGACCTAAACGTCTTAGTAGACCATACACTGAACATGAGTCAGCAGTCTGATGTGGTTGCTAAAAAGATGAATGTGATTCTGGGCTGTATCAGCAGAAGTATCAACTGTCCAGATCACTTTGCTCTGCTCTGGTTAGACCTCACTTGGAGGACTGTGTTTAGTTTTGGACATCACAATTTAAGAAAGTTATAGACAAGCTGGAATGTGTCCAGAGGAGAGCAACGAAGACGATGAGGGGGTCTGGAGACCGAGTCCTAGGAGGACAGGTTGAAGGAGCTGAGTATGTTTCGCCTGGAGTGGAGACGACTGAGAGGTGATATGATAACCATCTTCAAGTACTTGAAGGGCTGTCACAGAGAGGATGGTGTGGAGTTGTTTTCTGTTGCCCCAGAAGATTGGACCAGAACCAATGGGTTGAAATTAAATCAGAACAGTTTTCGGCTAAACATTAGGAAGAAGTTCCTGACAGTTGGAGCAGTTCCTCTGTGGAAAAGGCTTCTTCGGGGTGGGGTGGACACTCCTTCTTTAGAGGTCTTCAAACAGAGGCTAGATGGCCATCTGACAGCAATGCTGATTCTGTGAACTTGGGCAGATCATGAGAGGGAGGGCAGGAAGGGTTTCCTCAGTGCTTAGTTCTTGTGACCCTTTCTTACACACCCAGGTAAATGCTGATCGCCACTTTGGGGTCAGTAAGCAATTTTTCTCCAGGCCAGTTTGGCCAGGGATCCTGGAGGTTTTTTGTCATCTTCTGGGTCACTACAGGTGTGGAGGGGCAGGTATTTGTGAATCTCCTGTATGGTGCAGGGGTTGGACTAGATGACCCTGCAGGTTCCTTCCAAATATATGATTCTACATGAAGCCAAGCCACCAATCAGGAACTCCGGATTAACGTGCATGCATTTCATCTCCTGAGCCCCTGCACACAACCTTTCCCTGGCCAGCCCTCCAGTAGAGTTCGTTTCTATATTCTGACTGTCCCTCCCCAAAACTCCCCCAATGTGCCACAAAGGTAGGAAAGATCTGTTCCTTCACCCTTCGCATTTGCCTTGCCAAGAAGGTCTTTTGGTGATGACATACAGAAAGTGATCATAATGTCTAGTCCTGTATTTCCTCCCAGGTGTAATGAGAGAGAAGAGAAGCTGGTCTTCAGACTGAGATAACACGTCTCTGCTGGGCTGGGGGAGAAGTCAGGACCTCACCAAGCGAACCCCACAGTTCTAAGGGAACCCCCCCATGGGGATGCCAGTTGTTGGGGGAGGGAGGGATGGGCTGGAGACACGTAACAGACCACGGCAGGAAAAGTTTGATGGGCGTCTGACTCATCCAGCAAAGCTGTTCTTAAGTAAATACCTCCCCTTTCCCTGGAATATCTGATATCTAAGGACACCGCAAACTTCAGTGGACAGCGGAAGACAGGAGGACCTGGCGTGATCTGGTCCATGGGGTCGTGAAGAGTCGGACTCGACTATGTGACTGAACAACAAGGACACCGCAGCCCCTAATGGGACTAAAAGAACCACAACTGAGCTGACCCCAGGAAGAATCCCCCAACATCTCAGGCCGCCAAAAGCCTCCCTCCCTCTTTACTCACAGAGCGTTTTATAATTCCTTAAAAAGGGGGGGGAATTCAACCCAAAATAAGCTGCGAACTAAGAGGGTCAAGCTAACAACCATATAATATAAAAATAGAAATGTTTATTAGGGTGTAAAGGTAAATGCTCCCTTGCTCGAAAGCCAGTCGAATCCGACTCTAGGGTTGCAGTGCTCATCTCCGTTTCAAAGCCGAAGAGCCAGCGCTGTCCGAAGACATTTCCGTGGTCATGTGGCCAGCATGACTGAACATCAAGGCGCATGGAACGCTGATACCTTCCCACCGAAGTGGTACCTATTTATCTACTTGCAATTTCTTGTTTTCATGTGT
>JAPDNY010000002.1:15872070-15905787 GCA_029375565.1 Gekko gecko
TACTACACTTGATCTTAGCCAAAAGGCCGAGAAATATTAAACAACCTGATCAGAGAAGATAAAAGTATTAGAGGAACTGCAATACTTGGAGAAGACTATAAAATACAAGGTTTTGTAGATGATTTAGCTTTTATTTTAGACAATCTCAGCACTTCTATAGACAGCTTGATGAAGAACTTAAAGGAATTTGGAGAGATGGGAGGAATGAAAGTGAATAAACAAAAGACAAAGATTATTAGAAAGAATTTTACACAATCTATAAGAAAAGAACTGGTAGAGAAAACAGGATTTCAATTAGAACGTAAAGTTAAAGGGGAGCTGTGGCGCAATGGGTAAAATTCCCTGCATAACTATAACATCTGAACTGCCAAGCTTTGTCAGTTCTAGCCCTGCACTGGTGTGAGCAACCAAGCCTTGTCCCTAGCTCATTGTCCACCCAGCGTTTCAAAAGCTTTGGCAAGTAGATAAATTGGGGACCACCTGCTAGGGGTGGGCACATCAATCCCTTCGGGGAGGTGTTAGCTGCCGTTGAAGACATCTGCTGCGCTGCAAGATTGGAAGGTAGAAAAATCTGTGTCGGCATTCCCTGCAGTGGAGCGAATCGGCCTGCAGTGGAGCGAATCGGCCAGGCGGTGGCAGTGTGACAATGCAACATCGTGAGTCCTGACGTCATCAGCCAGCCGACAAAGAACATGCTGTCGGATCACGTCTGATACAGCCTGCAGATGAATCCTCCTGAGCAGCTACAGTGTGTGATTAAATCATTATATATTGTCTCCCTATCCCCCGCAAAAAAATTGTTAGTCCATGTCTCTGAGTAACTGTAAATCGCTCTGAGCCTGCGTGAGTGGGAAAAGCGATTAATAAATTGAAAGTATCATCATCATCATCATCATTATTGTTATTATTATTGTTGTTGTTGTTATTCTACAAACTGAAAAATTCCCCAGGGTTGCAGAAAAATGTGAAATATATTAGGAATTTTTTTAAAAAAAATATGATAAAACGAGCACCTGTAGCTTTAAGAAATGGACTGCCTCAGTGGCTGTTGCTAGGCAACCACAGCTTTTCATACTGGGTTTCTTTGAGTGAAAGGCAAGGGGAGAGGGCAGGTTCCTTTTCAGGGATGTTTTGGCCTTTGAGGGAGGTCCCATGGGGCCCAGGCCTTCCTAGCATTGCCATTTACCGGTCGACAAGTTCCTGGAGATTTGGGGGGGAGACGCTGAGCCTTGGAGAGGGTGGGGCTTGGGGAGATAAGGAGCCTCAGCTGGATATTGTTTGTTTATATTGTTTACAGTTTGCCTTTCTCATTGGGACTCAAGGCAGATGACACAGAGTGAGCCGATACAATCGACAAGATGGAGCATTCAATAAATGATGCCATAACAGTAGGGCTGTAGAAGACCAGTCAGAAGTCTGAAAACCGGACTAAAGCAAAAGCATAAATGTCTTCTCACATGACACATTAAACGATTCCAAAATTACACAGTAGGGAGCCTACTTTCAGTCAGCTGAACACAGTAATAATGAAAATAATAATAATAATACTTTCAATTTATTAATCGCTTTTCCCACTCAGGCAGGCTCAGAGCGATCTACAGTTACTCAGAGACATGGACTAACAATTTTTGGGGGAATAGAGAGACAACATACAATTATTTTAATCACACACTGTAGCTGCTCGGGAGGGTTCATCTGCAGGCAGTAGCACAGACGGCAGTCCCTGATCATTTACCCAAGTAATTTTTGTGAGTCATTTAGTACAGTGCAACTCTTGCATGGGTAGAAAAACTCTCTTGAATCATTGTTTTGGATAGTTTCAAGTCCCATTCCAAGAGAATGGAAGCCTTCCTGACTTCCTCAGGCTGGCCATTCCTTAAGGTAGGGGCCACAACGCAGAAGGCACAGTTATGGGCAGTTGTTGGTTTTGCCCATTTGCAGGCTGGCATCTGCAGAAGACCGCACTCAGATGAGCGAAGCTGTTGTGGTGGCACAGAAGGGGAGAGGCGGTCTTGCAAATATGACAAGTAAAAGACCATGAAGGGCTTTGTATGTTATAGCCAAAACTTTTCTTTTATGACAGAAGTTTTTTTTTATTTCATACACATAAAACAAACATCGACATGCCAACATAAAAACATAAAAATGGGGAAGATTCATTATATCATTTTTTCTATGTTATCATTGACCTCATACCGTAATTTAAAAATTAGTTTCTCTTATACACCTTATATTTTAAATAGACACCTTTGGTTCACAGGTATACATATAGGTTCTTGTTTCTTTTCGGTTAACAGTCGAGGAATTAGATGTATTATGTTCCTCAGTCCAGTTTATAGAACCTTAACCATGTGTTCTCAAAATCTTTGTTTCCTCTCAACATTAAAATCAGATTATCCATCTCTGCAGTTTCCAATATTTTACTTATAACTTCTTCCTTTGAGGGAGTTTCAGTTCTTCTCCAGTATTTGGCGTATAGTATTCTTGCCGCTGTAACTATACGTATAGTAAGATAAAACTCTTGTTTTTTATAGTTTTGGTGTTATATTCAATAAAAACAGTTCTTGTATACAAGGTACAGTAATTTTAAGCATTTTTTGTAACAATTCATGTATCCAAGACAATACTTTTTAACTTTATCACGTCTACCACATATGAAAGAAAGAGCCAGCATTTTTTTTTTTACATTTCCAACCGTCATTTGATAAATCAGAGTAGTTTAGCTAGTTTGTCTGGAGTAATATACCATGTCTAAAACATTTTATAAATATTTTCTTTGTATGATAATCTTTGGTCATCTTTACATTTGTTTTCCATACATGCAACCATAGGTCTAACTCAACATTGGGCACGATCATACGCACAAGTAGCCGTGCCATAGGTACAAATGTCAGGCAGAGTTAAAGGGCACGATCAGACACGGATATCTGGGAAGCACCCCGCACCCGTCAGCAATCCGTTTTGCTCCGCTGCAGAAGACACCATGGAAAGTCCAGTAGCAAACGGGTTGCTACAGACCACGGACAGACTTTCCTCTGTCTGATCACTCCAGCACGGTCTCATGGCGTCGGGATGGTCTGATCAAGCTATCCCGACTCCGTGCCATTGTTTCCCCCCCCCTTCTCGGTATGCACATCATCGTACACTCCATAGGGAGCCCTCAGTGCTGAGATGTGATTCACTGATTCCCTGTTTAAGTGCATCGGGAACAAATTCGTCTGATCACACAGTGGTGGGCTGCCCCCGCAGCTTCAACTGCGGGTCAAATTCCTCCAGAGGAAACAGCCTTGCTTCCTCCCCACATTATCTCGCCCGTGTGACCCCCACCATTATGGCCCAGATTTTGTGCCCATTTAACCATGCAGTTTTTAATTACTTCATCTTATGTTTACAATTTCTTAATCAACTTATCATCGGCATGTAATAATGTCTTATCCATTTCTGTTATGTTTGTATAAAAGCCCAATGGTTTATCTTGAGCAAACGTGGATTCTATTTGTACTCTTTCCCACCAGCTTAGTATAAGAGCCAATCAGCTAATGCAAATCCAACTCTTTCTTTTGCATCTTGTAAGGTCTTCATTTTTAATCTTGGTTTCTTGTTCTGCTATATAAATTTGGACATATTTTGTCTTTGAAATATTGTTGAATTTCAGAATTGAGATTGTTTGAAATAAAAATATCAATCTTGGTAAAATGTTCTTTTCTTTAGAGAAAAGGACAAATCCTCTTGTGGATCGAAAACTGACTTATAAATAGGAAACAGAGAGCGAGTATAAATGGGAAACTTTCTCAGTGGAGGGTGGTAAGCAGTGGGGTACCACAGGGATTGGTACTCGGTCCGATGCTTTTTAACTTGTTTATTAACTATTTGGAATTGGGAGTAAGCAGTGAAGTGGCTAAATTTGCAGATGACACGAAGTTGTTCAGGGTGGTGAAAACCAGGGAGGATTGTGAGGCACTCCAAAGGGATCTGTCGAGGATGGGTGAGTGGGCGTCAACGTGGCAAATGGGGTTCAATGTGGCCAAGTGCAAAGTGATGCACATTGGAGCCCAAAATCCTAAATATAAATACATGTTGATGGGGTCTGAACTGGCAGAGACGGACCAAGAGAGAGATCTTGGAGTCGTAGTAGATAACTCGATGAAAATGTCTAGACAGTGTGTAACTGCAATAAAGAAGGCCAACACTATGCTGGGGATTCTTAGGAAGGGAATTGAAAACAAATCAGCCAGTATCATCATGCCCCTGTATAAATCATTGGTGCGACCTCATACAGTTCTGGTCACCACATCTCAAAAAGGATATTATAGCATTGGAAAAAGTGCAGAGAAGGGCAACTAGAATGATAAAAGGGTTGGAACACCTTCCCTACGAAGAAAGGTTAAAACGCTTGGGGCTCTTCAGCTTGGAGAAACGACGGCTGAGGGGTGACATGATCGAGGTTTATAAGATTATGAATGGGATTGAGCAGGTTGAGAAAGAAGTATTTTCTCCCTTTCTCACAATACAAGAACTCGTGGGCACTCCATGAAATTGCCGAGCAGTCGGGTTAGAACAGATAAAAGGAAATACTTCTTCACCCAAAGAGTGATTAACATATGGAATTCACTGCCACAGGAGGTGGTGGCAGCTACAAGCATGGACAGTTTCAAGAGGAAATTAGATAAACATATGGAGCAGAAGTCCATCAGTGGCTATTAGCCACAGGGTATAGATGGGAATTCTCAGTCTGGGGCAGGTGATACACTCTATTCTTGGTGCTGGAGGGGGCAGCAGTGGGAGGGCTTCTAGTGTCCTGGCCCCACTGCTGGACCTCCTGATGGCACCTGGTATATTTTGGCCGCTGTATGACAGTGTTGGACTAGATGGGCCATTGGTTCTTATGTTCATCTTTATTGTGGCTATTTTGCCCACCAAGGTTATTTGTAGGTTTTTCCATTTTTCCAAGGCCTTTTGGATTTCCTGCATGTTCCATGGAGTTATCTTTCACCAAAGAGCTGCATCTATTTGTTATATTTATACCTAAATATTTCACTCTTTTTTGTGCTTCGAAACCCGATTCTCCTGTAACTGCTAGATTTGATAGTTTGTCTTTTTTATTAACATTTTTTCGTCAAGTTGATCTTCAAACCTGCAACCTGACCATATTTCTGTAGTGTTATTAATAACTGTGTGATTGAGTCCAATGGATTTTCTAGAATACCAGATCATCTGCAAACGCTTTTAGTTTATATTCTTCTCTTATTTTAAGTCCTCTGATGTAAAAATCTTTGGGTATATTTTTTTCTTCTCCTACACTGTCCTTTAAAATCTTTATACTTCTCTTTTCTTTTTCTTTTCGTAGTTTATATGCTAGCCATCTGAGAGCCAGTTTGGTGCAGTGGTTAAGTGCACGGACTCTAATCTGGGAGAACCAGGTTTGATTCCCCACTCCTCCACTTGCACCCGCTGATGTGACCTTGGGTCAGTCACAAGCTCTGGCACAGCTGTTCTTGAAAAAAGAGCCATTTCTGTCAGAGTTCTCTCAGCCCCACCTACCTCACAGGGTGTCTGTTGAGGGGAGGGGAAGGGAAAGGAGTTTGTAAGCCGCTCTGAGATGCCTTTGGGTAGTGAAGGGCGGGGTATAAATCCAATCTCTTCTTCTCTCTTCTTCTTCTTTATTAGAATTTTCAAAATAATTTTGTTTCGCATAAATAATCTTTTTAACTATTTATTCTGTAAGCAGGCAGTTCATTTGATGTTGTAATAACTTTAATTTCACTCTGAGATGTTCGACTGAAGGGTCTTGTTTCAAATTTTCTTTCTGCTTCTTGATTTGTGAAAACTTTTGTTTTTTGTTTTTTTATACATGCTGATTCTCTGATTATCCAACCTCTGGCATAGGCCTCAAATACGGTTAGAATAGAAATATCTGGTTGGATATTCTGTTCAAAAAACATTTGAAATTCATTTTTTTTGTCTCTGTTACAAATTTTGGGTTTTTCAATAAGAATGTATTGAAAGTCCATCTATTTTTCTTTGGTGTGTCTTGCATTATAATCATAAGAGGACTGTGGTCTGCAAAAGTTGCTGGTAATATTTCTACTTCTATTAGGTCATTTATAATGTTGCTGAAATCCAACACATATCTATTCTTGACCATGACTTATGTCTTGCTGAATAAAAGGTGTAGTCTTTCTTTTTAGGGCTTCTTGTTTTCCAAGAATCAATTGGATCATGTTCTTCTGCAAATTGTAAAAATGTATTTGGGAGTTCATTTTCTGTTTTCCAGTTTTTTTCCCATCTAAGAGCTTATCAAAAACAGCATTATAATCTCCAGTCAAGCAGATTTCATCATAGTTTTGTTTTTAGATGAGTTCTTTTAACACTTTGTAAAAATTATCTTGGTGTTGGATTGGAGCAGATATGTTTATAATTAAAGTTATTTTGCCTCGTCTTTGTATTTGAACTATCAAAATTCTGCCATCTTCAGAGCTGTAGATTAATTCTGGGTGTCAGTGTTCTTTAACATATGTCGCTACACCTTTCTTTCTTTTTTCTCTTTCTCCAAAGAAATTTTTCCCCAATTTTTTTAATCTCCAAGTATTTTTGATCTGAGCGTTTTATGTGGGTCTCTTGTAGACATATCACATCCAATTGCATCTTTTTCAATTGTTGAAAAGTCTGTCTTCTTTTTTGGGGTGCATTCAATCCATTAACATTTGTTGAGATTATCTTCTTCTTCTATCCATCTTTGGTTTGTGTTTTTTTAGTCATCTTTATTCTTCAGTTTAAGTCTTGTAACCATCTGGGATGCTGCATCCTTTCTACTTTTCCTTGTTTTTATAGTTTTTTCAGTTCCCCCAGCTGCTCCTTGTGCTTCTTGCTGAACCTCCTCTGTGTTTTCTGCTTCTTCTTCAGTTTCCAAATCTTCACTATATGTTCTTAAGAACTCTTCTGCTTTAAAAGTTGAGTTGATTTTATATCTTTTTTCTTTGTAAATGAAAAAAAAAAGCCTTCTGGAAATAGCTATCTATACGGAATTCCATTCTTTCTAAGAGTGCTTGTCAGGTCCATGAAATCTCTTCTCCTCTCTCACTCTCCATGGAATTTCCTTTAAAATTTTGATTTCAATTTCCTCTATTTGTAGAGGTGTTTCATTAGTTGCTTTCAGAATTTCATCTCTTATTGATCTTTTGTGAAATCTAACATGAACGTCTCTCAGCAGTTTATTCCTCCTTGCATATGCAGAGTTCAGTCTGTATGCAACATCAATTTCATTATAGAGTTCACCTGTATTTTCTGCCTCCATGTATTCTGCCAGTATTTGTGCTATTTCTCATCTTGTTTCTCAGGAATATTTTGCAATCTTAACATATATGTTGCTTTATCCAGTTCTAGTTTAATGAGAGCTTCTTCCATGGAATTTTGCTTCCCCCCCTACTGTTTCTACTCTAAACTGCATCTTTTCAGATTTGTCTTCTATTTGGTTAACAGTTCTAGCCAAGGAAGAAATTTCTTGAGAATTTTCTTTAAGCTGTTTTTGTACTTCTGTCATCTGAAGTGTCATTTACTGTGCAAGTGTATCTAGTTGAACTTGCATGGGATTGACTGCTGCTGTTACAGTGTCTTGTATAAGATTTTGTAGTTCCTTTGCTGATATATGTACCAAGCTGGCAGCCGCCGACTTAGCTTGGCCAGGAGAAGGGCCAGTAGGTTTACTTTTTTGTCTCTCACGTTATTAACTGTGTTGTTAAGTATGTTTTGAATTACTTTAAATTAACACCCTTTAAAATATACACTAGTCATAATATTCAGACCAGAGAATCTCTTAATATACTCAAATAACCTCCCAGACAACACCTTTAAATTTGAACTCCCTTCTCAATATAAACACACAAAGGGTTATCAACAGTTTACATTACTTTCAGGAATAGCTTGTATTTTAGTAGGAACAACATATAAAACCATAACTCCCAATACACATCTTTCCGAAAGTGATGTTTAGAAAGTGAAAGTAAGTCCCAGTCAGTTTAGAAACTTCTCTTTTCTTCTTTCTTCAAAACATATTAAAACATAAAATCTTTCTCTTTAATTTGTAATCCAAATGCAAAGTTAGAAGAAATTGTAATCTATTAAGTTATCTTCTCATGGGTCCATAGTAGAACCAAATTGTAATTCTAACGGGGGATTTAAAAAGGGGAGTCTGATCCAAATGCTTATATATCCAAAATTATATTCCACACAGTCCCAAAATGTCAAATCATACTTGAGGAATAAATTCTATGAAGAAGTTGTTAAATCCAGACCTCAACCATTTCTTTTAGCCCTTAAAGGTATTTTATATGTATTAAAATATAATTCTTTTCCAAATTGCTTCTGAAGTGAAGCGGGGAGATCCCTCCTCCTCTCTCTTTTCTGCTTTCTTTTTAAAGGGCTAGATCAAAATAGAGAATCTCATCTCAGTTCGAGGCTTTAGAAGTACTCATGGTGTTAGGATTTCTTTTAGAATTTTGTATGAAGTCAGATGCATTCCCCTCATCCCGGTCGTTCACAGCTGCGAAGCTATGGATTCCATAGATGCTCTTGCACGGGTTCAGGCCTCGGAGCAATCTCAGACACAATCTGCTTGCTGCCACTCACGGAGGGTCCAAGATCAAGCCCCTTGCTTGGTCTCCTCTACAGGGAGATCCGTGGCGGCTCTAAAGGAGTTTAAACCCCCTCAAAATCTGGCGATCCAGACAGCTTCAGGGGAGCTCTCCCGGGGCTGTTTGTCCTTGCTGTGCCAAAAACCTAAAGTCCTAATAGCTAAGATTTTAATGCTTTGTATGTAACAGCCAATACTTTAAATTGAAGATGTCAGAAAGGCTTAACTTGGCAGACAACCTGAATTAGCGAGTTTTACAGAGGAGGGCAACCACTAGGAAGAAGAAGAGTTGGTTTTTATACCCCACTTTTCTGTACCCAAAGTAGTTTCAGAGCAGCTTACAATTGGCTTACCTTCCATTCCTCACAACAGAAACCCTGTGAGGTAGGTGGGACTGAGAGAACTCATAGAATCAAAGAGTTGGAAGAAATCTTCATGGTCATCTACTCTGTGACTGGCCCATGATCACCCAGCTGGCTTCACGTTGAGGAGTGGGGAATCAAATCTGGCTCTCCTGTGTGGATTCTCCGATGCTGTAGAAGTTTGCCTCTCAAGGTGAATCTCTTTCCACACTGTGAACATTCAAAAGGTTTTCCCCCTGCATGGGTTCTCTGGTGACATTCAACTTGGCCACTATTATGGAATTTCTTTCCACACTCTGAGCATTCAAAAGGTTTCTCCCCAGTGTGAGTTCTTTGATGCAACTGAAGACTGCCACTGTGAGTGAACTTCTTCCCACACTGAGAACTGAAAAGGTTTTTCTCCTGTGTGGGTTCTTAGGTGCTGCTGAAGAGAACCACTCCGACTAAATCTCTTTCCACACTCAGTGCATTCAAAAGATTTCTTCCCTGTGTGGGTTCTGTGATGCTGTGTAAGAGTGCTACTCTTCCTGAATCTCTTTCCACATTCTGAGCATTCAAAAGGTCTCTCCCCAGTGTGAGTTCTTTGATGTAACTGAAGACTGTCACTCTGACTAAACTTCTTCCCACACTCTGAGCACTCAAAAGGTTTTTCCCCTGTGTGGGTTCTTAGGTGCTGCTGAAGAGAACCACTCCGGCTGAATCTCTTTCCACAATCTGAGCATTCAAAAGGTTTCTCCCCTGTGTGGATTCTTAGGTGCTGGTGAAGAGAAAAGTTCCGACTGAATGTCTTTCCACACTCTGAGCATTCAAAAGGTTTCTCTCCTGTGTGGGTTCTTTGATGATATTGAAGACTGCCACTCTGACTGAATCTCTTTCCACACTCCGAGCATTCAAAAGGCTTCTCCCCTGTGTGGGTTCTTTGATGCACCTGAAGAGTGCTACTCTGACTGAATCTCTTTCCACACTCTGAGCATTCAAAAGGTTTCTCCCCTGTGTGGGTTCTTTGATGATATTGAAGGCTGCCACTCTGACTGAATGTCTTCCCACACTCTGAGCACTCAAAAGGTTTTTCTCCTGTGTGGGTTCTTTGATGCTGTTGAAGAAAGCCACTCCAACTAAATCTCTTTCCACACTCAGTGCATTCAAAAGGTTTCGGCCCTGTGTGGGTTCTCTGATGCTGTGTAAGAGCTCTACTCTTACTGAATCTCTTTCCACATTCTGAGCATTCAAAAGGTTTCTCCCCAGTGTGAGTTCTTTGATGCAACTGGAGACTGCTACTGTGACTGAACTTCTTCCCACACTCTGAGCACTCAAAAGGTTTTTCCCCCGTGTGGGTTCTCTGGTGACGTTGAACCTTGCCACTATAACGGAATTTCTTTCCACACACTGAGCATTCAAAAGGTTTCTCCCCTGTGTGGGTTCTTAGGTGCTGGTGAAGAGAACCACTCCGACTGAATCTCTTTCCACACTCTGAGCATTCAAAAGGTTTCTCCCCTGTGTGGATTCTTCGATGCTGTTGAAGAGTGCCACTCTCATTGAATCTTTTCCCACACTCTGTGCATTCAAAAGGTTTCTCCCCTGTGTGGGTTCGTTGATGCACCTGAAGAGTGCCATTCTGACTGAATCTCTTTCCGCACTTGGAGCACTCAAAAGGTTTCTCCCCTGTGTGGGTTCGTTGATGCACCTGAAGAATGCCACTCTGACTGAATCTCTTTCCACACTCCGAGCACTCAAAAGGTTTCTCCCCTGTGTGGGTTCTTTGATGATATTGAAGACTGCCACACTGTCTGAATCTCTTCCCACACTGTGAGCATTTATAAGGTTTGTCCCCTGTGTGAATTCTTTGATGACCTTTAAGAGCAGCACTCTGATTCAATTTCTTTCCACTCTCTGCGTACTCAGAAGATTTCTCCTCTCTGTGGATTCTTTGGTGTTCAAGGAGCTGTGATGTGTATTTCAAGTCCTTTTCACACTGAAAAGATTTATGGCCCTTCATTATGCTGTACTTTGGAAAATATATATTATCCATTTTTCCATCACAGAATGTCTTTCCACCCTCTGACAAGATAAATGGTTTCTCTCTCGAATGAACAAAGTCCGACTTCCCTAAGATGGTCTCACCACAGTGTGAACTGCTATAAGGTTTCTCTCTTGTATGTGTTCTTAAATGTCTAATTTGTTCTGCTCGACAAAGGAGGGTCTTTCCACACTCCAGGCATTGATGGTTCTTCTTTCCACTGTGCATTCGTAAATGGATATTATATTGGGCTTGATCTGAGAAGTTCATTCCACACTCCGAGCACTTGTATGCTTCCTCCACCATGTGAATCACTTCATGGAGATCCCCCCCTTGGCAAGGAATGCTTTTATCTTTGTTCTCGAACATGTGGCTTCCTTTTTGCCGCTTATGTCTGCCTTGATTCCTGAAATTTCCTCTCAAGTCTTCATTCTTTACATCTGCTAACAGGTGATCAAGTTCCTCAGCTTCTTCATTCCTCTGATCGTTCCCTGTCGGAGCAAAGAGAGAGATCCTGTTAGAATCCGCACAAGGAGGCCTGATCTGCCATTGAATTTAAATCTACTCTCTAAATATTTTAGTGGCTTCTTCCTGCTGGATTAATGAAAGAGGTCTAATCGGGAGCCACACAAGAAGCCAAATCACCCATCAGGCCCTGGTCAATAATGGATGTGCAACTCCTTCCAGGCCCTGCAGTAAAGCTGTTCTTATATTATGCCTATCCCCCCCTCCCCACCCCCTCTGTTGATGCCTTAAGGGAAGAAGTGGCAAAGAAGGATTCCCCCACTCTTTGCATTTGAGTTTCTGCACAGCTCTCTTGATTCTCTGCCCTTGAGAATTAAATACAAGGAGTTATCATGATTTTCAGTCCCGCAACGGCACTGAGAGTTTCCTTCCAGTTGTGACAACAGCTATGAGGGGCTCGTTTTAAGCCTCCCCAAAATGTCTTGTTTGCTGAGGGGAGGGGGACACTAAGATCTAAAAACTGAACTCCTCAGTTCAAGCCCCCCCCCCATTGGTTTTTGGAAAATGCGGGGGTGTTGGTAAGACCTGAAGTCATCCAGGTGAAGGTAGAGGAAAGGGTTCATGGGCTTTTGGCCTCTTCCACCTTGGCTGTTTCTAAGCAACCGCCAACCTTTTCTGGAATATCCAGTATAGTGATACCTCAGCCTCTCAACAGCCACAGCTGAGCTCAACCCCAGAAGGAACCTCTGAATCTCCCAGACTTCAGGCCCCAGAAGGCCTCCCTCCCTCCTTTCCCAGGGGGCTTTCTAAACCAATCAAACCAAGCATCGCTAAGAAGTGAGGCAGAAATCGTCCTTGCCTATTCCTTGCTCATTTTTTTTCCAGGTAAAGATTTTTTTTTATAAAGAGAAACATCACAACAACCAAACACACAAGTACATAACACACAAATACATAAAGGTGGGGGGTTCAATTCCATCATCAGTTTAACATGCTTGAATACTTCATACCATATTTGTTTTCCATGTTTCATCTCATGTCCTTAGAAAAATCTTTTGCAAACTTTTAATTTCAGTTTTTATAATCTATGAAAGGCTATATGACTGTATACTTTTTCTATTATATTCTTCAGTTCATTTCAAAATCTGAAACCGTGTAATTTCATACATACAGAAACATTTATCTAGATATCTAAATAATAGGGAATTTCATTACCTCATCAGATTACCTGTTTAAATACCTCAAAATATCTTTTTCAAAATATCTTTTTCAAATTTCACCTTATAGTCTTACAATATTCTTTCACACGTTTAAAAAAATTATATGCTTTTAAAGTATATTTTCTAATGTTTCATCTCATTTATATAGTTTTAAACAGCTGCAAACTGTGTTTCTCCCTCATCCAAGGAAATTGAGGTTTAGGTATCTCTCTTATCCACAAAATTTTGGAACTTTCCCATAAATATTCATCCTCTTCTTCATTCTCTGATTTCTCCTCTTGAGCTTTAAAGTCTTAGTTTTGTGTCTTTTTCCCTTGTAAATGAAACACCTATCTTCTGGTAGTAACCATCTATAATCAATTCTTAAAGTACTTTGAGGTTCCATATATTCTTTTTTTCTCTCTTTGAGTAGGCGTTTCATTTGTTGATTCAATAATTCCATCTGTTGTCATTCTTTTATGGGGTCTCATATCCGGTTCTTCAGTCAGCTTGTCTGTTTTTGAATATGTTTTGTAAATCATATCAGTTGGGTTGTGTATTTCATCTGAAACTTCGATATATTCCACAATAATAAGTGTCACGTCAGTTTGCTCTTCCTTCTGATTGGTGCTCTGCTGTAAAGGTAGATCAGGCTTAGGTTGCACATTCTTCATAGTTTTTTCCAGAGCTGTTCTTATTGCTGTTGTAATTGCTTCCTGTAATAATTATTTCAAGTCTGTAGTCAACAATGTATCTTTGGGGAATTTCAGACAGGTGATATATTCTGGTTCAGGAACGGTTCCCAAACGGTTTCTGGTCTGACATTTCAGACAGAACTGTTTTAGAACCGCTTCCCTACCGGAATATATTTGTACTTTCATACACAAACGCTTCTATCAAGTTCAGGAAATGGGACTGAAGCGTTTTACCTGTAAACCACTTCCAAGTAGTCTTCAGTTTCTTCTCCCAGATCCAAAACACTTTTTTCTGCCGTTTTTTGCCCACGTGGGCGATCTCTGGCTTTTTTTTTTTTTTAAAGTTCACTTTAGAGCGCTATAGCGCTACAGCACTATAACACAACCTCAAAACAGTGCCATAGCGATCCCATCGGAATGCCTGGACTCCACTGGGATACATGTGGCGCGGGCAGGAAATGGCGGGAAAACAAAGCGGTGCAGTCTGAATTGCCAAACCGCTTCTGATCTGGCTCTTTTCCAGTAGGGGAAAGCCATGTGTGAAATGGCAGCCCTGTACTGGTTTACTTCAAGACGGATCAAAACGGCTTCAAACTGGCTGAAACTTGATAATGTAAAATTCCTTCTTGTCTACACCAGCCATTTCCAAAATTTCCAACTCTATGTCAGTACAACCTCCACCCACACACAGCTACCTCTATTTATGCAGCAAGTTTTGCTTTGGTTACATTAAAGCAAGGCAAGTGCATTCCCAAGTTAAAATACAGAAAGTCTTTCAGATTGCCTTTCAATAAAAAACCATACAACCACACCACTTCTATATTTATAAAACAATAGCCATTATAGTCATTTTAAACACTGAGACAGTTTCACCTAAGACTAACATTCTTATCAATTGTTAACAATACAGGAAAAAACCCAAAATGTACTTTTATAATTTCAACAAACCAAGATAAAGTATGTTATGAGAATATGACATGTAAAAAATTCAAGTTAAGTTCCTAATAGTTCTTATTGATTCTTCTTCTTTTTAATTGTGGTACTTATTAAAATATAGTTACTGGTCATCCTTTAAAGGGTCTTCATATGGTTCATATAATTCCAAATAATTTATTTGTAATTCCAAACAGAGGAGCTCTTATTTCTCTGGAAGTCAAAGCCAAGTGAGATGAGTATTTCCAAAATTTTGTAGTCCACTACAAAGCATTGAAAGATTGATATTCTTATTGACAGTTTTGTTCTCAGACCACAACCTTCTCTTCTTTTGCCCAAGCCATTTTAAAGAACCCTTCAGATCTTTTCTTAGCTGCTAAAAGAAAGGGGTTTTCAATAGAGTTAAAGGTCGCTTAATCAAAGGGGAGTCTCTGATGTTGTTGCTTGTACTTTTACTCATGGTGATGGTGTTTTTAAGCAGGTCAGTTGAAGTTTCTGCTTCCCCCCCCTCGCTCAGGTGGTCACGGCTCCACACCCATCCCTGGCATGGGTGCTGTCGATCAGTTCTTGCTTCAGGACGATCAAAGGTCTCTCACCCGCTTGCTGCTGCTTACGGGGGAGTCCCAGTCAAGCCCCCTGCACTGTGCTTCTCTTTGGGGAGGCTCAATGGAGTTCGGGAGCCCCTGAACTCCACTAAAAAAAACCCATCAAGTCAGCCGGCACACAGGAGAGCTTCCCTGTGTCAACTGTTCTTGCTGCGCCAGAACCCGCTTCCCACCCCTATTCTTTGCTCATTCTTTTGACATAATCATGAAGGATACTCACTC
The DNA here is from genome assembly GCA_029375565.1 of Gekko gecko. Classification (NCBI taxonomy): domain Eukaryota; kingdom Metazoa; phylum Chordata; class Lepidosauria; order Squamata; family Gekkonidae; genus Gekko; species Gekko gecko. The sequence goes on from JAPDNY010000002.1 coordinate 15,887,198, forward strand.
ACAGCCAGCTCCTCTGGGAAAGAAATACTCTCTGGAGATCCTCCTGAGAAAGTCTCCCACCTTTCTTCAGATGTGAGACCTTTGTCTGTCTCCACCACAGTCTCTCTTACATTCCGTGGTTCTTTGGCACAGAGAAAGAGACCAGAACTGTACACAGTACTCCAAATGAGGTCGCACCATTGATTTATACAGGGGCATTATGATATTGGCTGATCTGTTTTCAATACCTTTTGTAATAGTCCCCAGCAAAGCACTGGCCTTTTTTATTGCTGTCGCACGCTGTCTCGACATTTTCGGGCTCGGGGTAGGAAAAAAAGGCATTCAAACATGTCTTCTCTCTGCCTTACCCTCCTCAGCTGCACTGCCGTGGAGTGGCAGCTGGGGAAGAAAGGGAAGCCATATAAACTTGCCTTCTCTCTCTGCCTGACCTTCCCCAGCCACCCTGCCATGGTGAGTAAGCTGGGGAGGAAAGGAAATGCATCTATACATGCCACCTCTTTCTGTCTTAGCTTCCTCAGCCAGCCACCATTGCGGGGCAACTAGGGAAGGGAAGACAGAGAGCAAAGGCAAGTTTAAATGCCAGTTCAGGGAGGGAAGTATTCTCTCCTTTCCTTCCCTGAGTGCTCCCACCACAGTGATGTGGCTTGGAGCGGGAAGGAATTCCTCCCATGTAAACTGATCAGCATGGCAGTCTGCCAGCCAGCTGATCTGTTTACAGGGGAGGAAGCCATTTCAGCCCTCATCTCTGGGGGAAGTGAAATGGAATGCTGAAATGGCTGCCAGGCAGGCATTCAAAGCCAACAGCTGACTGGTTGGTCCACCTCTCAGCTGTTAGGTTTAAGTGGCTGGCAGCTGGGTTTCAGGTTCGGTATCGCTGAATGACTCCGAATAAAAGCTAAATAAAATTGTCTTTTTTCGGGCTCCGCTATATCAATAGCTTATATGATTCGGCTCAGTTTATGCCAAATGCACATCCCTACCACACCCAGCAATTTCAGGATGGGAGTTTGAAGAATTGAATCAAATTAAGGCAGTGAGACACGAAGGTCTAGAGTTCTGGGGGAAGTTAAAAACAGATAAGACTCCAGGTCCTTATCGCATACACCCAAGAGTTCTTAAGATTAAGGAGACAAGTTGATCCACTACCCTGTATGTGTAACCTATCTTAAATTCAGCTACTGTGCCCAGAAGACTAGAGAGTAGCAAATCTGACACCAGTTTTTTAAAAGGGGCCCAGAGAAGAGCCAGGAAGTTATGGGCCAGTCAGCCCAACATCTGTCCCAGGCAAATTAGTAGAAACTGTAATCCAGGATCAATTAGACACGTAGAGGAACAAAGCCTGTCAGGAAAAATACACATGGCTTCTGCAAAGGGCAGTCCTGCCTCACCAACCTTAGGGAGTTTTTTGAGAATGTGAACAAGAATGCAGACAATGGTGACCTAGAAGACATTATACACCTGGATTTTCAAAAGGCTTCTGACAAAGTACCTCACTAAAGACTCCTGAGTAAACTTAGCAGTCATGGGAAAATTGGACCATTTCGCTTCTGGATTAAAATGACAGGAAACACAGAGTAGGAATGCATGGACAGTTCTCACACTGGAGGGAAGTAACTAGTGGAGTTTCCACAAGGAGCAGTATTGGGGCAGGTACTACTTAATTTGCTCACAAACGATCTCGAACTAGGGGGGACTAGTGCAGGGGCCAATTTTTCAGGTGACACAAAATTATTCAGGATGGTGAAAACCAGGGCTGACTGTGAAAACCTCCAAGACGATTGTGACGGACTTAAAGATCTGGGACCAGCAGAAAGTAAACATTGAACACTGCTGAGTCACATGACTGAGTGAGGAGGGGGCCATTTAGCTCGGAACCCTCAGTGATTGGCATCTAACAGACCAAAGGTTCCGTTTGGAATTGGCAGTTGAGAAGCTGCAAGGAGTTCGTTGTGAGACAGAGAGCTGACAAGGAGTCTGTCAGCGAACCGAAGAAGTCAGATCTCTGTAGCTCTGTGGAAACAGCCTGTGAACAGTTCATGTGAAGAACTGGGGCTTGAGAGCAATCTGCACAGATTCTTCTAATAAAAGTATAAGACCTGAGTGGTCACAGACACCAAAGACACTGCTCTACATGGACTTATAAAGTGGTTGAGCAAAGGCTAGAGGGTCTGAAGAGAGGAGTCTGGAAGGCTGGTTAAAGGACCAGTTAGACTCAAAGGGCCAGCCAAAAGTTAACCACTAAAGGAGTGACTGGAGAGTGAGATCTGAGGTGTGTGTTGTGAACTGAAGAAACATCTAGGTACTGAACTGAAAGAAATAAACATACAGCCTAAGTGAACATAAGGAAAAGAGCTAAAGCCTGAAAGGAAACAAACTATCCTCTGTACAACTTCCATCCCCCCTGTTGTGTTGTTTGTAAATAAAACCTGCTCAGTTTTAACGTTAGCCAGCTGCGGTGCCTATCTATTTCATTGTAAATACACTTAGCAGTGGTCCTGTCAGGTGATCCTGCCATAAGATGGATGGGAGGGTAGGAGGGAGAGATGGTCTGTAACTTTTCATGCTTGGAATGTGGGAGATGGGTAGGTTGCCTAGGAGACAGATAGTTTCCCAGCCTGGACAATCTCCTATCTGACCAAATGGCCTTGTCTCACAGTTTCGCTTTCCGCTGTGCAGATAGCTGGGCCTCTACAGAATTATTTACTGCTTAAACAACTTTCGCACCTCTTCCTGCGTGCGGGCTAGGTAGCCATTGGTAGATGCAGAAGGGGGGGTTAGCCCCCAGGGTATATCTGTAGATGCTTCTTTGTGTGCCTTATTCCTGACAAAAGAATGTCGACGTGCCTTTAGAACTGCTTTCAATAAACGCTATCTTCTTTATGAAGCCTGGTGTTTGACTGACTTTCTGAAGTGCCTGACAGGTCCTTGTAAATATCCCTGACCAAGAAGTAAAACAATTACCCTGAAGAGACTATATTCTAAATTTGCTTAGAGGACTGGTCAAAAGAAATCAGCAGCAGCTCTGACCAGACACCACACGCAGACCCTCACAGCACTGTCTGTATAGAAGGGGCGTGTGTCATAATGATGTCCACAGATTGAGTAGGTGGGCGACAATATGGCAAACGAAGTTCAGTGCTGGCGAGTGTAAGGTAACATACAGCGGGAGGGGGAAATTCCAACTTCAGGTGTAGGCCAAGGGGCTCTGAATCTGCTGAGAATGAGAGCGGGAAAAGATCCTGGGGTCGCAACGGACAGCTCAATGAACGTGTCAACCCAATGTGCTGAAGCAATGAAAAAAGTAAACTCCGTGTTACGGATTGTTACAAAAGGGACCGAAAACAAAGTGGCTGATAGTATGGTGCCACTTCATTTGGGATATGGTGTATGTTTGGTCACTGTATCTCAAAAAGGATGCCACAGAGCCAGAAAAACTACAGCAGAGGGCAACCAAGATGATCAGAGGATTGGAGCACCCTCCATATGCGGAAAGGCTGGGGAGGTCTGGGGCTTTTCAGTTTAGCAAAGAGACAATTAAGAGGGGACACGACAGAGGTTTATAAAATTACGCACAGGGTGGAAAGAGTTGACAAAGATAAATTCTTCTCCCTCTCAAAATACTAGAACTTGAGGGCATCCAGTGAAGTTCATGGGCAGTAGATTCTCGACACACAAAAGAAGATTTGGAGTACTGTGTACAATTCTGGTCACCATACCTTAAAAAGGATGTTATAGCATTGGGAAAAGGGCAGAGAAGGGCAACTAGAATGATAAAAGGGTTGGAGAACTTTCCATATGAGGAAAGGTTGAGGCGCTTGGGGCTCTTTAGCTTGGAGAAACGACGGCTGAGGGGTGACATGATCAAGGTTTATAAGATAATGCATGGGATAGAGCAGGTAGAGAAAGAGGTACTTTTCTCCTTTTCTTAAATACAAGAACTCCTGGGCACTCCATGAAATTGCTGCGCGGTTGGGTTAGAACGGATAAAAGGAAGTACTTCTTCACCCAAAGCGTGATTTACACATGGAATTCACTGCCACAGGAGGTGGTGGCAGCTACAAGCATGGACGGCTTCAAGAGGGAACTGGATAAACATATGGAGCAGAGGTCTATCAGTGGCTATTAGCCACAAGGTACTGATAGGGACTCCGGGGCAAGTGATGCTCTGTATTCTTGGTGCGTGGGAGGGGCTTCTAATGTCCTGGCCCCACTGCTGGACCTCCTGATGGCACCTGGTATTTTTGGCCACTGCGTGACAGAGTGTTGGACTGGATGGGCCATTGGCCTGATCCAACACTGGCTTCTCTTTTGTTTTTATGAGATATTTCCTTACACATAGAGTGATTAAAATGTGGACTTCACTGCCAGAGGTTGTAGCCATGGCCACAGGAATAGGCAGTTTTAAAAGGGGATTAGACAGATTCATGGAGGAGACGTCTATCAGTGGCTACCAGCCACGGTGACTGAGGGGAGCTTCCACATTCAGAGGCATTCCGCTGCCAGAGGACAACATCACTGGAAGGCCTCGGCCTCTATGCCCTATTGTTGGCCCTCCAAAGGAACTGGTTGCCCACTGGGTGAGACAGGAGGCTGGACTAGATGGACCCTCACTGGCCTGATCGCCTTATGTTCATATGTTCTTCAGGACATGTTGTGAAGACTGGCAACTGAGAAATTAAGTTGTGGCCCCTTTCCAGAGTCTTTCTGAGGGCCTCTCATCCCCGCCTTGGTCTCAGGTCAGGACACCCTCTCTGGCTTGGGGGATGATGGTCACAACTCTGGCCTCAGTTGCCCCTGGGTGAGTCTACCAACCCATTCTAAGCATCGCTTTCACTGCCACCCCAGTGCTGGAGACCCCAAACGGGAGGCAAGTACCTGTGCAGGCATCAAAACAACGTATTGCTGTACAATATTTTGATTCATGCATCCTCCCCGTGGAGGCAGTTTCCACCTTTGCCACCCATGGGAGATCCTTACCCAGAGAGGCCACAGTCCCGTAGTTCTCCAGCATGACTTCCCTGTGGAGAGCTCTCTGGCCCGGATCCAGCAGGGCCCACTCCGCCTCCGTGAACTCCACGGCCACCTCCTCAAAGGAAACCGGACGCTGGAAGGAAAAGCAGATCCCCTCATCAGAGATGACGCCAGGCAGAGAACGCCCACGGGAAGGGGACAGTTTGGAAGGGCACAGGAAGGCTTGGCAGGGGTAAAGGAAGGGGCATGTAGAACCTCTATTCGCTCAGGCCCCTTAGCAGCAACTGCAGGAGCAAAAGCCCCCTTGAGAAAACAGGGGACCCAGGCTGTCCCCCCGGTCATCTCCCCTACCTGGAGTGCAGGTTCTGCAACCATTTCCAGATCTTGACGAAATTGAAGGCTCAACGGCGTTTCTTCACCACCTGAGGGAGAGAGAGAGAGACAAAGGAGGGGAAAAGGATGTCAGCCTAGACTCCCGAGTTCATTTGTTTGCTCAAATCCTCCACCCCCTTCACACACACACACCCCTTCTCAGAATCTTGAAAGTCTGACCTATATACACTCGGAACAAATGGTTGTGGATTTTAGCAAACTGTCGGACACGCAGAAGAGAAGCACCAGGTGCCCAAAAGCATTGGGGGAGGGAGGGCTACAACATTCTGGCGAGATGGTTCAAAACTCCTGCGAGACTTCAAATGTGCCCTGTGAATTCTGGAGCTCCAATACAGGACGGCATCCCTAGTTCTGTATCCTCTTTGTGACTGTGGCCCGCCAGGCGTTCCCGGAAAGCCTTTAAGCAGGGGCAAAGGAACCAAATTATTGGCCTCTGGCAATGGGTTTTCAGAGGGAGGCTGCCTCAAAGCATGCTGTGAATTTCTGTGTGTGTGGAAAGTGGCCTCAAGTCACAGCCAACTTATGGTGAAAACCCCGCCCCCCCAGTTATTCAAGGCAAGAGACGTTCAGGGATGGTCTGCCATGGCCAGCCTCTGCAGAGCAACCCTGAGCTTCTCTGGTGGTCTCCCATCCAGGTACGAACCAGAGCTGACCCTGCTTGGCTTCCGAGATCTGATGAGACTGGGCTAGTCTGGGGTCATCCCGGTCAGGAGAACATGGGAGGTTCCATTTAGTCACCCTGGGTAACAGCTGCACCCATATCTGCCTTCCCTTTCTTATTTGAGCCACCCTGAGTCCTTCCAATAGAAGGAAACTGAGATACAAAGATTTTGATTCATGTAAGTAAGACTGGAATTGCCTTCCGTGAATCTGTCGACTCCCCCTTCAAGTGAGTGGCCATCCAAGGCCGGCTCGTCCATGAGGCGGGGTTAGGCCGTTGCCTTAGGGCGCCATGGAAAGAGAGCACCGGGCTGGCCTGCAGCCCCGCCCCCCACTCCTCCCTCCCCAAAAAGACACTTTCACTTTCCCTTCCATGAGCCCTCGTGATATGGGGACTCCCCATGCAATCCTGCTCTGGCGTCGGGGCCATTTTGCTGTCCGGGTCCCTCCGAGAGCATCTTGGCACCGAGGGCGTGGCCAAGGCTCTGGCGATGAGCACCATTAACATAAGAGAACATAAGAGAAGCCAATGTTGAATCAGGCCAATGGCCCATCTAGTCCAACACTCTGTCACACAGCGGCCAAAATATCCCAGGTGCCATCAGGAGGTCCAGCAGTGGGGCCAGGACACTAGAAGCCCCCCACTGCCATTGAGGGGCTCCTTCTGTGGGGTCATCTCCCCTCTGCTGAGTGGGAGCAGGTCGGGTAAGTGAGCGAGTTGGGGGTTGGGGGGCTCCGCTTCTGCGACGGGCCCAAGGGGGGAAGAGGAGCGGCCAGGGGTGCCTTGTCAGCCGAAGCCCTTTGCGCACTCCAGGGCTGCTTGCGTGGCACTTCCACCCCCTCGCAAGGCTCTTCCTCCATGACTGCAGCTCTCTCACTGCACACTAACCAAGGCTTGCCTGGCCAACTGCGTCCCTGAGGAGCCTCCCGGCCAGCCAGACTGCAAGGCAACATAAGAACATAAGAACACAAGGGAAGCCAATGTTGGATCAGGCCAAGGGCCCATCCAGTCCAACACTCTGTGTCACACAGTGGCCAAAGATACCAGGGGCCATCAGGAGGTCCAGCAGTGGGGCCAGGACACTAGAAGCCCTCCCACCGCTGCCCCCCACAAGAACCAAGAATACAGAGCATCCCTTGCCCCAGGTGCCATCAGGAGGTCCACCAATGGGGACAGGACACTAGAAGCCCTCCCACTGTTGCTCCCCACCCCCCAAGCAGCAGGAATACAGAGCATCACTTGCCCCACACTGAGAGTTAAACATAAGAACATAAGAGAAGCCAATGTTGGATCAGGCCAATGGGCCCATCCAGTCCAACACTCTGTATCACACAGTGGCCAAAGATACCAGGGGCCATCAGGAGATCCAGCAGTGGGGCCAGGACACTAGAAGCCCTCCCACCACTGCCCCCCACAAGAACCAAGAATACAGAGCATCCCTTGCCCCAGGTGCCATCAGGAGGTCCACCAATGGGGACAGGACACCAGAAGCCCTCCCACTGTTGCTCCCCACCCCCAAGCAGCAGGAATACAGAGCATCACTTGCCCCAGACTCAGAGTTAAACATAAGAACATAAGAGAAGCCAATGTTGGATCAGGCCAACGGCCCATCCAATCCAACAGTGTGTGTCACACTGTGGCCAAAAATACCAGGGGCCATCAGGAGGTCCAGCAGTGGGGCCAGGACACTAGAAGTGGGGCCAGGACACTGTTGCCCCCCACAAGAGCCAAGAATACAGTGCATCCCTTGCCCCAGACCGAGAGTTCCTAAGAACATAAGCACTGCCGGCTCGCCCACTAGGCGAGCTAGGCGCTCGCCTAGGGCGCTGGGGTCCACAGGGGCGCCAAAGCGCCCCCGCCCCGCCCCCGTGAGCCGGCGCTGGGAGGGAAGGGCGCCCCTTCAAACGGGCGCCCCTTTCCTGGCTTTCCTGAGCACGCCGCTACTGCGGCGTGCTCAGGAAAGCCGGCGCTCCCCCCCATCTTCAGCCGGCGCTGGGGCTGGGAGGGAAGGAGCGCCCGTTCAAACGAGCGCCCCTTCCCTGGCTCCCCCCCGTCTCCAGCCGGCGGAAGGGGCGCCCGTTCGAACGGGCGCCCCTTTCCTGAGCACGCCGCTACTGCGGCGTGCTCCAGGAAAGCCGACGCTCCCCCCGTCTTCAGCCGGTGCTGGGGCTGGGAGGGAAGGGGCGCCCGTTCAAAGCCGGCGCTCCACCCCCCCCCCGTCTCCAGCCGGCCCTGGGGCTGGGAAGGGGCGGCCGTTCAAACGGCCGCCCCTTCCCTAGCTCCTGAGCACGCCGCTAGTGCGGCGTGCTCAGGAAAGCCGGCGCTCCACCCCCCCCGGTCTCCAGGCCCCACCGGGAGATTGGCATCCCCGTGGGGTGGGCGCCCCAGGCTGTCTTGCCTAGGGCGCCCAGACACCTGGGGCCGGCCCTGAACATAAGAGAAGCCAATGTTGGATCAGGCCAATGGCCCATCCAGTCCAACACTCTGTCACACAGTGGCCAATAATACCAGGGGCCATCAGGAGGTCCAGCAGTGGGGCCAGGACACTAGAAGCCCTCCCACTGTTGACCCCCCCCAAGCACCAAGAAGACAGAGCATCACTTGCCCCAGACCGAGAGTTCCTAAGAACATAAGAGAAGCCAATGTTGGATCAGGCCATTGGCCAATCCAGTCCAACACTCTGTCACACACTGGCCAAAAACACCAGGTGCCATCAGGAGGTCCAGAAGTGGGGCCAGGACACTGGAAGCCCTCCCACTGTTGCTCCCCCCAAGCACCAAGAATACAGAGCATCACTTGCCCCAGAGTCCCTACCTATACCTTAAGAATATAAGAGAAGCCAATGTTGGATCAGGCCAATGGCCCATCCAGTCCAACACTCTATCACACAGTGGCCAATAATACCAGGGGCCATCAGGAAGTCCAGCAGTGGGGCCAGGACACTAGAAGCCCTCCCACTGTTGACCCCCCCCAAGCACCAAGAAGACAGAGCATCACTTGCCCCAGCCTGAGAATTCATATAAGAACACAAGAGGAGCCAATGTTGGATCAGGCCAATGGCCCATCCAGTCCAACACTCTGTCACACACTGGCCAAAAACACCAGGTGCCATCAGGAAGTCCAGCAGCGGGGCCAGGACACTAGAAGCCCTCCCACTGCTGCCCCCTTCCAAGCACCAAGAATACAGAGCATCACCTGCCCCAGAGTTCCTATCCATACCTTGTGGCTAATAGCTACTGATGGACCTCTGCTCCACATATTTATCCCTAACAACATAAGAGAAACCAATGATGGATCAGGCCAATGGCCCCTCCAGTCCGTCACACAGTGGCCAAAAATACCAGGTGCCATCAGGAGGTCCACCAGTCGGGCGAGGACACTAGAAGCCCTCAGTCAAAGCTACAGGCCATCTTCCCCTCACTTTAGAGTGTGCCCTGTTCCCAGAAGTGCCTCCGTGGTTCCTTTACGTTCCCGCTATCCACTCCTCTAATTCCTCTCCCCCTGCCGGACGTTTGTAAATTTATTTGGAGATTGGCTTACAAACGGGAGTGGGTGCTTCAAAGGGATACTAATTACCCACGGGCTTGAGTGGCCGCATTTCTATCCGCCCACCCCAGAAGCCAGGAGGAGGAGGAGATCACTGGGTGAATTTACAGGAGGCTCTTGACAAATGAGGCGAGTGGGCAGGGGGGCATTTCAGAAGCAAGCTGGTCCCCTTGGCTTAAGCTGCCTTGAGTTCCGGCAGGGTAGAAAGGTGGCTAATAAATGCCACCTAAATAAATGTAGGAGCCGCGGTGGCTCAAGTGGTTAAGACGCTGAACTGCAGGCTGTGGGAGGTCAGGAGTTCAGCAGTTCGAGACCCGAGTGCGCCGCATGACGGAGTGAGCTCCCGCCTCTCGTTCCAGCTCCTGCCAACCTAGCAGCAGTTCGAAAGCAAGAAATTGCAAGTCGATAAATAGGTACCACTTCGGTGGGAAGGTAACAGCATTCTGTGCGCCTTGGTGTTTAGTCACGCCGGCCCACATGAGCACGGAAACGTCTTCAGACAGCGCTGGCTTTTCGGCTTGGAAACGGAGATGAGCACCGCAACCCTAGAGTCGGATTCGACTGGCTTCCGAGCAAAGGAACCTTTACCTTTGCTTTGAAATAAATGCATAAATCTCACAAAGAGCCCTCTTTCCCATGGAAGCGAGCGCTGCTCTAGATCTGTTTAATTTTTAAAGTGCCACAAGATCCCTTTGTACTTTTCTTTTGTGCAAAAGGGGTAAGCGTGGAATTTATGCCTAAGAAAAGTTCTGCCTCTGTAAAGAGAAAACTGGGCGTTGGGCCATGCTCCCTCTAAGCTGTGGAGTCTCGCGAGCAAAAATTCTGCTCTGCGAGCTACCGGCATTAAAGTTGTGAGCGAGCAATTTGGCTCCTGCATCAGCCAGTTTACTCCGGAGCCAGCGGAGGATTAACCATTAAGCAGACTAAGCAGGTGCTTAGGGCAGCAGGGCCAAAGGGGCACCACAAAGAAGAAGAGAAGAGATTGGATTTATACCCCCGCCCTTCACTGCCCAAAGGCATCTCAGAGCGGCTTACAAACTCCTTTCCCTTTCCCTCCCCACAACAGGCACCCTGTGAGGCAGGTGGGGCTGAGAGAACTCTTAACACAAACTGTCCTTGAGAGAACAGCTGTGCCAGAGCTTGTGACTGACCCACGGTCACACCAGCAGGTGCAAGCGGAGGAGTGGGGGAATCAAACCCGGTTCTCCCAGATAAGAGTCCGCGCACTTAACCACTACACCAAACTGGCTCTCTTCTGTGGGGGGTCTTCCCCCCCCACAGTTGGGAAAGGGGTGAAATAAATGTAGAAAAATGCCTTTCAGGTCATGAATATGGGAACTTTGATACATTGAACTTATGAAACGTTAAAATAGATGTTGTATTGCAGTTTTGTAGAACTTTTATGTAGCCAAAGCATCGCTTAGCTTGTACAAGAATATTGTGTTATCCTAGTAATAAATGTTCGTATTGCTGCAACCTGCATTGTGTATCTGGTCAGACAGGTCAACCACTAAAATGGACTGGGTCCGTGTGGAAAGCGCTTGGTCAGTGCTTAGGGCACCAGTGAGCCTTAATCTGCCCCTGTCTGGAGCCCTCCTGGGGAGGAAATCACAAGCTGGAGTTAAGAATGCTGGGGGAAAGATCAATAACCTCAGATATGCAGACGATACCACTCTGATGGTGGAAAGTGAAGAGGACCGAAAGAGCCTCTTGCTCAGGGTGAAAGAGGAGAGTGCAAAAGCGGGCTTGAAGCTCAACATCAAAAAAAACTAAGATCATGGCATCCGGCCCCATCACTCCTTGGCAAATAGAAGGGGAAGTCGTGGAAGCAGTGACAGACTTCACGTTCCTAGGATCCCAGATCACTGCAGATGGTGACTGCAGCCATGAAATTAAAAGACGCCTGCTCCTTGGGAGGAAAGCGATGGCAAACCTAATTTTGTTGTTGTTCAGTCGCACAGTCGAGTCCGACTCTTCGCGACCCCATGGACCAGATTACGCCAGGCCCTCCTGTCTTCCGCTGTCCGCTGAAGTTTGCTCAGTTTCATGTTTGTTGCATCGATGACACTGTCTAACCATCTCATCCTTTGCCGTCCCCTTCTTCTTTGACCTTCAATCTTTCCCAGCATCAGGGTCTTCTCCAGTGAATGCTCCCTTCTCATTTGGTGGCCAAAGTATTTGAGCTTCAGCTTCAGGATCTAGCCTTCCAGGGAACAGTCAGGGTTGATTTCTTTTAGGATTGACTGATTTGATCTCCTTGCAGTCCAAGGGACTCTCAAGAGTCTTCTCCAGCACCATAGTTCAAAAGAATCTATTCTTCGGCGCTCGGCAAACCTAAACAGCATGATAAAAAGCAGAGACATCACCCTGCCAACAAAAGTCCGCATGGTCAAAGCGATGGTATTCCCCGTAGATGTATGGCTGCGAGAGTTGGACTATAAGGAAGGCCGAGCGCCGAAGAATAGATTCTTTTGAACTATGGTGCTGGAGAAGACTCTTGAGAGTCCCTTAGACTGCAAGGAGATCAAATCAGTCCATCCTAAAAGAAATCAACCCTGACTGTTCCCTGGAAGGCCAGATCCTGAAGCTGAAGCTCAAATACTTTGGCCACCAAATGAGCACTCACTGGAGAAGACCCTGATGCTGGGAAAGACTGAAGGTCAAAGAAGGAGGGGACGGCAAAGGACGAGATGGTTAGACAGTGTCACCGAGGCAACGAACATGAAATTGAGCAAACTTCAGCGGACGGCGGAAGACAGCAGGGCCTGGCGTGATCTGGTCCGTGGGGTCGCGAAGAGTCGGACTCGACTGTGCGACTGAACAACAACAAAATTTACGTTCTGAATCTCTCTCCACGACTGCCATTTTCAGCCTGCTTTAAAATGTGTTTTAAAAATAAAAACCCGACAAACCACAGCGGCGGCAAAATTTGCGGCAGGGTAGGAACTGTTCTGAGTCACTGAGTCACTGGGGAAACAAATTTTGTTAGTCTTTAACGTGCTACTGGATTCTTGCTCTTTTCTCCCGTTGAGACCGACTAACTCGGGTACCCGTCTTGAGGAAAGTCCTTCCCTGTGCTCGGTGGGTCGGCCCTAACTCCTGTGCTGCGCTGTGCTGCTTTTTGAAATTAGCAATTTCAGTTTTTGTGATTTTGTCCTTCCTAAAATGTATTTATGTTTGAAAATTGGTGGGCGCACGGGGATGGTGGTGGAGAAGGTATCCTCGCCTAATGTGCAAAAAACCTGGCGCCGGCCCTGTGGCCATCACTACACCGTGTGGCACTCAGTCCCAGAATTCCACTCTACGTAGTGAGCAGAAGTTCTTCCTTTTCCTCCCGTCCCAAACTTTCTACCCAATAGAGTGACCAGGTACCTTAACCCTATCTGGGCAGGAGGCACCCTTTCCACTTACTTGGCAGGGCATCTTGGGCACGCTCCTGGGCCTGCGCCCTCTGACTTTCCCCTGACGGAGCTCCTTCTGCCTCGGAGAACTTCTCTGCCCTCTTCACAGGTGGTCCCCACACCTGAAACAAGAGCAAGGGACACAGGTCAGAGAAGGAACAGAACAGGTTGAGGGTACGAATCCTGCCCCGTTCGCAGACTCCTCATCCCTGCATTGACCAGCAGCGCTGCTTCAAACTTAGGGGCAGGAATCAGGGTTGGGTTTTCTTCCCAGCCTACTGAATTTTCTCAAGATAGAAATATCTGGCAGGGAAGCCTTAGGATAAGGTCACTGGTTAAACTGAGCGAAGGAAACCCCCTCACCTGTCCTGCCTGCCTCTCCTCCTCTGCCTGACTCAGGAGGAAGCCTTCGGCCAGGGCCACTGCCTGGGAACTGGTCTCCGGCCCACATCCTCTGACCCAGCTCTGCATTTCCTGGGGCAGGATGGCCAGAAACTGCTCCAGGATCACCAGGTCCAGGATCTGCTTCTTGGAGTGCCTCTCCGGCTCCAGCCAGTGGCTGCAAAGTCCGTGGAGCTGGCTGCAAACCTCCCGGGGCCCGTCGGCCTCATGGTAGTGGAACTGCCGGAAGCGCTGGCAATGGACATCGGAGGTCATGGTGTCCTTAGCCAGGATCTCCAGCACAGCTCTTTGCCAGGATTCAACCCCACTCCCTGCTGGGGTGGGATGGGGACAGTTGCTCGAGCTCTGGTCCTTTCCAGGGCCTTCCAGGTCCTCCTCTTCCATCTCCTTCCCCTTCTCTTGGGTCGCCCCGATTCTGGGAAGATGGCCTTTCCCCTGGGGCTGCGAAGAGAGAGAGGAAAAGTTATCAGAAAGGCAGAAAGAAACCAGAGGAGAAGGGAGCTAAATCAGCAGCTCTCGTGAAGGGACACCCCCCCAAGGATTCCCCTGGTGGATCAGAAGGAGAAGAAGAAGAGATTGGATTTATACCCCATGGCCCTTCACTGCCCAAAGGCGTCTCAGAGCGGCTGACAAACTCCTTTCCCTTCCCCTCCCCACCACAGACACCCTGTGAGGTAGGTGGGGGCTGAGAGAACTTCGGACAGAAACTGTCCTTGAGAGAACAGCTGTGCCAGAGCTTGTGACTGACCCAAGGTCACATCAGCAGGTGCAAGTGGAGGAGTGGGGAATCAAACCCGGTTCTCCCAGATAAGAGTCCGCGCACTTAACCACTACACCAAACTGGAGTGTCCTTGCTGCAGTTTGTGGGTGAGGATCAATGAAGAAGAAGAAGAAGAGATTGGATTTATACCCCACCCTTCACTTGGAGTCTCAGAGCGGCTGACAAACTCCCTTCCCTTCCCCTCCCCACAACAGACACCCTGCAAGGTAGGTGAGGCTGAGAGAACTTCTGACAGAAACTGCTCTTTTTCAAGAACAGCCGTGCCAGAGCTTGTGACTGACTCAAGGTCACATCAGCAGGTGCAAGTGGAGGAGTGGGGAATCAAACCCGGTTCTCCCAGATAAGAGTCCGCAGGCTTCACCACTACACCAAACTGGCTCTCAGTGCTGCTTTGCTAAGTTGGTTGTCAGGGGTTTCAAGGGCTCTTCAGCTTCGAGAAACGACGGCTGAGGGGTGACATGATCGAGGTTTATAAGATTATGAATGGGATCGAGCAGGTTGAGAAAGAAGTACTTTTCTCCCTTTCTCACAATACAAGAACTCCTTGTGGGCACTCCATGAAATTGCTGAGCAGTCGGGTTAGAACAGATAAAAGGAAGTACTTCTTCACCCAAAGAGTGATTCACACATGGAATTCACTGCCACAGGAGTTGGTGGCAGCTGCAAGCATGGACAGTTTCAAGAGGGAATTAGATAAACATATGGAGCAGAAGTCCATCAGTGGCTCTTAGCCACAGGGTATAGATGGGAACTCTCAGTCTGGGGCAGGTGATGCACTCTATTCTTGGGGCTGGGGGGCAGCAGTGGGAGGGCTTCTGGTGTCCTGGCCCCACTGCTGGACCTCCTGATGGCACCTGGTATATTTTGGCCGCTGTGTGACAGAGTGTTGGACTGGATGGGCCATTGGCCTGATTCAACATTGGCTTCTCTTATGTTCTTATGATATGCCCTTTGGTCTTTCAGGGAAAGAAACCATCTCTATTTGGCACTTTTAAAACCTGCAGGGGAGGGGATAAATTCGGCCTGCCATGAATGGATGACTGCGCATCAGTCTGTCCTGGGGGTTCTCTCTCCACGTGCAAACTGGAGCCGGGGGCCAAGGGACGGGTCAGGGCTGGACCCCTGCAGTTGCCTCCTCCTCCATTGGCACCCCTGGGAAGAGCTTGTTGGAGCAGCCAGCAGAGGGGAAGGGGCGGGAGGGGGCAGTGGGCGTCTCTCCAGGCCAGGGCGGGAGGCGGCTACCTACCGGGTCGAACCGGAGATTTGGGGCGCAAGGTGGGTGGAACCCTGGGCTAAAATGCCTGGCAGGCGAAGGACCCGATGGGCCTGAAGGACCCCTGCCCGGCCGGGCCTCCCTCCGAGGACCGCCCTGGCTGAGAGTTCAATTCCCATTTGCCCTCCTTTTGCCAAATTGCGGTGGCTCAAGTGGTTAAGACGCTGAACTGCAGGCTGTGGAAGGTCAGTAGTTCAGCAGTTCAAGACCCGGGTGCCGCAAGACGGAGTGAGCTCCCGTCTCTAGTTCCAGCTCCTGCCAACCTAGCCGTTCGAAAGCAAGAAATTGCAAGTAGATAAATAGGTACCACTTCGGTGGCTAATAAATGCCACCTAAATAAATGTAGGAGCTGAGGTGGCTCAAGCGGTTGAGACACTGAACTGCAGGCTGTGGGAGGTCAGGAGTTCAGCAGTTCGAGACCCGAGTGGCCGCATGAGGGAGTGAGCTCCCGTCTCTTGTTCCAGCTCCTGCCAACCTAGCAGTTCGAAAGCAAGAAATTGCAAGTCGATAAATAGGTACCACTTTGGTGGGAAGGTAACAGCGTTCCGTGCACCTTGGTGTTTAGTCATGCCGGCCACACGGCCACGGAAAACGTCTTCGGACAGCGCTGGCTCTTCGGCTTTGAAACGGAGATGAGCACCGCAACCCTAGAGTCGGATTCGACTGGCTTTGGAGCAAGGGGAACCTTTACCTTTACTGCCAAATTGCAGACCGCTGCCTCTCTCCACCGGAGGGGGGCCGGCAGATTACAACACAGGCAAGAATATTGCAGCGTAAAACCCGCTTCCCCCGCCCCACCGCACGCTATATGAGCATTCTTCTCTGCCAGGCGTGCAAAGCTTACCCTTCCCCGCCAATGGACCTACTCGCGAGCAAGCCCAGTCCCGGGATCTGGCTGCAAAGGGTCCTCCTCCTCCTTCTCCCGGCTGTGGCTGATCTCCTGGGCCTTTGCAAAAGCAACCCCCCCCTTCCCTCCCCTTGCTCGGCCTGTCTAGCAAACGCCTCCGTCGGTTTAACCCTCTCAGTGCTGCAGACCGCGATGGGGGAAAATGCTGACTGTCCCTTGCACAGCCGGACGGTCCGGATGCCCCTGGGTCAGCGACGCCCTTCGCTGCTCAGTTTGGAGAGCCAGTTTGGTGTAGTGGTTAACAGTGTTCCCTCTAAGCTGAGTTCGTGTGAGCTGGCTCCCTGCTGTTTAGCCTCCGGCTCACAGATTTTTGTCTTCGCTCAGGAAGGGAGGGCTCCAGAACTGAACTAATTTATGCAGCAGCCCAATGGCTCGCTCACAACTTGAATGCCAGCAGCTCACAAAGTAGAATTTTTTGGAAAGACTTTAAAGACTATTTAGAACTTAATTGGGATGTGTGAAAAACAGACTGCTCTGTTTTGATAGTTATTAATAATTGAGGTGCTGTAAGAAAAAGGATTGTAATTGTAAGTGAAAAGTTACCTAATAGTAAAAAATAGAAAAGGAAAATATTGAAAATTATGAATTGAATATGGAAAATGGACTGAATGTAAGAGAATATTGTTAGAAATGTTGACCTGGGCGGAGCATCGTTGGAAGCCAGGGGAGGGGGGGACTTTCTTTTTTCTAGAAAAGGATATGTTAAGGATTAATTGCCGAATATGTAACATGCTAATATATCCTGTTAATAAACTTTCTTATAAAGCAAAGTAGAATTTTTGCTGGCAAGACTCAACAGCTTAGAGGGAGAATTGGTGGCTAAAGTTTGATTCCCCCACATCTCCACTTGCACCTGGCTGGGTGACCTTGGGCAAGCCCTAGTACTGATAAGAGCTGTCCTTGAAAAAGAGCAGTTTCTGTCAGAGCTCTCTCAGCCCCACCTCCCTCACAGGGTGTCTGTTGTGGGGAGGGGAAGGGAAAGGAGTTTGCAAGCCGCTCTGAGACACCTTTGGGTAGTGAAGGGCGGGGTATAAATCCAATCTCTTCTTCTTCTACCTCACAGGGTGTCTGTTGTGGGGAGGGAAGGGAAAGGAGTTTGCAAGCCGCTCTGAGACACCTTTGGGTAGTGAAGGGCAGGGTATTAATCCAATCTCTTCTCTCTTCTTCTCAGTGGGGCTGCTCGGAAGTAACTCCCCCTGGGATCGCACGCCTGGGAAAGAAGGACACGGCACACGACGTCTCAGGCCGAGCCATCTGATGGGACTCAACACAGAAGAAGAGAGGAGAAGAGATTGGATTTATACCCCGCCCTTCACTACCCAAAGGAGTCTCAGAGCGGCTTACAAACTCCCTTCCCTTCCCCTCCCCACAACAAGACACCCTGTGAGGTAAGTGGGGCTGAGAGAACTCTGACAGAAACTGCTCTTTTTCAAGAACACCTCTTATCAGAGCTATGGCTTGCCCCAAGGTCATCCAGCAGCTGCAAGTGGAGGAGTGGGGAATCAAACCCAGTTCTCACAGATTAGAGTCCAGGCACTTAACCACTACACCAAACACAGACTCCTCCTCAGGCATATAATATCCCTTGAGGCTGATTCCTAGAAACGGGGTTTTAGGAGGGTTGCACTCAATGCTCCCTCTAAGCGGTCCTGTGAGCAAAAATTCCACTTTGTGAGCTACTGGCAATTAAAGTTGTGAGTGAGGGTTTTGGCTGCTGCATCAATAATAAGAAGAAAAGAGATTGGATTTATACCTTGCCCTTCACTACCCAAAGGAGTCTCAAAGTGGCTTGCAAACTCCTTTCCCTTCCCCTCCCCACAACAGACACCCTGTGAGGTAGAAGAAGAGGAAGAGATTGGATTTATACCCCATGGCCCTTCACTACCCAAAGGAGTCTCAGAGCGGCTTACAAACTCCCTTCCCTTCCCCTCCCCACAACAGACACCCTGTGAGGTAGGTGGGGCTGAGAGAGCTCTGACAGAAACTGCTGTTTTTCAAGGACAGCTCTTGTCAAAACTATGGCTTGCTCAAGGTCATACCAGCAGCCGCAAGTGGAGGAGTGGAATCATACCTGGATTAGGGTCCATGCATTTAACCACTACACTTAACCATTATATACATATGGAGCAGAAGTCCATCAGTGGCTATTAGCCACAAGGTATAGATAGGAACTCTCAGTCTGGGGCAGGTGATGCACTCTGTTCTTGATGCTGGGGGGGCAGCAGTGGGAGTGCTTCTGGTGCCCTGGCCCCACT
>JAPDNY010000002.1:15905887-16019205 GCA_029375565.1 Gekko gecko
CCTTTGTCCATGTGGGCTGGACAGATGGGTACTGAGGGTCTAAACTGGTGAAGACTCCTTTGCTCTGGGCTGGTCTTCAATCAGCTCTCTATGAGCTCTTGTTGACTAGACGGGGGCACTCTGTATTTCGCACTAGCACACTAGGTTTGTGTTGAAGTATTCTGTGCTGAATTTGGCAATGTTATGTTTTTATCCTAAAAGATTTGTAAGTACTAAACAATGCTCCCTCTAAGCTGTGGAGTCTGGTGAGCAAAACTTCTACTTTGTGAGCTTCTGGCATTAAACTTATGAGTGAGTGATTTGGCTCCTTACACAAATTAGCTTGCTCTGGAGTCATCCTTCCTGAGCTAAGACAAAAACATGTGAGCTGGGGGCTGAAAAACTGTGAGCTAGCTCATACTAACTCAGCTTAGTGGGAACGCTGGTGTTAAAGTGCTTTCTGACCCTAGGAAGTTTATCTTGTAAATAACCTGGGGAAAGGGAGGGTCCCAGGGAAACAGTCCGGGGGCCCCAGAATACCGCAACACTCACCTCTCCTACCTGGACTGGAGGTACGGCAGCCGTTTCCACACCTCTGACAAGATGTCGGCTCAACAGCATCTCTTCGCTGCCTGTTCCCGAGACAAAGAAGGAGGGAAGGGCGTTTGCTTCCTTGTTCCCGGCTTCACACACACCCTGACCGGGGTTGTGAAACTTTGCCCTGCGTACACTCAACGCATTTTTATGTATTCTTTACCAAATTCTGGGAGAGGCAAAAGAGAAGTCCACAGTACCCATGAGCCTCAGGGATTAGAAATGCGGCTAACATATTTCAGGCTCCTGTGAGACCTGTGTTTGCTCTGCAGGGAGGGAAAGACGTCGCTTGACACGTCACAGTCCCATTTGGACCAGACGTGACTTCAGCGCATCTGGAGACTTGAGGGGAGTATGAGTGAGTTTCCAGAGTGTCTCTGGGCAGGCTCACTTCCCCAACCAGGTTTTCAGCCAGATGCAACATCAACAGGACATCACATCTCTCCCAAAGCCCCTCCCCAAAGCTCCCGGGGGGCAGTCCACCGCCTGCCATCCGTCCCCCCAGCACACTGTTGCCCACTGCAGACAGCCAGAGGCCCCTCGAAGCACAGGCACAGAAGCCAAATTTCCCCAATATTACTGGCCCCCGGAGGAACTGGTTTCCAGAGCTCTGCTGCCCCAGAAGGTGGAGGCTCCCTTTAGCCCCCAGGCTGAATAGATCTGACCAGGTTTATCTAGCTCTCCCCCTCCATCCCAGGCAACTTGATTTCTTTTTATGGAAGGAAGGTGAGATATGAACTTTTTAATTAAAGGGAGGAATTGCCCTCCAGGAATTGGTCTCATCTCCTTTTGGAGGCATCAGAGTTACTGGACATTGGAGTGCCGCAAATTAACTCTGTCTTGTGTGCAGAACTATTTATTTTTATCCTGACCTGAACTCTCTACCCATCACATCTACAGGGGTACCCCAACTGCACCCAGGAACACTGGGTCCTTACCCAAGGAGAGGGGATCTTGGGCACGCAGCACGGCCTGCGCCCTCTGCCCTTGCTCCAAGGAAGCTCCTTCCGCCTCAGGGGTTGCAGCTTCCATCTCCAGGGATGGTCCCCACACCTGAAACAGCAGCGAGGGAGAGGGGAAAGAGGTGGAATGGAAAAGAGACCAAGGAACGGATCCTGCCCCCCTCCGAGACTCGGCACCCTCCCTTCAGCAGACCTGGTTTGTTATCTGGAGGAATCAGAAATTCTCTCGTAAAAGAGGCTGCTGAAGGAGGCCATGAAATCTCCCACTGGGATGGTTGGAACTTGGGCAATGATCTGGTAGGAAAGCTTTAGGATAAGGCCTGATAAGACAGCGTGCGACTGCAGTAAAAAAGGCCAGTGCTATGCTGGGGATTATTAGGGAGGGTTTTGAAAACAGATCAGCCAGTATCATCATGCCCCTGTATAAATCAATGGTGCGACCTCAATTGGAGTACTGTGTACAGTTTTGATCACCACACTTTAAAAAGGAGATTATAGCTTTGGAAAAAGTGCTGAAGGGAGCAACTAGAATGATCAAAGGGTTGGAGAACTTTCCCCATGAAGGAAGGGTTGAGGCGCTTGGGGCTCTTTAGCTTGGAGAAACGACAGCTGAGGGGACAACATGATTGAAGTTTATAAGATTATGCGTGGGATAGAGCAGGTCGAGAAAGAAGTACTTTTCTCCCTTTCCCACAATGCGAGAACTCCCTTGGGCACTCCATGAAATTGCTGAGCAGTCGGGTTAGAACAGATAAAAGGAAGTCCTTCTTTACCAAAAGAGTGATTAACATATGGAATTTACTGACACAGGAGGTGGTGGCGGCTACAAGCATGGATGGCTTCAAGAGGGAATTAGATAAGCAGACGTCTATCGGTGGCTATTAGCCACAAGGTATAGAGAGGGACTCTGGGGCAAGTGAGGCTCTGTATTCTTGGTGCTGGGGAGGGGGCAACAGTGGGAGGGCTTCTGGTGTCCCGGCCCCACTGCTGGACCTCCTGAGGGCACCTGGTATTTGTGGCCACCGTGTGACACAGAGAGTGTTGGACTGGAGGGCCCATTGGCCTGATCGAACATGGGCTTCTCTTATCCCTCCGACTGCAGTCTCAAGGGAAGCTGCCTGGAATCCACGTGTCGACAAATCCACGTGTGGACAACCACAGCAAATTAAAATAATACAAACAAACACCAAAGCAAGACTGACTCACACGCCCCAGACTGGGGGAAGGGGAAACAGCTGCCACTGGGGTCGGTGTTCCCTCCCAGCTGAGGTAGTGTGAGCTAGGCTCACGGTGTCTTAGCCTCCGGCTCACACACTTTCCTTGTCTCAGCTCAGGAAGGAAACCTCCAGAGCAAAGTGATTCATGCAGGGGCCAAATCGCCCACTCACAACTTTTAATGCCGGGAGCTCAGAAGGTAGAATCTTGGCTCACGAGACTCCGCAGCTTAGAGGGAGCGTTGACTCGGGTGGAGGGGGGAGGATTCGATCTGGCAGCCCCTCCCGCCTTCCTGGGGACACCCAAACTCACCCCAAAGCAGCTTCAGGCAAGAAGGCCTCAGAGAGGAGGGGGGGAGTCGGGCAGGGGCACAAGCACTGCAGCAGGGGGCTGGGAAAGGGCAGGGAGGGGGCCTCCCCCCCGCCCACAAAACATCGAACCTGGAGCAAATCACAGAAGAACAAAAGAGGAGCCAATGTTGGCCAGAAATACCAGGTGCCCCAGGAGGTCCAGCAGTAGGGCCAGGACACCAGAAGCCCCCTCCAAGCACCAAGAATACAGAGCATCCCTTGCTCCAGATAAGAACACAAGAGGAGCCAATGCTGGATCAGGCCAAGGGCCCCTCCAGTCCAGCACTCTCTGTGTCCCACAGTGGCCAAAGAGACCAGGGGCCCTCAGGAGGTCCAGCAGTGGGGATGGGGCTGCCAGGCTCCAGGTGGGCGCTCCTGCCCCCCCCAACCTCCCCCTCTGCCAGCCCCCCTCCAGGATCTCCTCCCTTCTTCTCTCCCCCCCCATATCTCACTCTCAGCCGCCGCTCCCCCCCCCACTCCCTCCGAAATGTGCCCCTGGAACGGGAAGCCACTCGAACTTCCCCCAGTCTCCAAGGGCGCCGGATGCGGATCCTGCGCCAAAGTCCGTCGCAGGAACCTCGATGTGCCTCTGCTCGAAGGGGACAAGCGGCTCTCCGTGGGGCGGGGGGTGGGAAGGAAGGGCAAAGGGGGGCGGGGGAGGGACTGGGGGGGCGGGTGCCACTGCGCGCCCTGAGCGCCGGAGTCTTGCGAGCCAAAAGGACACTCGGGGGGCTCCTGGCCTCGGAGCTGCGAGCGGGGATTCGGCTGCTGCGGGAATCAGTTTGCTCTTCCGGAACCTGAGCGGAGACGGAGCTGTGTGAGCTGGAGGCTAAACCACTGCGAGCTGGCTCACACTCACTCGGCTTAGAGGGAACCCTGGCGGGCGCGCTCCCCCCTCCTCCTCCCTCTCCCGCATTGCAGCCCCACATTCCCCCCATCTGCCCCCCCCCCAGCCCCGTGGAGCTCACCAGGGTCCCTCCGGCCCCCCCAGCAGAAGCGCCTCCTTGCAAAAGCGGAGGAGGAGGAGGAGGAGGAGGAAATGCGCCCCCCCTCGTGCAATCCCACCCCCCCCCCCCCATGTGCCTCTCTGGGACTGCGGACCTCGCTCTCTTTAACCCTTCGAGGCGGTGCTCGTTTTGCAAAGTGGAAAAGAGGGAGGGCGGCGGGACTCGTGCAGGAGGCGGCACTCGGCGTCCCTTGCTGGAAAGCCAGTCGAATCCGACTCTGGGGGCGCGGCGCTCATCTCCCGTTTCCCAGCCGAAGAGCCAGCGCTGTCCGAAGACGTTCCCGAGGTCATGTGGCCATGGGCATGACTCGAGGCCGAGGCGCAGGGGAGGCTCTTCCCTTCCCTTCCCAGCAGCGTTCCCTCTCAGCTGAGTTCGTGTGAGCCAGCGCACCGTTTTTTAGCCTCCGGCTCACACATTTTTTTGTCTTCGCTCAGGAAGGGAGGGCTCCAGAGCGAACTCATTTATGCAGCAGCCAAATCGCTCGCTCGCAACTCGAATGCCCAGGAGCTCCCAGAGTAGAATTCTTGCTCGGAAGACTCCGCAGCCGAGAGGGAGCGCCGCTTCCTTCCCCCGAAGTGGGGGTCCCGATTCCTCTGCCTGCCATTTCTCGCTTTCAGACTTCCAGGCTGGCAGGAGCCGGGGCCGGAGAGGGGAGCTCCCTCCTTCAGGCGGCAGGCGGGTCTGAAAACAGATTTTGATTTTTAGGGATGCCAGTCTCCAGGTGGGGCCTGGGGATCCCCCGGAATGACAGCGCGTCTCCAGACGGCAGAGATCAATCCCCCTGGAAGAAATGGATGCTTTGGAAGGAGTCATCTGTGGCATTTTGCCCCACTGAGGTTCCCTCTCCACCCCCAAATCTCCAGGAGTTCCCCAACCCGGAGTTGGCAACCTGACCCCATCCCCCTCCTGCGACCAAGGTGAACCGGGGAAGCCCGTTTTCGGAGCCTGTGACTGAAGAACTTCCAAGATTTCACACTGAAAAACCTTCCACTTACGGATTGCAGCACAGACTGGGTCCCCTTTGGAAGGCAGCCCTGTTCGAAATCCCCTCCCGTTTCTGGGATTTCAGGAGGCACTTTGAAGTGCAGTTTTATAACCCTGATGAGGACTAGAGACTTAAAAGCTTTGCATTTCTTGCCCTGGCGAATACAGTGAGATATCAAGTAGGTCTGTCCAGGATGGGAACAACTTCTTCTTCTTCTTCTTCTTCTTCTTCTTCTTCTTCTTCCTCTTCTTCTTCCTCCTCCTCCTCCTCCTCCTTTACCCTGGCTAACCAGGGTCAAGGGGGAAGGGAACCAAAGGGGATAAAATCTTTGGGCAATAGGAAATAGCTCTCTTTCCCTTGGGATGCAGCTGGCAGGAGGACTCTGAGCTGGGGTCAGCAAGCAGGCAGCCATTTATTTATTTTTTACCATGTGATCGGCCTGGATACCTGGATATCCTGCCCCTACCTTTTTACTGACAGAACCAAGCTTGGTTGCCTGGCATCAGCCACAGTGGGGAAAGTCAGCCTCACAGCCAGAGGAGAAGAGAATTGTTTGATGGCAGATGTCTCAAGTAGCCTACTGCGGAGGAACCAAGCAGGAGACGTGGAGGAGCGAAACAGCAGCAGTAGAAGCATCTTCATCAGGACAGACAGCCATTTTGGTAGTTTATTCAGATAAGGAAGAGTGGCCAAGCCGACAGTGGCCGGGGGAGAGGAGCCAATGGCACACAAGGACTCTTGAGTGGCGGTTGACTGGTGTCAGGTAGTCCTGTCATGGGTATGGTGTGCAGAGGGAGTTTTCTGGTCTTCCATCCTTTGAACTTTCATTCACTGTCTCTTATCAGGTCTCCGACCTTCCCTCTCCAGCTGCTGGTGTTTCGGCTGGGAACCAAACGGTTTCTAGATTGTTTTGCTTGCTTGCCTGCTGCTTTTGCCCCTGCTCGCGAATACTGTTCATTGGCTTCTGCTGTAGGGGGGGGGATGCTTGAATTTAGTATATCTTAGCAGGCCCTATTGTATGTGGCCATTACAGACACAAGCTGTACATGTGTCTTTAGTTCTGTTTCACCATTCTGAAGAAGCCCTGTGTTGCGTGAGCTGACTGAGGAGTGCACAGCACAGCCAATGGGAGAGCCGGAAAGTGCCAGTACACTAGGGTTTATATATATATATAATTCCCTGTATGCTCGTGGTTCAAGATGTTTCAACCAGCCTCTGAGAGCTTAAAGATGTTCCACTGAAAAATCAAGAGTACATCCTTTCTCTGGCTGGGTAACAAATATGAGGAACATGCATACTGGATGGGGGATACGCTTCTGAGCAGCAGTGCATGTGAACAAGATCTTGGGGGCAAGGGTGGACCAAAAGTTAAATATGAGCAGCCAGTGTGATGCAGCGACAAAAAAGGCTAATGCAGTCTTGGGGTGTTATCAACAGAGGCCTAACATCCAGATCGCAAGGTCATAGTCCCTGTCATGACACCAGCAGATTGTCACCTTCTGCTGCCACCACTCTGGACTTAGGGTCCCCTTGGGAAGGCCCAGAGTACCCTCCCAAGCAAGAACAAAATGCCCCTTTTAAGCCGAGAAACATAGGCGTGATGACCAGGCAGAGAACATTAAACAAATGGTTTATTAATCCAGTACTGGGGCAAGGGAAACAAGTCAAGGAGCTTTAAAATATATAACAGTCTTCAAAGGCAAAATAAACACAAATCTAACGCGACTACCTATTTCTTCTAAACTGGTTACTCCTTCAAGGCCCACAGCCCTCTTATACCAGGCCTCCTGCCTCTACTCACTCTTTCCCAAGTGAGGGATCTTTCTATCAGACCAGACTCTGGGTGGCAAGACCACAGTAGAGAAAGAATTCAGTTTCACTTCACCAAGCTGAAGTCCCAATTTCCTCACATAATCCCTGTACACCGATTGGTTACAACCATCACTAAGCATTATGGGAATTATAGGCTGTCTGCTTTCCACTCCCACACAGGTCAGTCCTGGGCGTAGGCCTCTAGGCATTGTCTCCCAGTCCTACACAGATTATAACAATCCCACTGCACACTGCATTGGTCAGGCCACACCTGGAGTCTTGTGTGCAGATCTGGAGGCCTCACTTCAAAAAGGATGTGGACGGAACGGAGCAGGTGCAGAGGAGAGCGATGAGGATGATCGGGGGGCCTGGAGACCAAGAGGCCCTGCGAGGAAGGCCGAGGGACTTAGTGGGAATGTTCAGTCTGGAGAAGAGGGGGCTGAGGGGGGACAGGATGGCTCTCTTGGGAGTAGCTGAAGGGCTGTGTCACTTGGAGGAGGGCAGGGAGATGTTCCTCTTGGCAGCAGAGGAGAGGACTCGCAATCATGGGTTTAAATTAAGGGCTGGAAGGTTCCGGCTGGATCTCAGGGAAAACTGTTTGACAGTCAGACTTGTGCGACCGTGGAGTCAGGTTGATGTAGTGGTTACGCCCGTTTGGTGTAGTGGTTAAGTGCGCGGACTCTAATCTGGGAGAACCGAGTTTGATTCCCCACTCCTCCACTTGCACCTGGCTGGATGACCTTGGGCAAGCCACAGTTCTGATAAGAGCTGTTCTTGAAAAAAGACCAGTTTCTGCCAAGAGCTCTCTCCGCCCCACCTACCTCACAGGGGGTGTCTGTTGTGGGGAGGGGAAAGGAAAGGAGTTTGTAAGCCACTCTGAGACTCCTTTGGGGAGTGAAGGGAGGGGTATAAATCCAGTCTCCTCCTCCTCCTCCTCCTCCTCCTCCTCCCTGGCAGCCTTCAAGCAGGATCTGGACAAACCCTGGTCAGGGATACCGTAGGCCGATCCTGCACTGAGCAGGGAGGGTTGGGCTAGACGGCCTCTGCAGGGCCCCTTCCAGCTCTGTGATTCTACGCTTCTATAAGTGAAGTTTCTGAATTGATTTTAATAAGCTCCTGGAAACAGCGGAAATGGACACGTTAACCTTAAAATTGCAGGACTCCAAGTCCTGGAGGTCTCTGATAGACACACAGCCTATTCTCTTCCCAGCCCAGTTTGAGAAACACGCTCAGCAGTTCTGTAGAGAGGAAAGCACTAAAATATTTATTTATTAATACAGGAAGAGTCCAGATCTCAAGGCTTTGGAACCCCTGAATACCCAACAGACTCCTCGAGTGTTACGAAGGGTGCCAGGGGATCTTCTACTCAGGATGAGGCACACAAATGAAACAAGAGTATTTGGTTCCATCGGACATCAGCACTCTGACCTTACAGGTCTCTGTCTGACAGAAAACCTTTTGGGCCGGCCTTTCCCAAGGACACTTTTTTCCTTTTCGCTAAACAATAAGCGCTTCTTGTCTTAGACTGTGAAATTCTAAAAGTATCTCTATAGCCGATGTGGTTTTCAGGGCGCCCTTCTTCTTCGCTTGGCCAGAGACATGCCCAGTTGTAACTGGCATCTTTCTTCTCCCATCATACATTTAAACAGCAGTCACAAATGAACCAAAGCGAATATCTGAATATCTTTTCATGGCTGGTTTCTGTTTCTGCGCTTAGAATCATCAATGGCCCTTAGCATGTGTGTAGGTCTGTCTATGTCAGGGAAGCGCTAAGTATACCGACTAAGGTTAACCTCTTAGTCAGTGGCAGAATACAAAGTGTACAGCCGTGTTTCCTAACCTGTGCATACAACAACTCCCTACCAGGCAGCTTGGCCTGCCCCACCGGCCAGCGTCACACTAACCTTTGACACATTTAATGAACTCCAACTCATTAAAACCACCACAAAGCACGTTATTATAACTATTTATCATACAACGGAGTCACACGCAGGAAGCATATCATACTGTAGGATACGTAATCAAGCTGATGCAACGGGCGTGCAGACCAATTGGGCCATCCCCTCAAATTCAGAATTTTCAATCAATCACAGCTGGGGAGAATTTAAAGAGCCCACAAAGCACAGAAAACACAAAGTCCAATTTGCCCAACAGAAACAGGAATATCTTTAATGAGCTGTGGCTCAGCTGTGGGAAATCAGGCCTAAAGTTCAAAGGACTCCCCCCCACAGCAAAGAAGAATAAAAACCAGCAAGAAGGGGAAACTGCAGACACGGTAAGTCACATTAAATACAGTTTCACAATGTTTAACAAATAAGGCTGCCCCGGATGTTGATTCCAATTCCAAACCAACTGCAAGAGATCACAGCAAAACCTGATCTGGCAGCCAGCAACGCAGGTCGGAAGCTACAGAACAGAGTTAGAGTCCCGATGGCACCTCTAAGACCAACCAAGGTTTATTCAAGGTGTGAGCTTTAAAAGCTTGTTGGGAAAAAATTCTGTCTCAGATTAAATGTATGACCAGATATTCTGTACCCAAACATCCTGCAGTTATTCTTTTAAAACTACGGTTTAAAAGAGCCAGTTTGGTGTAGTGATTAAGTGCGCGGACTCTAACCTGGGAGAACTGGGTTTGATTCCCCACTCCTCCACTTGCACCTGCTGGATGACCTTGGACAAGCCATACTTCTGGCACAGCTGTTCTTGAAAAAGAGCCATTTCTGTCAAGAGCTTCTCTCAGCCCCACCAACCTCACAGGATGTCTGTTGTGGGGAGGGGACGGGAAAGGAGTTTGTAAGCTGCTCTGAGACTCCAAGTGAGGGGTGGGGTATAAATCCAATCTCTTCTCCTTTTCTTCTTCTTCTTCTACAGGACGACGCAGAAATTCCAAGTGATCAATCTGCATTCCTAGAACTGTGGCTTCCTTTTTTGGACTACGTTACCAGCAACACTGATCCAGAAACTGTAATCCCAACTTCTTATAGTTTTCTCGCATTATTTTAAATACATCTCATTTTTGCCATCAACAAACAATATCCAAACTATCTGAGGTCAGAAAACGTCTGTTGTTTTTACACTACATCAAGGGCCGACCCACTTCCCCCCCCCCCTACAGTTTGATATTGTTAGCCTTTAGATTTATAGACTATTTGCATTATATTTCTTGGTTTATTGTGTTGTTACGGATTTATTACATTGTCCGTTTTATATTTATGAAAATTTTAAAAATACAAAAAGGTAAAAAGGATTCTCATTTGAACTGTCCTGTTTTGCAGAACTTGAACAAAGAATGAATACAACTCACTTCAATGGATTGATCAACAAAACTTGGAGACAGGAAATACTGGGAATCAAGGCGGATGTCTGGGTCACCCATGTTCCAGGGCTGAACAACTACTAGGCACAGAGCTGCTCAGTTTGGTGTAGTGGTTACGTGTGCAG
Organism: Gekko gecko; assembly: GCA_029375565.1. Classification (NCBI taxonomy): domain Eukaryota; kingdom Metazoa; phylum Chordata; class Lepidosauria; order Squamata; family Gekkonidae; genus Gekko; species Gekko gecko. The sequence continues at coordinate 15,916,233 of JAPDNY010000002.1, forward strand.
ACTCTAATCTGGGAGAACCGGGTTTGATTCCCCACTCCTCCACTTGCACCTGCTGGATGACCTTGGGCAAGCCACAGGATGAGATGGTCAGACAGTGTTATCAATGCAACGAACATGAAACTGAGCAAACACTGGAGCATGATGGAAGACAGGAGGGCCTGGCGTGATGTGGTCCACGGGGTCGCAAAGGGTTGGACTCGACTGTGCCGCTGAACAACAACAACAAAACGCATTTCACACTTTCTGAGTATTTATAAGAACAGAAGAACAGAAGCGAAGCCAATGTTGAATCAGGCCAATGGCCCATCCAGTCCAACACTCTGTCTCACACAGCGGCCAAAATATACCAGGTGCCATCAGGAGGTCCAGCAGTGGGGCCAGGGACACCAGAAGCCCTCCCACTGCTGCCCCCTCCAGCACCAAGAATAGAGTGCATCACCTGCCCCAGACTGAGAGTTCCCATCTATACCCTGTGGCTAATAGCCACTGATGGACTTCTGCTTCATATGTTTATCTAATTCCCTCTTGAAACTGTCCATGCTTGTAGCTGCCACCACCTCCTGTGGCAGTGAATTCCATATGTTAATCACTCTTTGGGTGAAGAAGTATTTCCTTTTATCTGTTCTAACCCGACTGCTCAGCAATTTCATGGAGTGCCCACCAGTTCTTGTATTGTGAGAAAGGGAGAAAAGTACTTCTTTCTCAACCTGCTCAATCCCATTCATAATCTTATAAACCTCTATCATGTCACCCCTCAGCTGTCGTTTCTCCAAGCTAAAGAGCCCCAAGTGTTTTAACCTTTCTTCATAGGGAAGGTGTTCCAACCCTTTTATCATTCTAGTGGCCCTTCTCTGCACTTTTTCCAATGCTATAACATCCTTTTTGAGATGTGGTGACCAGAACTGTACACAGTATTCCAAATGAGGTCGCACCAATTATTTATATAGGGGCATTATGATACTGGCTGATTTGTTTTCAATTCCCTTCCTAATAACCCCCAGCATAGCGCTGGCCTGCTTTATTGCAGCTACACACTGTCTAGACATTTTCATTGAGTTATCTACTATGACTCCAAGACTCTTGGTCAGTCTCTGCCAGTTCAGACCCCAACAACGTGTATTTATATTTAGGATTTTTGGCTCCAATGTGCATCACTTTGCACTTGGCCACATTGAATCCCATTTGCCACGTTGACGCCCACTCACCCATCCTTGACAGATCCCTTTGGAGTGCGTCACAATCCTCCCTGGTTTTCACCACCCTGAACAACTTTGTGTCATCTGCAAATTTAGCCACTTCACTGCTTACTCCCAATTCCAAATCGTTAATAAACAAGTTAAAAAGCATTGGACCAAGTACCGATCCCTGTGGTACCACCCTCCACTGAGAAAGTTTCCCATTTATAGTCACTCTCTGTTTCCTATTTATAAGCCAGTTTTTGATCCACAAGAGGACTTGTCCTTTTATCCCATGACTATAGAGCTTACTTAGGAGCCTTTGATAAGGAACTGTATCAAAAGCTTTCTGGAAGTCAAGGAAAATAATATCTATTGGGTCCCCCTTGTCCACGTGTTTGTTCACTCCCTCAAAAAACACTAACAGGTTACTGAGACAAGATCTTCCCTTACAGAACCCATGCTGAGTCTGCCTCAATATCTCATAACATCTTATAACATCTTATAACATCTTATAACATCTTATAACATCAATATCATAAAATCTTATAACATTTCTTCCCTGTTAGCATAATGTTTCTGTGTAGATTCAAGCTTCTTCAGGGCTCTTTTTGTAGAAGGAACTCCTTTGCATATTAGGCCACACATCCCTGATGTAGCCAATCCTCCAAGAGCTTACAATAGCCCCTGTAAGAAGAGCTCAGTAAGCTCTTGGAAGATTGGCTACATTAGGGGTGTGTGGCCTAATAAGCAAAGGAGTTCCTGGTACCAAAAGAGCCGTGAGCTTCTTACACCAATTTATAACTTTTCAATGCTTTCTATAGTCTGTGGTTGACTTTTAGGCATAAAATAGGAGAAGTGCTCTTTTCTGGCTAAGCAGTTACATTGTTTACTCCTTGTGTGTGTTCCTCATTGCAGTAGAAAAGTGTCACTCTGAGTGAATCTCTTTCCACGCTTTCAGCATTACAAAAGGTTTCTATCCTGTGTGGGTTCTCTGATGCTGTTGAAGATTGCCATTCTGACTGAATCTCTTTCCACACTCTGGGCATTCAAAAGGTTTCTCCCCTGTGTGGGTTCTATGATGCTTCTGAAGATGGCCACTGTGACTGAATCTCTTTCCACACTCTGAGCATTCAAAAGGTTTTTCCCCTGTGTGAGTTCTCTGATGCTCTTTAAGATGGCCACTCTGACTGAATCTCTTTCCACACTCTGAGCATTCAAAAGGTTTCTTCCCTGTGTGGGTTCTCTGATGCAGCTGAAGATTGCTACTAACACTGAATCTCTTTCCACACTCTGAGCATTCAAAAGGTTTCTCCCCTGTGTGGGTTCTCTGATGCAGCTGAAGATTGCCACTCATACTGAATCTCTTTCCACACTCTGAACATTCAAAAGGTTTCTCCCCTGTGTGGGTTCTTTGATGCTTTTGAAGAGTGCCACTATCACTGAATCTCTTTCCACACTCTGAGCATTCAAAAGGTTTCTCTCCTGTGTGGGTTCTCTGATGCAGCTGAAGAGTGCCACTGTGACTGAATCTCTTTCCACACTCTGAGCATTCAAAAGGTTTCTCCCCTGTGTGGGTTCTCTGATGCAGCTGAAGATTGCCACTCTGACTGAATCTCTTTCCACACATTGAACATTCAAAAGGTTTCTCCCCTGTGTGCGATCTTTGATGCTTCTGAAGAGTGCCACTCACACTGAATCTCTTTCCACACTCTGAGCATTCAAAAGGTTTCTCTCCTGTGTGGGTTCTCTGATGCAATTGATGAGTGCCACTCTCACTGAATCTCTTTCCACACTCTAAGCATTCAAAAGGTTTCTCACCTGTGTGAGTTCTCTGATGCTTTTGAAGATGGCCACTGTGACTGAATCTCTTTCCACACACTGAACATTCAAAAGGTTTCTCCCCTGTATGGGTTCTTTGATGCTGGTGAAGATTGCCACTCTGACTGAATCCCTTTCCACACTCTAAGCATTCAAAAGGTTTCTCCCCTGTATGGGTTCCCTGATGCTTTTGAAAATGGCCACTCTGACTGAATCTCTTTCCACACACTGAACATTCAAAAGGTTTCTCCCCTGTGTGGGTTCTTTGATGCTTCTGAAGAGTGCCACTCTGACTGAATCTCTTTCCACACTCTGAGCATTCAAAAGGTTTCTCCCCTGTATGGGTTCTCTGATGTTGTTGAAGATTGGAACTCTGACTGAATCTCTTTCCACACTCTGAGCATTCAAAAGGTTTCTCCCCTGTGTGGGTTCTCTGATGCTGTTGAAGATTGAAGCTCTGACTGAATCTCTTTCCACACTCTGAGCATTCAAACGGTTTCTCCCCTGTGTGGGTTCTCTGATGCAGCTGAAGATTGTAACACACACTGAATCTCTTTCCACACTCTAAGCATTCAAAAGGTTTCTCCCCTGTGTGGGTTCTCTGATGCAGCTGAAGACTGCCACTCTGACTGAACTTCTTTCCACACTCTGAGCATTCAAAAGGTTTCTCCCCTGTGTGGGTTCTCTGATGCACGTGAAGATGGCTGCTATTGCTGAATCTCTTTCCGCACTCTAAGCATTCAAAAGGTTTCTCCCCTGTGTGGGTTCTCTGATGCAGTTGAAGAGTGTCACTCTGACTGAATCTCTTTCCACACTCTGAGCATTCAAAAGGTTTCTCTCCTGTGTGGGTTCTTTGATGCTTCTGACGTGTGCCACTCTCACTGAATCTCTTTCCACACTCTAAGCATTCAAAAGGTTTCTCCCCTGTGTGGGTTCTTTGGTGCTTCCGAAGGGAGCCACTTTCACTAAATCTCTTTCCACACTCTGAGCATTCAAAAGGTTTCTCCCCTGTGTGGGTTCTTTGGTGGTTCTTAAGAGAGCCACTTTCACTGAATCTCTTTCCACACTCTGAGCATTCAAAAGGTTTCTCCCCTGTGTGGGTTCCTTGGTGCTTCTTAAGAGAGCCACTCTGACTGAATCTCTTTCCACACTCTGAGCATTCAAAAGCTTTCTCCCCTCTGTGGGTTCTTTGATGTTGTTGAAGATTGCCACTGTTACTGAATCTCTTTCCACAGTCTGCACATTCAAAAGGTTTCTCCCCTGTGTGGGTTCTCTGATGCATGTGAAGATGGCTATTGTGACTGAATCTCTTTCCACACACTGAACATTCAAAAATTTTCTCCCCTCTGTGGGTTCTTTGATGATATTGATGACTGCCCCTGTGACTGAATCGCTTTCCACACTCTGAGCATTGAAAAGGTTTCTCCCCCGTGTGGGTTCTCTGATGCTGTTGAAGATGGCCACTTCGACTGAATCTCTTTGCACAGACTGAACATTCAAAATGTTTCTTGACTATGTATAGTCTGTGGTGTACAAAGAGCTGTGAGCTATTTCTGAAGTACTTTTCACACCGATTGGATTTACTTGCCTTCATTATCCTGTGCTTTGGATTTTGTACCTTATGCTGTCTTCTGTCTCTCTTCTTAACCACATGACTGCCTTTCTTTCTCATCGGTCTGCCTCGATTCCTGATGTTTTCTTTCAATTCTTCACTTTTAACTTTATCTGGCATTTGTTGATGAACTTCCTCATCCTCTTCCTTTTTCTGATCGTCCTCTGCTGGAATAAAGACAGAGATCCTGTTGGCATCTGGAAAGGCTGCTAGGGTCCAAAGGCATCTATGTGACTGCGGTAGATAAGGATTGATGGCCCTTTAAGAACATAAGAGAAGCCCATGCTGGATCAGGCCAGTGGCCTATCTAGTCCAACACTCCGTCACACAGTGGCCAAAAGTACCAGGTGCCATCAGGAGGTCCACCAGTGGGGCCAGGACACTAGAAGCGCCCCCACTGTTGACCCCCCCAGCACCAAGAATACAGAGCATCCCTTGCCCCTGACCGAGAGCTCCTATTTATACCTTGTAGCTAATAGCCACTGGTGAACCCCTCCTCTATGTGTTTATCCTTTGGCCTTTTCCACCTTGGCTGATCTTAACCACCATACGAAATGCTGCTCAGAAGTCAATTAGAAATCCCCTTGGCCCTTCCTTGCCCTTTTCCCGTGACCTAACTGTGAAGGATACTCACTCTCTGGCAGCTCATTCAGGAAGGAAATATGTTCTTGGGATCCTCTTGAGCAAATCCTCAGCCTTTCTTTAGATGCAAGGCCGTTGTCGACCTCCACCGTAGTCTCTCTTATACTCCTGCCTTCGTTTGGAGAGAGTCAGAGAGAAAGAGAGAGAAAGTGATCATTCTTATATGGGGAAGGGGAAAAATTCAAAAGTAAATAGGATGAAACCGTGGTCAAGATCAAGGCCCACAATCCCAACCAGTATAAGGGGGAATAGATCTGTGTGGCAAAGCATCCTAGTTCCCCCAGGGGATTCTGTCATTATTAAGTGTCCAACTCTGAGCTGCAGGTGTTTGTGACTTGAGTCTTCCTGCGGCTAACAGCCTTCTCTTTTTCAGGGCTGGCCTGAAGAATGCGGTCACTGGTCAACAGTAACTGGTTAACCATGAGAACCTGTTATCCGGTTGTGTAGCCAGGAGGGAGGGGGGATTAGGAGGGTGCTGACTGCCTCTGGAAAATTCCATCAAGGAGGACCCTGGATTGGGTCATTAGGACCACCTGACCCTAGGAGGCAGAAAGTGTCATACCTGTTGATACAAGAGGGAAGCCGGGCTAAATTCATGCTCATGCCATATTGGTAGGTCTTGATATTTTCTGACAGCAACATGATAAATAGTTTTCTGTAGAGCAACTTAGGCTACGGCTGGAATACTTATGCTGCGGGAAGAGGTCCCAAGTACTGCACGTGTCAGAGAGGACAGTTTGCTGCTTTCCTTGCTTTTCTGTTGCTGAGCTGCGTGTTTTGTGATGTTTTGTTTTTAAATCCGTAATAAACCTTTATATATTTAAAAAGGGGTCTGCTTCACTTGTGTGCTCTCTTCTCACGGACCCACTGAACTGGGAGCTGCTCAGGTACCAACAGTGGAGGCCCAGGGGGGACCCAGTCTTCGGTTCTTGACAGGATCGTCTGCAGATGATAGGCAAAGGGAAATGGCTGAGAAGCTGAACGCGTTTTTTTGCCTCTGTCTTCCCTGTGGAAGAGGAGAAGTGCTTGCCCACTCCAGAAGTACCGATTTCGGGAGGGGGTTTGAAAGACCTGAATCAGATTGCGGTGACAAGAGAGGAAGTCCTACGACTGATGGACAATTTAAAAACTAATAAATCACCAGGCCCGGATGGCATTCATCCGAGAGTTCTGAAAGAACTCAAATGTGAACTTGTGGATCTCCTGACAAAAATATGTAATCTTTCTTTAAAAACTGCCTCCATTCCTGAGGACTGGAAGGTAGCTAATGTCACTCCCATCTTTAAAAAGGGCTCCAGGGGAGATCCGGGAAATTACAGGCCAGTCAGTCTGACATCGATACCGGGTAAGTTGGTGGAAACTGTTATTAAGAAAAGAATTAGTAGGCACATTGATGAACAAAAACTATTGAGGCTCAGCATGGGTTCTGTAAGGGAAGATCTTCTCTCAGTAACCTGCTAGTGTTTTTTGAGGGAGTGAACAAACATGTGGACAAGGGGGGCCCAATAGATATTGTTTACCTTGACTTCCGGAAAGCTTTTGATACAGTTCCTCATCAAAGGCTCCTAAGTAAGCTCAATAATCATGGGATAAAAGGACAAGTCCTCTTGCGGATCAAAAACCGGCTTATAAATAGAAAACAGAGAGTGAGTATAAATGGGAAACTTTCTCAGTGGAGGGTGGTAAGCAGTGGTGTACCACAGGGATCGGTACTTGGTCCGATGCTTTTTAACTCATTTATTAATTATTTGGAATTGGGAGTAAGCAGTGAAGTGGCTAAATTTGCAGATGACACGAAGTTGTTCAGGGTGGTAAAAATCAGGGAGGAGTGTGAGGCACTCCAAAGGGATCTGTTGAGGATGGGTGAGTGGGCATCAACATGGCAAATGGGGTTCAATGTGGCCAAGTGCAAAGTGATGCATATTGGAGCCAAAAATCCTAAATATAAATACATGTTGATGGGGTCTGAACTGGCAGAGACAGACCAAGAGAGAGATCTTGGAGTCGTAGCGGATAACTCAATGAAAATGTCTAGACAGTGTGTAGCTGCAATAAAGAAGGCCAACGCTATGCTGGGGATTATTAGGAAGGGAATTGAAAACAAATCAGCCAGTATCATCATGCCCCTGTATAAATCATTGGTGCGACCTCATTTGGAATACTGTGTACAGTTCTGGTCACCACATCTCAAAAAGGATATTATGGCATTGGAAAAAGTGCAGAGAAGGGCCACTAGAATGATAAAAGGGTTGGAACACCTTCCCTATGAAGAAAGGTTAGAATGCTTGGGGCTCTTTAGCTTGGAGAAATGATGGCTGGGGGGTGACATGATCGAGGTTTATAAGATTATGAACGGGATTGAGCAGGTTGAGAAAGAAGTACTTTTCTCCCTTTCTCACAATACAAGAACTCGTGGGCACTCCATGAAATTGCTGAGCAGTCGGGTTAGAATAGATAAAAGGAAATACTTCTTCACCCAAAGAGTGATTAACATATGGAATTCACTGCCACAGGAGGTGGTGGCAGCTACAAGCATGGACAGTTTCAAGAGGGAATTAGATAAACATATGGAGCAGAAGTCCATCAGTGGCTATTAGCCACAGGGTACAGATGGGAACTCTCAGTCTGGGGCAGGTGATGCACTCTATTCTTGGTGCTGGAGGGGGCAACAGTGGGAGGGCTTCTGGTGCCCTGGCCCCACTGCTGGACCTCCTGATGGCACCTGGTATATTTTGGCCACTGTGTGACAAGAGTGTTGGACTAGATGGGCCATTGGCCTGATTCAACATTGGCTTCTCTTATGTTCTTATGTGTCATCTGCAGATTTAGCCACTTCACTGCTTACTTCCAATTCCAAATCGTTAATAAACAAGTTAAAAAGCATCGGACCAAGTACCGATCCCTGTGGTACCCTACTGCTTACCACCCTCCACTGAGAAAGTTTCCCATTTATACTCACTCTCTGTTTCCTATTTATAAGCCAGTTTTTGATCCACAAGAAGACTTGTCCTTTTATCCCATGACTATAGAGCTTACTTAGGAGCCTTTGATGAGGAATTGTATCAAAAGCTTTCTGGAAGTCAAGGTAAATAATATCTATTGGGTCCCCCTTGTCCACATGTTTTTTCACTCCCTCAAAAAACACTAACAAGTTAGTGAGAGAAGATCTTCCCTTACAGAACCCATGCTGAGTCTGCCTCAATAGTTTTTTGTTTTTGGGTCTGATATACACTACCAGAGGGAAAGGAGGCATGTTAAAATGTTATCTTTCCCTCAGGCAGCCCATAGAGTTCCTTGTCAATTTCACTCCCTGCCAGTCAGTTGAGAGTGTAATTGACAAAGAGAAGGCCTCTGCTGTGTGTCTTTCCTTCTCTAGCTGACATGGGGTAGCTGAAGAACAGCGGGCAGGGAGCCGAGGCATGTTGAAAATGCATTTCTTTCCCTTCCCCAGATTTAAACATGCCCCCCGCATTTCCCCAAGTTTCTCTGCAAAGTGGAGATGCTCAGGGAAGGGAGGGGGCATGTCTGCGTGCCGTTCCCTTCCCCAGCGAACCCACCATGGTGGGCTGGCTGGGAAAGAAAAGGGCAGGCATGTTTAAAATGCCTTTCTTTCCCTCCCCAATGTCAGTATAGTTTTTTCGGTATAGAAAAATGAATCCGAAAAAAAGCCGCATAATTTTGGCTTTTTCGGGTTCTGCTATACTGGTAGCCAAATAGAGATCAAAAGATACCCCTAGAGCAACATTCAGAAGATCTCTGGCTCGGACACCTTGTAGAAACTGCAGGAACAACTGGTCCCCTGAGAAAGGAGGAGGGACCCGGGCTGTCCCCCGTTCATCTCACTGTGGCAGAAAAATCAGCAAGCCTGGGGAATTTTGTGTAACAGCCGGGATTGGCTGAGGCCTCTCTGTTTGGTTCCTCTCCCATAAGGCTTTGCAGGCTTAGTTACTGTCATTTCTCAGGCCTCTCTCTAGCCTGCTGCAAAAATAATAGTTTACAATTTTTTAGGTCTATCATTTCACCCTCGTACTGTGTCAAAGACTCCTAGTGAGAAGGTTTTTAGCTTCTGACCTGCAGCATACTTGCTGAAGCAGTCATCTCTGCTTCCAATAAAATCTACACATAGCATCCTTGATGGTCTAACTAGGGTATGAGTTCAAGGTGAATATTGTTCTCTTTATTTTGATATTCTTCTGCTAAAAGTTAACCTTATGTCATCCATGTGGGCTGAATCGATGGGTACTGAGGGTCTAAATTGGTGAAGAATTCTTTGCTCTGGGCTGGTCTTCAATCAGCTCTCTGTGAGCTCTTGTTGACTAGACCGGGGCACTCTGTATTTCACACTAGAGCATAGGTTTGTGCTGAAGTATTCTATGCTGAATATGGAAATGTTTATTCTAAAACATCTGTAAGTGCTGAAGAATGCTCCGTCTAAGCTGTGGAGTCTGGTGAGCAAAGATTCTACTTTGTGAGCTACCAGGGCCGGATCGCCCATAGGGCGAACTAGGCGCCCGCCTAGAGCGCCTCGGCCTCAGGGGCGCCAAATGGCGCCCTACTCCCCCCCCCCCCCCCGCCCCAACCAGGCGCCCCCGCCACCGCCACTGCCAGACCGCGGCGCCCGCCCGCCCGTCCCCAGCCAGCCGGCGCGGAGGAGGGCGGAGGCCCCCGCGCCCTTCCCGGCTTTCCTGGGGGTCCCGCAGCCGCGGAGCCCCCAGAAAAGCCGGCGCTGGGAGGGAGGGGGCGGAGGCTGGACCCCCGCCCCCTTCCCGGCTTCCCTGGGGGTCCCGCAGCTGCGGAGCCCCCCAGAAAAGCCGGCGGCAGGGAGGGAGGGGGCGGAGGCTAGACCCCTGCCCCCTTCCCGGCTTCCCTGGGGGTCCCGCAGCCGCGGAGCCCCCAGAAAAGCCAGCGGCAGGAAGGGGGTGGAGGCTAGACCCCCGCCCCCTTCCCTGGCTTTCCTGGGGGACCCACAGCTGCGGAGCCTCCAGGAAAGCCAGCGCCCCGCCGCCACCCCCGGTCTCCAGGCCCCACCGGGAGGTTCGCATCCCGAGTGGGGGGCGCCGCAGGCTGTACTGCCTAGGGCGCATAGACACCTGGAGCCGGCCCTGTGAGCTACTGGCATTAAACTTGTGAGTGAGCGATTTGGCTACTGCACAAATTAGCTTGCTCTGGAGTCATCCTTCCTGAGCTAAGACAAAAAAATGTGAGCCGGGGGCTGAAAAACTGTGAACTAGCTCATACTAACTCAGCTTAGAGGGAACGCTGGTGTTAAAGTGCTTTCTGGCCTTAGGAAGCTCATCTTGTAAATAACCTGGGAGGGGTTTCTTTAGAACTACGGTCTCTCTCTATGGATTCCGTCACTCCCTTGCCAGTCTCCATCCAGCCGATAAAAGAGCGAAAGGGGAGTGGGAGGGTCCCAGGGAAACAGTCCGGGGGTCCCAGAATACCGCAACACTCACCTCTCCTACCTGGACTGGAGGTACGGCAGCCGTTTCCACAGCTCTGAAAAGATGTCGGCTCAACAGCATCTCTTCACTGCCTGTTCCTGAGACAAAGAAGGAAGGAAGGGCATTTTCTTGTTTGTTCTCTGCTTTACACACACCCTGCCCAGGGTTGTGAAACTTTGCCCTGCCTACACTCAACGCATTTTTATGTATTCTTTACCAAATTCTGGGAGAGGCAAAAGAGAAGTCCACAGTACCCGTGAGACTCAGGGATTATAAATGCGGCTCCTGTGAGACCCGTGTTTGCTCTGCGGGGAGGGAAAGACGTCACATGACACGTCACCATCCCATTCGAACCAGACGTGACTCGAGCGCATCTGGAGACTTGAGGGGAGTATGAGTGAGTTCTCGGAGTGTCTCTTGGCAGGCTCACTTCCCCAACCAGGTTTTCAGCCAGATGCAACATCAACAGGACATCACATCTTCCCCAGGGCCTTCCCGAAAGCTCCTGAGGGGGCCAGTCCACCGCCTGCCATCCGTACCCCCAGCACACTGTTGCCCACTGCAGACAGCCAGAGGCCCCTTGAAGCCCAGGCACAGAAGCCAAAATTTAATGATATTATTGGCCCCCCGGAGGAACTGGTTTCCAGAGCTCTGCTGCCCCAGAAGGTGGAGGCTCCCTTTAGCCCCCAGGCTGAATAGATCTGACAAGGTTTATCTAGCTCTCCCCCGCCCCCCCAGGAACTTGATTTCTTTTTATGGAAGGAAGGTTTTTAATTAAAGGGAGGAATTGCCCTCCAGGAATTGGTCTCATCTCCTTTTGGAGGCATCAGAGTTACGGGACATTGGAGTGCCGGAAATTAACTCTGTCTTGTGTGCAGAACTATTTATTTTTATCCTGACCTGAACTCTCTACCCATCACATTCACTGGGTGCCCCGACTGCACCCAGGAACACTGGGTCCTTACCAAAGGAGAGGGGATCTTGGGCACGCTCCACGGCCTGCGCCCTCTGCCCTTGCTCCAAGGAAGCTCCTTCCGCCTCAGGGATTGTAGCTTCCATCTTCAGGGATGGTCCCCATACCTGAAACAGCAGCGAGGGAGAGGGGTAAGAGATGGAATGGAAAAGAGACCAAGGAACGGATCCTGCCCCCCTCCCAAACTCGGCACCCTTCCTTCAGCAGACCTGGTTTGTTCTCTGGAGGAATCAGAAACTCTCTCGTAGAATAGGCTGCTGAAGGAGGCTATGAGGCACCCCAAAGGGATCTGTCGAGGATGGGTGAGTGGGCGCCAATGTGGCAAATGGAGCTCAATGTGGCCAAGTGCAAGGTGATGCACAGTGGAGCCAAAAATCCTAAGTATAAATACACGTTGATGGGGCCCGAACTGGCAGAGACTGACTGAGAGAGAGATCTGGGAGTTGTAGCAGATAACTCCCTGAAAATGCCGAGACAGTGTGCGATTGCAAAGGCCAGTGCTATGCTGGGGATTATTAGGAAGGGTATTGAAAACAGATCAGCCAGTATCATAATGCCCCTATATAAATCAATGGTGCAACCTCATTTGGAATACTGCGTAGAGTTCTGGTCACCACGACTTTAAAAAGGAGATTATAGCTTCGGAAAAAGTGCAGAAGGGGGCAACTAGAATGATCAAAGGGTTGGAGAACTTTCCCTATGAGGAAGGGTTGAGGCACTTGGGGCTCTTTAGCTTGGAGAAACGACGGCTGATGGGGTGACATGATCAGGGTTTATAAGGTGATGCATGGGATAGAGCAGGTCGAGAAAGAGGGACTTTTCTCCCTTACTCACAATACAAGAACTGGTGGGCACTCCATGAAATTGTTGAGCAGTCGGGTTAGAACGGATAAAAGGAAGTACTACTTCACCCAAAGTGTGATTAACACATGGAATTCATTGCCACAGGAGGTGGTAGTGGCTACAAGCATGGACAGCTTCAAGAGGGAATTAGATAAACATGGAGCAGAAGTCCATCAGTGGCTATTAGCCACAAGGTACAGAGAGGGACTCTGGAGCAAGTTGGGCTCTATATTCTTGGTGCTTGGGCAGGGGGGCAACAGTGGGGGGGCTTCTAGTGTCCTGGCCGCACTGATGGATGGACCTCTCGATGGTCCCTGGTATTTCTTGCCACCGTGTGACACAGAGAGTGTTGGACTGGATGGGCCATTAGCCTGATCCTGCATTGGCTTCTCTGATGTTCTTATGGGAGGGAGGGGAGGGGATGGCGTGCCTGACTCCAGGCAGCAGGTGAGAGACGCCAGCTCGGAATGAATTTCTCCCTGCACACAGAAAGCTAGCCCAGCAGGGTAAAGAGGTTTTTGCACTCTCAGCCCTGATGCTTCTCTGTAGAGGGGGAGAATTCAGCAGAGGGAAGCCCCCCAAAACCTGTCCCTCCGACTGCAGTCTCAAGGGAAGCTGCCTTGAATCCATGTGTCAACAAATCCACGTGTGGACAACTGCAGCAAATTAAAACAGAACAACAACACCAAACCAAGACTGACTCACACGCCCCAGACCGGGGGAAGGGGAAACAGCTGCCACTGGGGTCGGTGTTCCCTCCCAGCTGAGGTAGTGTGAGCTAGGCTCACGGTCTCCCTCATGGATCACTGCCTTGTCGTGGCGAGGGGGCTTGCGTGGTTCGATGAGGCTGTGGGCTATGCCGTGGAGGGCCACCCAGGACGGACAGGCCACAGCAGAGAACTCAGACCAAGCGGGATCCCCTGGAGAAGGAAATGGCAACCCACTCCAGTATCTTTGCCAAGAAAACCCCATGGACAGTGACAAAAGGCTAAAAGATATGACGCCGGAAGATGAGCCCCTCAGGTCGGAAGGTGTCCAATATGCTACTGAGGAAGAGCAGAGGGCAAGTACGAGTAACCCCAGAAAGAGTGAAGCGGCTGGGCCAAAGCCGAAAGGACGCTCAGTTGTGGATGTGTCTGACGGTGAAAGGAAAGTTCGATGCTGCAAAGAACAATACTGCATAGGAACCTGGAATGTAAGGTCTATGAATCAAGGTAAGCTTGACGTGGTCAAAAATGAGATGGCAAGAATGAACATCGACATCTTGGGAATCAGTGAACTAAAGTGGACAGGAATGGGCGAATTTAACTCAGAAGACCATTATATCTACTACTGTGGCCAGGAATCCCGTAGAAAAAATGGTGTGGCCTTTATAGTCAACAAGAGAGTGAGAAAGGCAGTACTGGGATACAATCTCAAAAATGACAGAATGATCTCAGTCCGAATCCAAGGCAAACCATTCAATATCACAGTAATCCAAGTCTATGTCCCAACCACTGCTGCAGAAGAGGATGAAATGGACCAGTTCTATGAAGACCTACAACAGTTCATAGAACTAATACCAAAAAATGATGTCCTCATCATCATAGGGGACTGGAATGCTAAAGTAGAAAATCAAAAGGTAACCGGAATAACAGACAAGTTTGGCCTTGGAGAACAAAATGAAGCAGGGCAAAGGCTAACAGAGTTTTGTCAAGAGAACACGCTGGTCATAGCGAACACCCTTTTCCAACAACCTAAGAGGCGTCTCTACACATGGACATCACCAGATGGGCAACACCGAAATCAGATTGACTATATAATTTGCAGTCAAAGATGGAGAAGCTCTATCCAGTCAGTAAAAACAAGACCTGGAGCTGACTGTGGCTCAGATCATGAGCTACTCATTGCAAAATTCAGGCTTAAATTGAAGAAAGTTGGGAAAACCACAAGGCCATTCAGATTTGACCTAGATCGCATCCCCGATGAATATACAGTAGAGGTGAAGAATAGGTTTAAGGGACTAGATTTGATAGACAGAGTGCCTGAAGAACTATGGACAGAGGTCCGTGACATTGTAAAGGAGGCAGCACTCACCGCCATCCCAAAGAAAAAGAAATGCAAAAAAGCAAAGTGGCTGTCTGATGAGGCTTTACACATAGCAGAGGAAAGAAGGAAAGCTAAAGGCAACGGTGAAAAGGAAAGATTTGCCCAACTGAATGCAGATTTCCAGAGAACAGCAAGGAGAGATAAGGAGGCTTTCCTGAATGAACAATGCAAAGTAATAGAGGAAAACAACAGATTGGGAAGGACTAGAGATCTGTTCAAGAAAATTGGAGAAATCAAGGGAACGTTCCATGCAAAGCTGGCCATGATAAAGGACAAAAACGGTAGGGACCTAACAGAAGCAGAAGAGATTAGGAAAAGATGGCAAGAATACACAGAAGAACTATACAAGAAGGACCTCAATGTCCTTGACAACCACGATGGTATAATCACTGACCTCGAGCCAGACATCCTGGAAAGCGAAGTTAAATGGGCCTTAGAAAGCATTACTAACAACAAAGCTAGTGGAGGTGATGGTATCCCAGCTGAGTTATTCAAAGTCTTAAAAGAAGATGCTGTTAAAGTGCTGCACTCAATTTGCCAACAAATTTGGAAAACACAACAGTGGCCACAGGATTGGAAAAGGTCAGTTTACATTCCAATCCCAAAGAAGGGCAATGTCAAGGAATGTTCAAACTATCGCACAATTGCACTCATTTCACACGCTAGCAAGGTCATGCTCAAAATCCTACAAGCTAGGCTTCAACAGTACGTGGATAGAGAATTGCCAGAAGTACAAGCTGGGTTTCGAAGAGGTAGAGGAACGAGAGATCAAATTGCCAACATTCGCTGGATTATGGAGAAAGCAAGAGAGTACCAGAAAAACATCTACTTCTGCTTCATTGACTATGCTAAAGCCTTTGATTGTGTGGATCACAATAAATTATGGCAGGTTCTTAAAGAGATGGGAGTACCGGACCACCTCACATGTCTCCTGAGAAACCTGTATAAGGGTCAAGAAGCAACAGTTAGAACCGGATATGGAACAACTGATTGGTTTAGCATAGGAAAAGGAGTACGACAAGGATGTATATTGTCACCTTGCTTATTTAATTTATATGCAGAGTACATCATGCGAAATGCTGGCCTGGAGGAATCACAAGCTGGAGTTAAGATTGCTGGGGAAAAGATCAATAACCTCAGATATGCAGACGATACCACTCTGATGGCAGAAAGTGAAGAGGACCTAAAGAGCCTCTTGCTCAGGGTCAAAGAGGAGAGCGCAAAAGTGGGCTTGAAGCTCAACATCAAAAAAACTAAGATCATGGCATCTGGCCCCATCACTCCTTGGCAAATAGAAGGGGAAGTCGTAGAAGTAGTGACAGACTTCACGTTCCTAGGATCCCAGATCACTGCAGATGGTGACTGCAGCCATGAAATTAAAAGACGCCTGCTCCTTGGGAGGAAAGCGATGGCAAACCTAAACAGTATGATAAAAAGCAGAGACATCACCTTGCCAACAAAAGTCCGCATGGTCAAAGCAATGGTATTCCCCGTAGTAATGTATGGCTGCGAGAGTTGGACTATAAGGAAGGCCGAGCGCCGAAGAATAGATTCTTTTGAACTATGGTGCTGGAGAAGACTCTTGAGAGTCCCTTGGACTGCAAGGAGATCAAATCAGTCAATCCTAAAAGAAATCAACCCTGATTGTTCCTTGGAAGGCCAGATCCTGAAGCTGAAGCTCAAATACTTTGGCCACCAAATGAGAAGGGAGCATTCACTGGAGAAGACCCTGATGCTGGGAAAGATTGAAGGTCAAAGAAGAAGGGGACGGCAAAGGATGAGATGGTTAGACAGTGTCATCGATGCAACGAACATGAAATTGAGCAAACTTCAGCGGACAGCGGAAGACAGGAGGGCCTGGCGTAATCTGGTCCATGGGGTCGCGAAGAGTCGGAATCGACTGTGCGACTGAACAACAAAGGCTCACGGTGTCTTAGCCTCCGGCTCACACGTTTTTCTTTTCTCAGCTCAGGAAGGAAGGCTCCAGAGCAAAGTGATTCATGCAGGGGCCAAATCGCCCGCTCACAACTTTTAATGCCGGGAGCTCAGAAGGTAGAATTCTGGCTCACGAGACTCCGCAGCTGAGAGGGAGCATTGAGTCGGGTGGAGGGGAGGGGATTCGATCTGGCAGCCCCTCCCGCCTTCCTGGGGACACCCAACCTCACCCCAAAGCAGCTTCAGGCAAGAAGGTCTCAGAGAGGCGGTGGGGGAGGGGGAGTCCGGCAGGGGCCCAAGCGCTGCAGCAGGGGGGCTGGGAAAGGGCAGGGAGGAAGGATGCATCCCCCCCCCCAAAGCATCCAACCTGGAGCAAATCACAGAAGAACAGAAGAGGAGCCAGTGCTGGATCAGGCCAACCCCTCCAGTCCAAGGCTCTCTCCTCCCGCCCCCCCCCGGGTCCCCCCCTCCCCCCTCTCCCACATTGCAGCCCCCCGCCCCGTGGAGCTCACCAGGGTCCCTCCAGCCCCCCCCAGCAGAAGCGCCGCCTTGCAAAAGCGGAGGAGGAGGAGGAGGAGGAGGAGGAGGAAATGCGCCCCCCCATGCAACTCCACCTCCCCCCCCCCCCCATGTGCCTCTCTGGGACTGCGGATCTCGCTCTCTTTAACCCTTCAGGGAGGCGGTGCTCGTTTTGCAAAGTGGAAAAGAGGGAGGGCGGGGGGGACTCGTGCATGAGGCGGCACTCGGCGTCCCTTGCCGGAAAGCCAGTCGAATCCGACTCTAGGGGCGCGGCCCTCATCTCCCGTTTCCCAGCCGAAGAGCCAGCGCTGTCCGAAGACGTTCCCGTGGCCGTGGGCATGACTCGACGCCGAGGCGCAGGGGACGCGCTTCCTTTCCCACCAGCGTTCCCTCTTAGCTGAGTTTCTTTAGCCTTTGGCTCACACATTTTCGTCTTAGCTCGGGAAGGGAGGGCAGCAGGCAAAACGCCGGCTCGCAAGTCTGATGCCCAGGGGCTCCCAGAGTAGAATTCTTGCTCGGAAGACTCCGCAGCTGAGAGGGAGCGCCGCTTCCTTCGCCCCGAAGTGGGGGTCCCGATTCCTCTGCCTGCCATTTCTTGCTTTCAGACTTCCAGGCTGGCAGGAGCCGGGCCGGAGACGGGAGCTCCCTCCTTCGTGCAGCACTCGGGTCTCGAACTGCCCAGCTACGGACCTCCCGGTCTGCGGCTCAGCGTCTTAACCCCTGGAGCCACCGCAGCTCCCAGCGGGGTCTGGGTAGAAGTCGGATCTAAATGATTTTTACCTTTTTCCCAAAGAAGCCCGCAGCGTCCTGGGGGGGAAAGGGGGGGGATATATTTGCATTTCTTTTCTTGTTTTTGTGGAGGGGGGATATATTTGCATATTTTTGCATTTGTATTTTTTTTTTGGGGGGGGGGGCATCTGTTTGCATTTTTAGGCCGGCCCGCGTCTTTGGGCGCCTCTCGCTGCCCCGTCCGAGGTGCCCTTCCCGTCCTGCTTATGGGATGCCCCCCCGCTCCGCTCTGAAAGGGTTAAAGCCGCCGAGCCGGTTTGCGGGAGGGGCCGAGCGGGGGGGGAGGGGAGCCCTGGGGGGGGAGGCGCAGGAGGGGTTTGCTCTCTGCAAAAAGGCGAAGCCGACAGACGCTCCGGAGCAATATCTTGGAAAGGACATTGTAGAACTCCGGCGCTTCTACTCACCCCCTTCGGGTGCAAAAGGGAGTCCGGAAAGGCGGGGCGTGGGGTTGCCAGGCTCCAGGTGGGGCCTGGGGATCTCCCGCTTTCACCACTGAGCTCCAGCTGACAGAGACCGGCTCCCCTGGGAGGGAAAACCCACACCCAAGAGAGAGGCCACCAGGATGGAAGCGGAGGAGACGCAGACAGCCAGGATGTATTATGATGCCAAAGAAAAAGTCTCCAAGGACCAGGAATTTCTTTTCCCAATAGTCAGTTTACTGGCAGCAATTCAGACGCCACCAACACCCACCAACCATGCAAATAATGTGTTGTTTGGTATAACTTTGTCAAAGTGGGTGGCGTTGAAATAGCTATGTGATATTAATCCATTTGGCGAACACGCCATTCACAGCCCAGAGTCAGGCTCATCCGATCCATGAGTGTCACACAAAGTCATCTGGGGGCATCTGGGGGGCTTGATTTTTGAGGCAGAGGTAGAGCCAGTTTGCTGTGAGAACCAGTTTGGTGTAGTGGTGAGGAGTGCGGAGTCTAATCTGGGAGAACCGGGTTTGATTCCCCCACTCCTCCCCTTGCACCTGCTGGATGACCTCCAGCAAGCCATAGCTCTGGCACAGCTGTTCTTGAAAAAGGGCAGTTTCTGTCAGAGCTCTCTCAGCCCCACCTATCTCACAGGGGGTGTCTGTGGTGGGGAGGGGAAGGGAAAGGAGTTTGTAAGCCACTCTGAGACTCCTCTGGGAGTGAAGGATGGGGTATAAATTCAACCTCTTCTTCTTCTTCTCTTCTCCAAATTTGCAGCATACCTGCTGGTGATTCTCCTCAAACCCCCCACCCACCAAGTTCCAAAAGTGTTGGACCAGGGGGTCCAATTCTATGGGTCCCAGAAGGATGTACCCTCATCCTCCATTGTTTCCAGTGGAGGGGAAAGTGCTTGTGAGCTGGAAGCCAAAATCCTTGAGCAGCAAGACAAAATTCTGTGCTCTAGCTCCCCCTAGCGTAGCTTAGAGGCAACACAGCATCTTGACATGACCCTAGCCTCAAAGGGAGGAAGTTGTGAGGTTTATAAGATTAGGCAGGGGATGGAGAGAGTTGACAGACCTGTAAGTCCCAGTGCCGGGAGGCAGGATCAAGGGACCACCTCTGCCTCAGAGCCCTCATTGGCCGAAGACCTCAGGTGCAGCCACTCACCTCATTGGCGAGGTGGTCGCTATGGTTGGCCTCCCTCGCGGAGGACGTGGCTTTTTGCTGGCTGCAGCAACACCGGGCTCCCTGGCACTCTGCCCCCTCGCAAGGGACTGCGAGTCTTGCCCACCAGGCACCACTCCGCCCTGGTAATGGTCGAGGCTCCCCTCGCAGGTCAAGGCAGCTTACAATTATGGTGAAGCATTTCCAGTTGAAACCCAAGATACAGTGGCAAGCCTCGTCTCTCGCCCCTCACTCCCTGAAGAGAGGCCTGGAACTCCACCCCCCATAAACGCCCTGGCGAACCAGGAGAGCTTGTTTTGCACGACCTCTTTGCGAAGCTGACCCAGAAGACCTCAGTGCGGGAGAGACACCGTCCACTTCCCAGCCAGGACGCGGCAGGGTGGTGCTTTCGTTAAGCTCTGCCAGGCTCCTTTCTGTTTCAGCCAAGCGGTCTGCCCTGAGGTTCAGCGTTAAAGGACAGGCCATTATGCGAAGGCAACGGGGTGTTTTGGGTTTTCCCCTCTCCACTGTATTATATTTGGCAACAGACGTTATCCACCCACTGCTAAAACAGCCAGAACCTAGCAGGGAAAAATTGATCCCAGAGCAGCTCTTTCCCTTCCAAATAACTGCTGGCTGCCCGGGTCCATCAAGAAGAGTTCAGGGCGGAGACGCTCCAGCAGGGAGGGGGGGACTCTTTAAATCAGTGGCCCCCCCTTCAGATCACTGCCTGGCCAGGACTGGAGCCCTCCTGCTGTGACGCCCCAGAGAGGCCAAAGAGGGACTGCAGCCCTCCATTGACTCTTACTTAGAACGGGGAATTTTGGTTCCTGCCTGGTCTGGTTGCGGTGCTCTGGTGTTGCTGGCCAAGAAACCAAAGAGGGACCCTAACGGAGAAGCGGTCTGGAGTTGCATTCAGGACCTGCATCCCATAAATGCACACGTGCAGCTGTTGCTGTAGATCTCCAAAGCTCAGAAGGTGGTGTTGAAGCACCATCCGGCAGTCATGTTGTGGGCTGACCCAATATGAGGCTGTTTTGCTGACTTCTGAAAAGGGGAGATGGGAGTGGTGGTCCACCCTGAATCCAGCGACCCTTCTAATGACTCAGTCTGTGAAAGTTTTCATGACTGTTTGCTTGGAGTTCAAGAAGTTTCAACCAGCCTCTGAGAGCTTAAAGATGTTCCACTGAAAAATCAAGAGTACATCCTTTCTGTGGCTGGGTAACAAATATGAGGAACACGCATATTGGATGGGGGATACACTTCTGAGTAGCAGTGTGTGTGAACAAGATCTTGGGGTAAGGGTGGGCCAAAAGTTAAATATGAGCAGCCAGTGTGATGCAGCGACAAAAAAGGCTAATGCAGTCTTGGGGTGTATCAACAGAGGCATAACATCCAGATCGCAAGATATCAAAGTCCCTGTCATGACACCAGCAGGTTGCCACCTTCTGCTGCCACCACTCTGGACTTAGGGTCCCCTCGGGAAGGTTCAGAGTTCCCTCCCAAGCAAAAACAAAATGCCCCTTTTGAGCTGAGAAACATAGGCGTGATGACCAGGCAGAGAACATTAAACAAATGGTTTATTAATCTAGTATTGGGGGAAGGGAAACACGTCAAGGAGCTTTAAAATACATCACAGTGTTCAAAGGCAAAATAAACAAATCTAACAGGACTACCTATTTCTTCTAAACTGGTTACTCCTTCAAGGCCCACAGCCCTCTTCTACCAGGCCTCCTGCCTGTACTCACTCTGTCCCAAGTGAGGGATCTTTCTCTCAGACCAGACTCTGTGTGGCAAGACCGCAGTAGAGAAAGAACTCAGTTTCACTTCACAAAGCTTCAGTCCCAATTTCCTCACATAATCCCTGTACACCGATTGGTTACAACCCTTGTTAAGCATTATGGGGATTGTAGGCTGTCTGCTTTCCACTCCCACACAAGTCTGTCCTGGGCCTAGGCCTCGAGGCACTGTCTCCCAGTCCTACACAGATCATAACAGTCCCACTGCACACTGCATGGGTCAGGCCACACCTGGAGTCTTGTGTGCAGTTCTGGAGGCCTCACTTCATAAAGGATGTGGACAGAACGGAGCGGGTGCAGAGGAGAGCGATGAGGATGATCGGGGGGCTGGAGACCAAGAGGCCCTGAGAGGGAAGGCTGAGGGACTTCGTGGGAATGTTCAGTCTGGAGAAGAGGGGGCTGAGGGGGGGACAGGATGGTTCCCTTGGAGTAGCTGAAGGGCTGTATCACTTGGAGGAGGGCAGGGAGCTTTTCCTCTTGGCAGCAGAGGAGAGGACTCGCAAGAATGGGTTTACATTAAGGGCTGGGAGGTTCCAGCTGGATCTCAGGGAAAACTTTTAAAAATTATAGTACATCGTTTCACTTTAAGCCTTACATACAAACAATTTTCTCAGTGCAAGTAACTAAAAAGTCCATTTTCTTTGTTAGCGTCTATATTTCTTATAATTTTCTTGCTGTTCCAGTCTTTATTAATCAAGGTATATTAGTCTAGCTATTGTACCGACGGTAGAATCTTGACCACGTACTCTGAAATGTGGACTCTGTATGTCCCCTGAACAATGAAGCCAATTTATCCATTTCTGCCGCCTCCAAAAGCTTATTGACACTTTCTTGTTTCGATGGGACCTCCAGGACTTTCCAATATTTAGCATACAGAATTCTAGCAGTTGTTCTTATACAGACAATAAGGTAACGATCATCATTTTTACATTAATCGGGAAGAATATTTAGCAGTTGAGCGACCGTGGAGTAAGCAGCCTGGGGAGGTGGTGAGCTCCCGTTTTTCCCTGGCAGCCTTTAAACAGCGGCTGGACAAACCCTGGTCAGGGATGCTTTAGGCTGATCTGACATTGAGCCGGGAGGGTTGGGCTAGACGGCCTCTGTAGGGCCCATTCCAGCTCTGTGATTCTACGATTCCCTAAGCGTTTTCTCGGTTTAGTTCTTTCTCTGTTTGTAGTGCTGTCTCGCTGTTTTATCCTTAAAAGCGAATAAAATCTTTCTTTTTTTAAAAAAAAATTGGTTTTGAGGACATTGCAACAAAGTTTGAGCCCAATGGCACCTTCACGACAAAGTTTCATTCCGGGTATAAGCTTCCGAAGAAGAGCTTTTAGCCAGAATAAAACTTGGTGGGTTGTCCAGGTGCCACTGGACTGAGGGGCCATCCTGTGGGCAGGTCAGAGAGTTGGGAGGAAGCATCACTGGCAGCCGGGTGAACTCGCTTCTGCCGCAAGAACGCTGGATCTTGTCTATAACCCCCAGTCTCTTCACGGAGTCAGCGAGGGTCCGCCGAACACCGTCAGAAGTGGGGGGCACACTGTCCCTCAAGACCCCCACCTTCCCAACCAACACCACTTCTGTTGAGGTTTATAAGATTATGCATGGGATTGAGCAGGTTGAGAAAGAAGTACTTTTCTCCCTTTCTCACAATACAAGAACTCGTGGGCACTCCATGAAATTGCTGAGCAGTCGGGTTAGAACAGATAAAAGGAAGTCCTTCTTCACCCAAAGAGTGATTAACACATGGAATTCACTGCCACAGGAGGTGGTGGCAGCTACAAGCATGGACAAACATACATCAAAACCTAAGTTATTATACCTCCTTTCACCCCCCTTTATGGCTTCCCACAGTGCTCCAACCTCCAGCCCAAAACTTATATCTTCTTCCTCCCTCCTTTTCTCATTGATCATTTCTACAGGTAACGTATCTTCCAACTGTTATTCTTATATATTTATCTCCCTTTTCTACTTTCCTTAATTTTCAATAGTTATCAAAGCAAAGCAAATTGTCCTTTACATCCCAGTATTTCTCTAGATAGTCTTTAAAATCTTTCCAGTCTGCAAAAAATTCTTCTGCCTCCAAGTTCTTAAGCTTCCTTGTCATTTTGTCCATTTCAACCATAGAAAGTAATTTCTTTATCCATTCCCCAATTTCTTGTTTCCTTGTCTTGTTTCCAATATTGAGCATATATCATTCTGGCTGTAGTGAGCATGTACCACATCAATGTTCTTTTTGCCATATTTACATCTTCCAGTTTGAGCCGCAAAAGTAGTATTTCCGGTTCTTTCTTAAAACTACCTTTCAAAATTTTTTCCATTTCTGCATGTATCTCAGCCCAAAACATTTTTGCTTTGTCACATGTCCACCACATATGATAAAACGAGCCCTCCACTTTTTTACACTTCCAACATTTGTTTGACATGTTACTATTCATATTTGCAATCTTTTTTAGGCGTCATATACCATCTATACATCATCTTATAGCAATTTTCTTTTAAATTATTACATGTTGATATTTTCACTGCATTTTTCCATAAAAATTCCCAAGAAGACATAGATATTTCTTTGTTCATATTAATCACCCGATTTCCCCCGTGTTGTCTTGATTCTCAAAATACAGGATCGAGACGACGCGGGGGAAATCTGGGAAAGCTGCAGGTCAAAATGTGGCCGCGCAGCAAATAGTGGGAAATTGACGCATACTATCGGGGGAAAGGGAAGAGCGAGCACAGAGCAGCAGCTTGTGGGAAATCGGTGAGTATTTATGAGGTTCCTCACCTGGGTGGATCCCACAGTGGTAAAGGAGATATGGACTAGTCTCAAATCTTCTTCCACTCTCAGAAGACATCCTTTCTTCTTTGGGCTGTATCAACAGAAGTAGAGTATCCAGATCATGTGAACTGATGGTACCACTTTACTCCGCTCTGGTTATACCTCACCTAGAGTGTTGTGTTCAGTTTTGGCATCACAATTTAAGAAAGATACAGACAAGCTGGAATGTGCCCAGAGGAGGGGACCGAACATCGCGAGGGGTCTGGAGACCAAGTCCCATGAGGAAAGGTTGAAGGAGCTGGGTATGTTTAGCCTGGAGAGATGACTGAGAGGTGATATGATCACCATCTCCAAGTACTTGAAGGGCTGTCATCTAGGGGATGGTGCAGAGTTGTTTTCTGTAGCCCCAGAAGGTTGGACCAGAACCAACAGGTTGAAATTACATCAGAAAAGCTTTCAACTAAACATTAGGAAGAACTTCCTGACAGTCAGAGCGGTTCCTCAGTGGAACAGGCTTCCTCGGGAGGTGGTGGGCTCTCCCCTTTGGAGTTTTTCAAACTGAGGCTAGCTGGCCACCTGAAAGCCATGCTGACTCTGTGAACTTAGCCAGATCATGAGAGGGAGGGCAGGAAGGGCTGCCTCAGTGCTGAGACCTTGTGGCCCTTTCTTACACGCCCAGGGAAATGCTTATTGCCACTTTGGGGGTCAGGAAGCCATTTTTCTCCAGACCAGTTTAGCCAGGGATTCTGGACGTTTGTTGTCACCTTCTGGGCATGGAGCAGGGGGTCACTGCGGGTGTGGAGGGGGAGGTATTTGTGAATTCCCTGCCTTGTGCAGGGGGTTGGACTAGATGACCCTGGAGGTCCCTTCCAACTCTATGATTCTTCCCTATGAGATCTGTTTGAGCTCCTCAGTCCCAATATCTCTATCACTTACAGAGAGAGGTGGTGGAGGCGAGGGCGAATCGTAAAACGTAGAGACATCACCCTACCCACAAAAGTCTGTATGGTCAAAGCAAGGGTATTCCCAGTAGTACTGTATGGCTGTGAGAGTTGGACCATAAGGAAGGCCGAGCACCAAATAATAGATTCTTTTGAATCATGGTGCTGGAGAAGACTCTTGAGAGGGAGTCCCTTGGACTGCAAGGAGATCAAAGCAGTCAGTCCTGAAAGAAATCAACCCTGGCTGTTCCCTGGAAGGCCGGATATTGAAGCTGAAGCACAAATACTTTGGCCACCCAATGAGAAGGGAGCCCTCCCTGGAGAAGACCCTGATGATGCTGGGAAAGACTGAAGGGGACGGCCAAGGATGAGATGGTCAGACAGTGTCATCGATGCAATGAACATGAAACTGAGCAAACACCGGAGCACGACGGAAGACAGGAGGGCCTGGCGTGATGTGCTCCACGGAGTCGCAAAGAGTTGGACTCGACTGTGCTGCTGAACAAGAACAACAACAACAAAGCTCTTACCACACTTTCTGAGTATTTATAACATTTCTTCCCTGTTAGCATAATGTTTCTGTGTAGATTCAAGCTTCTTCAGGGCTGTTTTTGTAGCAGGAACTCCTTTGCATATTAGACCACGTACCCCTGATGTAACCAATCCTCCAAGAGCTTACAATATCCCCTGTAGGAACAGCTCAGTAAGCGCTTGGAAGATTGGCTACATTAGGGTGTGTGTCACCTAATAAGCAAAGGAGTTCCTGGTACAAAAAGAGCCCAGAGCTTCTTACACCAGTTAATATCTTTTCAATGCTTTCTATAGTCTGTGGTTGTCTTTTAGGCGTGAAATAGGAGAAGCGCTCTTTATGGCTAAGCAGTTACATTGTTTCTCCTTGTGTGGGTTCTTTGATGCTGTTGAAGACTGCCACTCTGACTGAATCTCTTTCCACACTCTGAGCATTCAAAAGGTTTCTCCCCTGTATGGGTTCTCAGGTGCTGCTGAAGATTGCCACTCTGACTGAATCTCTTTCCACACTCTGAGCATTCAAAAGGTTTTTCCCGTGTGTGGGTTCTCTGATGCAGCTGAAGATTGCCACTCCAGCGGAATCTCTTTCCACACTCTGAACATTCAAAAGGTTTCTCCCCTGTGTGGTTTCTCTGATGATCTTGAAGATGGCCACTCCGGCGGAATCTCTTTCCACACTCTGAGCATTCAAAAGGTTTCTCCCCTGTGTGGGTTCTCTGATGCTCTTTAAGATAGCTACTGAGACTGAATCTCTTTCCACACACTGAACATTCAAAAGGTTTCTCCCCTGTGTGGGTTCTCTGATGCTCGTGAAGATAGCCACTCTGACTGAATCTCTTTCCACACTCTGAGCAGTCAAAAGGTTTCTCCCCTGTGTGAGTTTTCTGATGCTCTTTAAGATGACCACTCTGACTGAATCTCTTTCCACACTCTGAGCATTCAAAAGGTTTTTCCCGTGTGTGGGTTCTCTGATGCAGCTGAAGATTTCCACTCCGGCGGAATCTCTTTCCACACTCTGAGCATTCAAAAGGTTTCTCCCCTGTGTGGGTTCTCTGATGCAGCTGAAGATAGCCAGTCACACTGAATCCCTTTCCACACTCTGAGCATTCAAAAGGTTTCTCCCTTGTGTGGGTTCTCTGATGCTCTTGAAGACTGCCACTCCAACTGAATCTCTTTCCACATTCTGAGCATTCAAAAGGTTTCTCCCTTGTGTGGGTTCTCTGATGCTCTTGAAGATGGCCACTCTGGCCGAATCTCTTTCCACAATCTGAGCATTCAAAAGGTTTCTCCCCTGTGTGGGTTCTCTGATGCGTTTGAAGATTGCTACTGCCATTGAATCTCTTTCCACACTCTAAGCATTCAAAAGGTTTCTCACCTGTGTGGGTTCTCTGATGCTCTTGAAGATGGCCACTCCGACTGAATCTCTTTCCACAATCTGAACATTCAAAAGGTTTCTCCCCTGTGTGGGTTCTTTGATGCATCTGAAGATGGCCACTCTGACTGAATCTCTTTCCACACTCTAAGCATTCAAAAGGTTTCTCCCCTGTGTGGGTTCTCTGATGCAGCTGAAGGTGGCCACTCTGACTGAATCTCTTTCCACACACTGAACATTCAAAAGGTTTCTCCCCTGTGTGGGTTTTCTGATGCTCGTGAAGATAGCCACTCTGACTGAATCTCTTTCCACACTCTGAGCATTCAAAAGGTTTCTCCCCTGTGTGGGTTCTCTGATGCTTTAGAAGATTGAAACTCTGACTGAATCTCTTTCCACACTCTGAGCATTCAAAAGGTTTCTCCCCTGTATGGGTTCTTTGGTGCTTCTGAAGAGAGCCACTCTCTCTGAATCTCTTTCCACACTCTGAGCATTCAAAAGGTTTCTCCCCCGTGTGGGTTCTCTGATGCTGTTGAAGATGGCCACTTCGACTGAATCTCTTTCCACACACTGAACATTCAAACCGTTTCTTGACTCTGTGTAGTCTCTGGTGTAGAAAGAGCTGTGAGCTATTTCTGAAGTATTTTTCACACCAAATGCATTTACTTGTCTTCATTATCCTGTGCTTTGGAATATGTACGTTATGCTGTCTTCTATCTCTCTTCTCAACCACATGACTGCCTTTCTTTCTCATCGGTCTGCCTCGATTCCTGACATTGTCTTTCAAGACTTCACTTTTAACTTTATGTGGCGTTTGTTCATGAACTTCCTCATCCTCTACCTTCTTCTGATCATCCTCTGCTGGAATAAAGACAGAGAGCACCTGAGAAGGCTGCTAAGGTTCAAAGGCATCTATGTAAGTGCGGTAGATGAGAATTGAGGGCCCTTTAAGAACATAATAACATAAGAGAAGCCAATGCTGGATTAGGCCAGTGACCCATCCAGTCCAACAGTCTGTCACACAGTGGCCAAAAACACCAGGTGTCATCAGGAGGTCCACCAGTGGGACCAGGACACTAGAAGCCCTCCCACTTTTGATCCCCCCCCAAGCACCAAGAATACAGAGCGTCCCTTGCCCCAGACCGAGGACTCCTATTTATACCTTGTGGCTAATAGCCACTGATGAACCCCTCCTCTATAGGTTTACTCTTTGGCCTTGTCCACCTTGGCTGATCTTAACCACCATACAAAACGTTGCTCAGAAGTGCATTAGAAATCCCCCATGGCCCTTCCTTGACCTTCTCCCATTACCTAACTGTGAAGGATACTCACTCTCAGGCTGTTCACTCGGGAAGGAAATATGGCCTTGGGATCCCCTTGAGGAATTCTTCAGCCTTTCTTTAGATGCAAGGCCGTTGTCGATCTCCACCGTAGTCTCTCTTATACTCCTGCCTTCATTCGGAGAGAGACAGAGAGAAAGTGATCACTCTTATATGGGTCAAGATCAAAGCCCACAATCCCGACCAGTATAAGGGGGGAATAGATCTGTGTGGCAAAGCATCCTAGTTCCCCCAGGGGATTTCTGTCATTATTAAGTGGCCAACTCTGAGTTGCAGGTGTTTGTGACTTGAGTCTTACTGTGGCTAACATCCTTCTCTTTTTCAAGGTTGGCTGAAGAATGCGGTCACTGGTCAACAGTAACTGGTTAACCGTGAGAACCTGTTATCCGGTTGTGTAGCCAGGAGGGCGGGGGGATTAGGAGGGTGCTGACTGCCTCTGGAAAATTCCATCAAGGAGGACCCTTGATTGGGTCATTAGGACCACCTGACCCTAGGAGGCAGAAAGTGTCATACCTGTTGATACAAGAGGGAAGCCGGGCTAAATTCACACTCATGCCATATTAGTAGGTCTTGATATTTTCTTGCTGCAACATGATGAATAGTTTTCTGTAGAGCAACTTAGGCTACGGCTGGAATATTCACGCTGCAGCAAGAGGTGCCATCGAATACAAAGTGCTGCACGTGTCAGAGAGGACAGTTTGCTGCTTTCCTTGTTTTCCTGTTGCTGAGCTGCGTGTTTAGTGAGGTTTTGTTTTTAAATCCATAATAAACCTTTATATATCTAAAAAGGGGTCTGTAGTCTCTCTTCTCATGAACCCACTGAACTGGGAGCTGCTCAGGTACCAAACAGTGGAGACCCAGGGTGGACCCAGTCTTCGGTTCTTGACAGGATCGTCTGCAGATCACGGGCAGAGCGGATGTCTGTGATCCCATTCAGGGGGAAGGGTGTCTCGTAAAGGTTGGCACCAGTGAAATGGGGATCCGGCCCCTTCCAGAGCCTTCCTGAGGGCCTCTCATCCCCCCCGTTTTGCCTCAGGCCGGGACACCTTCTCTGGTTCGGGCGATGGCCACAACACTGGGCTCTGTTGCCCCTGGGCAAGAACACAGCCAGGCACACAGGAACCTGCCTTCCTCTGAATCAGACAACTGGGTCCATTGAAGTCAGTGATCGCCTACTCAGTCCGGCAGCCGCTCTCCAGGGTCTCAGGCAGAGGTCTTTCACATCACCTCCTACCTGGTCCCTTTTCCTGGAAATGCTGGGGATTGAACCTGGGACCTTCTCCATGCAAAGCAAATGCTCTACAAGGGAGCCACAGACCCCCTCCCCAGTAGCACGACAGGCCTCAAAACTGTGAATGGCTATTCAGTATTTTGATTCATTCCTCCTCATGATGGCAGGAATCTGCACCGTTGGCACCAAGGAAAGACCCTTACCCAGAAAGGCCACATTCTCGTAGTTCTCCAGCATGACTTCCCTGTACAGAGCTCTTTGTCCCGGATCCAGCAGGGCCCATTCAGCCTCGGTGAAATCGATGGACACCTCCTCGAAGGAAAAGGGACCCTGAAAGAAAAAGCCGATTCCCTCCTCAGAGGTCACGCCAGACTGGAAGGAAGGAGGCTGGGAAGGGACGGGATGTGTGGCTTGGGATGGGTAAAGGGAACAGCGTAGAGGTGTGCAGAAAAACACTGATGCCGGCATTTTTCGGCTTCAGGTAGATCACACCTAAAAAATACCGGTAAATGCCGAATATCCCCAGTCCAATACCGGTAAAGTATTTGGATTGGGGAAGTAGTCAGTATTCCCGATTTTTTGGGGGTCTGATACACACTACCAGAGGGAAAGGAGGGATGTTACAATGTTGTCCTTCCCTCATGCAGCCCCTAGATTTCCTTGTCAATTTCACTCCCTGCCGGTCAGCTGAGAGGGTAATTGACAAGGGAAGGCCTCTGCTGTGAGCCTTCCCTCCTCTAGCTGACATGGGGTCAGCAGGCAGCCGAGACATGTTGAAAATGCATTTCTTTCCCTTCCCCAGATGTAAACATGCCCCCTCCGCATTTCCCTGAGTTCCTCCGCAAAGCAGAGAGGCTCAGGGAAGGAAGGGGGCATTGTCTGCCTGCCATTTCTTTCCCCAGCCAACCCGCCATAGTGGGCTGGCTGTGGAAGCAAAGGGCAGGCATGTTTAAAATTCCTTTCTTTACCTCTTCGATGTCAGTATAGCTTTTTCAGTTTAGAAAAATGAACCCTAAAAGAAAAGCCGCATAATTTCGGATTTTTCGGGTTCTGCTATACTGGTTGCCGAATACATATCAAAATGCACACCCGTAGAACAACGTTCAGAGGATCTCTCGCCCGGACACCTTGCAGAAACTGCAGGAGCAACTGCTCCCCTAAGAAAGGAGAAGGGACCCGGGCTGTCCCCCCTGCTCATCTCAATGTGCCCTCGGGCATTTCTGTGTAACAGCCGGGATTGGCTGAGGCCTCTCTCTTTGGTTCCTCTCCCATAAGGCTTTGCAGGCTTAGCTACGGTCGTTTCTCAAGCCTCTCTTGGGTAACCATATGATGTCAAAATCCAAAGATGTTTTGAGACCAGCCGTGTTATTTACTCGAACAGTGATTCTTGACATTAGATAAAGTTTCCACAATTTAGTGTACCAATGTTGTCTTTTTGGACTGTCTGCATTTTTCCAAGACAGCGCTATCGTGCTCTTAGCAGCCGCTAGTAATATCGACATGCGGACAAGCAGTATCTCGGGAACTTACAGTAGATTTGCCATTTGTTTAAAAGTACATGCTCCACAGAAAGATGCAATTGGTAACCAGTTATGGTCTCAATCTGTTGAAGGCTGTCCAGCCAGAAGGGCTGTAGAACGGGGCAGTCAAACCAACAATGTGAATATGAGCCTCTCGCTACACATTTTCGCCAACAAAGTGGCGGAGCTGATGAAGTCATCTGTGCTACTTTCTGAGGTGTAAGATACCAGAAATGCAAAATTTTAAAAGATTGTAGATTTATTTCAACTATGTTAGTGCTAAAGGCAAAGTTCTTCCAAATCTGTTCCCACTCCTCTGCGGTTAATGTAGTGTTACAAGTAGAACGCCAGCGTTTTTGAGAGGAGAGAAGCTGGTAGGCATCTAATCGTGAGAGGACTTTATATATGTTCGCAACTGTATGCCCTTTATTCTTCTGCATAGTATCATATACTAGTTCAAAGCCTGTCATAGGACATTTCAATATGTCCACAATAGAAGGTTTTTAGCTTCTTGACCTGCAACATACTTGCTGAACCAGACATCTGTGCTTCGAATAAAGTCTACACAGAACATCCTTGACGGTCTAACTAGGGTATGAGCTCAAGGTGAAAACTGTTGTCTTTATTTTGATACTCTTCTGCTAAATGTTAGCCTTCGCCCATGTGGGCTGGACCGATGGGTACTGAGGGTCTAAACTGGTGAAGACTTCTTTGCTCTGGGCTGGTTTTCAATCAGCTCTCTGCGAGCTCTTGTTGACTAGACGGGGGCGCTCCGTATTTCACACTAGTGCACTAGGTTTGTGTTGAAGTATTCTGTGCTGAATATGGAAATGTTATGTGTTTATTCTAAAAGACCTGTAAGTGCTAAACGATGGTCCCTCTAAGCTGTGGAGTCGGGTGAGCAAAACTTCTACTTTGTGAGCTACTGGCATTAAAGTTGTGAGTGAGCGATTTGGCTACTGCACAAATTAGCTTGTTCTGGAGTCATCTTTCCTGAGCTAAGACAAAAACATGTGAGCCGAGAGCTGAAAAACTGTGAGCTAGCTCATACTAACTCAGCTTAGAGGGAACGCTGGTGCTAAAGTTCTTTCTGGCCTTCGGAAGCTTATCTTGTTAATAACCCGGGAGGGTTTTTTTAGAACTACGGTCTCTCTGTATGGATTCCGTCACTCCCCTTGCCAGTCTCCACCCAGCTGATAAAAGAGCTAAAGGGGAATGGGAGGGTCCTAGGGAAACAGTTCGGGGGTCCCAGAATATCGTACCACTCACCTCTCCTACCTGGACTGGAGGTACGGCAGCCGTTTCCACACCTCTGAAAAGATGTCGGCTCAACAGCATCTCTTCACTGCCTGTTCCTGAGACAAAGAAGGAAGGAAGGGCGTTTGCTTGCTTGTTCCCTGCTTCACACACACACCCTGCCCGGGGTTGTGAAACTTTGCCCTGCGTACACTCAACGCACTTTTATATACTTCTTACCGAATTCTAGGAGAGGCAAAAGAGAAGTACACAGTACCTATGAGCCTCAGGGATTATAAATGCGGCTAACACCTTTCAGACTCCTGTGAGACCCGTGTTTGCTCTGCAGGGAGGGAAAGATGTTGCATGACACGCCACCGTCCCATTCGGACCAGACGTGACTCAAGCACATCTGGAGACTTGAGGGGAGTATGAGTGAGTTTCCAAAGTGTCTCTTGGCAGGCTCACTTCCCCAACCAGGTTTTCAGCCAGATGCAACATCAGCAGGACACCACACCTGCCCCAAAGCCCCTCCCAAAGCTCCTGGGGGGCCAGTCCACCGCCTGCCATCTGCCCCCCCCCAGGACAGTTACCCACTGCAGCCTGCCAGAGGCCCCTTGAAGCACAGGCACAGAAGCCAAATTTCCCCAATATTATTGGCACCCCGAGGAACTGGTTTTCAGAGCTCTGCTGCCCCAGAAGGTAGAGGCTTCCTTTAGCCACCAGGCTCAATAGATCTTCCCAGGTTTATCTAGCTCTCCATATGGAACATATGGAATTCACTGTCACAGGAGGTCATGGCAGCTGCAAGCATGGACAGTTTCAAGAGGGAATTAGATAAACATATGGAGCAGAAGTCCATCAGTGGCTATTAGCCACAGGGTATAGATGGGAACTCTCAGTCTGGGGCAGGTGATGCACTCTATTCTTGGTGCTGGAGGGGGCAGCAGCGGGAGGGCTTCTAGTGTCCTCGCCCCACTGCTGGACCTCCTGATGGCCCCTGGTATATTTTGGCTGCTGTGTGACAGAGTGTTGGACTAGATGGGCTATTGGCCTGATTCAACATTGGCTTCTCTTATGTTCTTATGTCCCCCCCCCCCCGGCAACTTGATTTCTTTTTACGGAAGGAAGGTGAGATATGAACTTTTTAATTAAAGGGAGGATTTGTCCCCCAAGAATTGGTCTCATCTCCTTTTGGAGGCATCAGAGTTACTGGACATTGGAGTGCCGCAAATTAACTCTGTCTGACCTGAAGTCTCTACCTATCACATTCACAGGGTACCCCAACTGCATGCAGGTACGAAGGGTCCATACCAAAGGAGAGGGGATCTTGGGCACGCTCCACGGCCTGCGCCCTCCGCCCTTGCTCCAAGGAAGCTTCTTCCGCCTCAGGGGTTGTAGCTTCCATCTTCAGGGATGGTCCCCACACCTGAAACAGCAGCGAGGGAGAGGGGTAAGAGATGGAATGGAAAAGAGACCAAGGAATGGATCCTGCCCCCCCCTCCCAGACTCGGCACCCTCCCTTCAGCAGACCTGGTTTGTTCTCTGGAGGAATCAGAAATTCTCTCGTAGAAGAGGCTGCTGAAGGAGGCCATGAAATCTCCCACTTTGATGGTTGGAACTTGGGCAATTATCTGGCAGGGAATGTTTAGGATAAGGTCCGATATCGTTCCTTGGATTGGACACACCTGGAGGAAACCCCCCATCACCTGTCCTGCCTGCCTCTCCTCCTCTGCCTGACTCAGGAGGAAGCCTTCGGCCAGGGCCACCGCCTGGGAACTGCTCTCCGGCCCACATCCTCGGACCCAGCCCTGCATTTCCCGGGGCAGGAGAGTCAGGAACTGCTCCAGGGTCACCAGGTCCAGGATCTGCCTCTTGGTGCGCCTCTCCGGCTCCAGCCAGTGGCGGCAAAGTCCGTGGAGCTGGCTGCAAACCTCTCGGGGCCCAGCGGCCTCCTGGTAGCAGAACTGCCAGAAGAGTCGGCTATGTACCTCTGAGATCACGGTGTCCTTGGCCAGGATCTCTGCCCCCCCCAGCTCTTTCCCAGAACTCAGCACCACTCCCAGGTTGGATAGGTTGGGGTTTTTCCCTTACTCTCTGGCCAGTTCCATGTCCTTCTGGGTCCTGCACTTCCATCTCCTCCCCCTTCTTTCGGGTCTGTGAAAACATGCCTCGATTCCCTTGCCTAGGAAGAGGCGCTTCTCCCTGGAGGCTGGCACCCCTAGGCCCTCCCAGAGAGCCTGGCCTCAGCTGACCCAACCTGCCCCGTCCTCCCCCGGATGGACCCCCATTCCCCCCCCCAGCCCCAACAATTATGGCCCCGAAGTGCCAGCGCACAGGGCAAAACCCGACTCCCAGCCAAGCTTCCCAGACTGGAGGGAGAGGGGGGGCAGAGGAGAGGGCGCCCAACCCCTGCCAGTAAAAAGTGAGCGTGTTGCTTGCAGGCAGGCAGCCCACCCACAGCCTCCCGCCCTGATGCCAAAGAGTGATTCACACGTGGAATTCAGTGCCACAGGAGGTGGTGGCAGCTGCAAGCATGGACGCCTTCAAGAGGGAACTGGATCAACACCTGGAGCAGAGGTCCAACAGTGGCTATTAGCCGGAAGGTATAGAGAGGGACTCTGGGGCAAGTGGGGCTCTGTGTTCTTGGTGGTTGGGGGGGGCAACAGTGGGGGGGCTTCTGGTGTCCTGGTCCCACTGGTGGACCTCCCGATGGCCCCTGGTCTTTTTGACCACTGTGTGACCCAGAGGGTGGTTGGACTGGAGGGGCCATTGGCCTGATCCCACAGGGGCTTCTCTGATGTTCTTCTGTGCCACCCGAGCACTTCCCCCGCATGCCAGGGAGGGGCGCCAGCAAATGGGGGTGGGGCAAGCAGAGATTTCCCTCCCCCCCAAAAAAACAACCCCTCAGTCTGGGCTCCCCTGTGCCGGGGGGGCGGAGGCAGGCAAAGGAGCCCGCGGCGTCCTGGAGGGAAGACGGGGGGGGGGGGCTTGTTGCATCTTCGGGCTCCTGCCTGTTTTAACCTCAGGAAGGGAGGCTGGCTTTCTTTCCTTCTTTTTGGAAGGGGGGGGATCTGTTTGCATTTTTAAGTCCGAGGTGCCTGTTCCGTCTGCTTATGGAATGCCCCCCCCGCCTTCCTCCCGGCGCTCCGCAGGCTGCGGGTGCGAAACTGGGGGGGGTCCCGGGGGGGGGGGGGTCCGTGCCGGGCTGGAGCGGCGGAAGAAAGGCCGAGTCCGCCACGGGCACCCCCGGGGAGCAAAGCGCCTCCCCCCCCTCAGCCCTGCAGTCCCGGGAGCAGAAACTCTCCTATTTAACTCCCTCCCCAAAAAAAAAATGTCCAGGAATTTGCCCTCCGGGAGGTGGCAACCCCACGACCCGGCACGATCTCCACCTCCCCCTCCCGAGAGCTCAAACTTTATTCTCCACCCCCACCCCGAAACAGACCGCGGTGCACGCCCTTACTTCCAAGGAGACCTCCCCGCCGCGTGGGGTCCGGCTGCGCCGCTTCTCCGGGCTGCGGCTTCTCCAGGAGCAAACCCCGTCCCCGGACACGCATGCGCGCCCCGCCCGCCCAGGAGGAGCAGAAGAGCCCCTCCTCTCCTCCGCCCCCCCCGCTCAGCCCTGAAAGGGTTAAAGCCGCCGAGCCGGTTTGCGGGAGGGGCCGAGCGGGGGGGAGGGGAGCCCTGGGGGAGAAGGGGGGGCGCAGGGGGGATTTGCTTCTGCAGAAAGAGGCTCCGGAGCAATATGGTGGGAAGGACGGTGCAGAACTCTGGCGCTTCTCTTCACTCCCTCCTGGTGCAAAAAGGACTCCGGAAAGGTGGGGCGTGGGGTTGCCAGCCTCCGGGGGGGGCCTGGGGATCTCCCGCTTTCACGACTGAGCTCCAGCTCACAGAGACCGGCTCCTCTGGAGAGAAAAGGCAGCCAGAGAGAGAGGCCACCGGGATGGAAGTGGAGAAGAAGCAAACAACCGGTGATGTATTATGATGCCAAAGAAAGAAAAAGTCTCCAAGGACTAGAAATTTCTTTTCCCAATATTCAGTTTACTGGCAGCAATTCAGACGCCACCAACACCCACCAACCAAGCATCTAATATCTCCTTCCTTATGACTTTGTCAAAGTGGGTGGCCTTGAAATATCTATGATATTAATCCATTTGGCGAACACTCTTCATATCCCAGAGTCAGGCTCATCAGATCCATTAGTATCACACAAAGCTATCTGGGACTGTGGGAGGCCTGTTTTTTCAGCTAGAGGTAGAGCCAGTTTGGTGCAGGGGTGAATTGCGGCAGACTCTAATCTGGGAGAACCAGGTTTTATTCCACAGTCCCCCACTTGCCCCTGCTGGATGACCTTGGGCAAGCCATAGTTCTGGCACAGCTGTTCTTGAAAAAAGGGCAGTTTCTGTCAGAGATCTCTCAGCCCCACCTACCTCACAGGGGGTGTCTCTTCTGGGGAGGGGAAGGGAGAAGAATTTGTAAGCCGCTCTGAGACTCCTCTGGGAGTGAAGGGTGGGGGTATAATTCCAACCTCCTCTTCTCTAAATTTGCAGCATACCTGCTGGAGACTCTCCTCAAACCCCCACGCCCACCAAGTTCCAAAACTGTTGGACCAAGGGGTCCAATTCTATGAGTCCCAGAAGGAGGTACCCTCATTCTCCATTGTTTCCAGTGGAGGAGAAAGTGCTTGTGAGCTGGAAGCTAAAATCCTTGAGCAGCAAGATAAAATTCTGTGCTTTAGCTCCCCCTGGCGTAGCTTAGAGGGAACACAGCACCTTGACATTATCCTGGCCTCAAAGGGAGGAAGTTGTGAGGTTTATAAGATTAGGCACGGGATGGAGAGAGTTGACAGACCTTTGAATCCCAGTGCTGGGAGGCAGGATCAAGGGACCACCTCTGCCTCGGAGCCGGCATCGGCCGAAGACCTCAGACGCAGACACTCACCTCATTGGCGAGGTGGTCGCTGTGGACAGCCAACCCTTCTCCTTCACGGAGGACGTGGCTCTTCGCCGGCTGCGGCAACACCGGGCTCCCTGGCACTCTGTCCCCTCACAAGGGACTGTGAGCTGGTGAGTCTTGCCCACCACGCACCGCTCCGCCCTGGTGATGGGCAAGGCTCCCCCTTGCAGTTCAAGGCAGCTTACGATTATGGTGAATCATTTCCAGTTGAAACCCAAGATACAGTGGCAAGCCTCGTCTCTCGCCCCCTCACTCCCTGAAGAGACGCCTGGAACTCCACCCCCCATAAACGCCCAGGCGAACCAGGAGAGCTTGTTGTGGACGACCTCTTTGCGAAGCTGACCCAGAAGACCTCAGTGCGGGAGAGACACCGTCCACTTCCCAGCCAGGATGCGGCAGGGCGGCGCTTTCGTTAAGCTCTGCCAGGCTCCTTTCTATTCAAGCCAAGCGGTCTGCCCTGAGGTTCAGCGTTAAAGGACAGGCCATTATGCGAAGGCAACAGGGTGTTTTAGGGGTTGTTGTTTTTGCTCCACTGTATTATATTTGGCAACAGACGTTATCCACCCACTGCTAAAACAGCCAGAACCTAGGAGGGAAAAACTGATCCCAGAGCAGCTCTTTCCTTTCCAAATAACTGCTGGCTGCCCGGGTCCATCAAGAAGAGTTCAGGGCGGAGACGCTCCAGCAGGGAGGGGGGGGACTCCTTAAATCAGTGGGCCCCCCTTCAGATCACTGCCTGGCCAGGACTGGAGCCCTCCTGCTGTGACGCCCCAGAGAGGCCAAAGAGGGACTGCAGCCCTCCATTGACTCTTACTTAGAACGGGGAATTTTGGTTCCTGGCCGGTCTGGTTGGGGTGCTCCGGTGTTGCTGGCCAAGAAACCAAAGAGGGATCCTAACAGAGAAGCGGTCTGGAGTTGCATTTAGGACCTGCAAACCATAAATGCACACGTGCAGCTGTTGCTGTAGGTCTCCAAAGCTCAGAAGGTTGTGTTGAAGCACCATCTAGCAGTCATGTTGCGGGCTGACCCGATATGAGGCTGTTTTGCTGACTTCTGAAAAGGGGAGATGGGTGGTCCACCCTGAATCCAGCGACCCTTCTAATGACTCAGTCTGTGAAAGTTCCCATGACTGCACGCTCGGAGTTCAAGAGGTTTCAACCAGCCTCTGAGAGCTTAAAGATGTTCCACTGAAAAATCAAGAGTACATCCTTTCTGTGGCTGGGTAACAAATATGAGGAACATGCATACTGGATGGGGGATACACTTCTGAGTAGCAGGGCATGTGAACAAGATCTTGGGGTAAGGGTGGGCCAAAAGTTAAATATGAGCAGCCAGTGTGATGCAGCGACAAAAAAGGCTAATGCAGTCTTGGGGTGTATCAACAGAGGCATAACATCTAGATCACAAGATATCAAAGTCTCTGTCATGACACCAGGAGGTTGCCACCTTCTGCTGCCACCACTCTGGACTTAGGGTCCCCTCGGGAAGGTTCAGAGTTCCCTCCCAAGCAAAAACAAAATGCCCCTTTTAAGCCGAGAAACATAGGTGTGATGACCAGGCAGAGAACATTAAACAAATGGTTTATTAATCTAGTATTGGGGGAAGGGAAACACGTCAAGGAGCTTTAAAATATATAACAGTGTTCAAAGGCAAAATAAACAAATCTAACGCGACTACCTATTTCTTCTAAACTGGTTACTACTGCAAGTCCCACAGCCCTCTTCTGCCAGGCCTCCTGCCTGTACTCACTCTGTCCCAAGTGAGGGATCTTTCTCTCAGACCAGACTCTGTGTGGCAAGACCGCAGTAGGGAAAGAACTCAGTTTCACTTCACAAAGCTTCAGTCCCAATTTCCTCACATAATCCCTGTACACCAACTGGTTACAACCGTCGCTAAGCATTATGGGGATTGTAGGCTATCTGCTTTCCATTCCCACACAGGTCTGTCCTGGGGCTAGGCCTCGAGGCACTGTCTCCCAGTCCTGCACAGATCATGACAGTCCCACGGTACACTGCATGGGTCAGGCCGCACCTGGAGTCTTGTGTGCAGTTCTGGAGGCCTCACTTCATAAAGGATGTGGACAGAACGGAGCGGGTGCAGAGGAGAGCAACGAGGATGATCGGAGAGCCTGGAGACCAAGAGGCCCTGCGAGGAAAGGCTGAGGGACTTCTTGGGAATGTTTAGTCTGGAGAAGAGGAGGCTGAGGGGGGGGACAGGATGGTTCCCTTGGAGTATCTGAAGGGCTGTGTCACTTGGAGGAGGGCAGGGAGATGTTCCTCTTGGCAGCAGAGGAGAGGACTCGCAGTCATGGGTTTAAATTAAGGGCTGGGAGGTTCCGGCTGGATCTTAGGGAAAACTTTTGACAGCCAGAGTTGTGTGACCGTGGAGTCAGCTGCCCAGGGAGGTGGTGAGCTCCCCCTCCTCCCTGGCAGTCTTTAAGCAGCAGCTGGACAAACCCTGGTCAGGGATACCGTAGGCCGATCCTGCACTGAGCAGGGAGGGTTGGGCTAGACGGCCTCTGCAGGGCCCCTTCCAGCTCTGTGATTCTATGACTGTATAACTGAAGTTTCTGAATTGATTTTAATAACCGCCAGCAAACAACGGAAATGGACAAATCAACCTTACCATTGCAGGAAAGAAAAGAAGAAATTTTTGAAAAGAATTAGTCAAGATTCTATAGTTGGACTGAGGAATACCTTGGGAAATCATCCAAGAAACGGTGAAAGTAAATGCTCTGTCTGCAAATAACTATGCTGGGTAAGGTGTATACTAGACTGACGCTATTCACGTTGGTTAAATTTAAGGAGTCTATAATGGGGAGATGCTCCTGAAACGTGTTCTGTGTTTAGTTTTTTCTCTGTTTGTAGTGTTGTCTCGCTGTTCTATCCTAAATAAAGGTAAAGGTTCCCTTCCTCGAAAGCCAGTCGAATCCGATTCTAGGGTTGCGGTGCTCATCTCTGTTTCAAAGCCGAAGAGCCGGCGCTGTCTGAAGACGTTTCCGTGGTCATGTGGCTGGCGTGACTAAACACCAAGGCGCACGGAATGCTGTTACCTTCTCACTGAAGTGGTACCAATTTATCTACTTGCACTTTCTTGCTTTCAAACTGCTAGGCTGTCGTCTCTATTCTCAAAAAACAGGACTGAGACGACATGGGGGAAATCGGGCAAAGCTGAAGGTCAAACTGCGGCCGCACGGAAAATAGTGGAAAATTGACGCATACAATCTGGGGAAAGGGAACAGCGAGGGTGGAGCAGCGGGTTGTGGGAAATCAGTGAGTATTTATGAGGTTCCTCACCTGGGTGGATTCCTCAATGGATAAGGAGATATGGGCTGGTCTTGAAACTTCTTCCACCCTCAGAACACATCCTTCCTTCTTCTTTGGGCTGTATCAACAGAAGTAGAGTGTCCGGATCATGTAAAGTGATGGTACCACTTTACTCTGCTCTGGTTAGACCTCACCTAGAGTACTGTGTTCAGTTTTGGGCACCACAATTTAAGATAGATATAGACAAAGCTGGAACGTGTCCAGAGGAGGGCAACGAAAATGGTGAGGGGGGTCTGGAGACCAAGTCCTATGAGGAAAGGTCGAAGGAGCTGGGTATGTTTAGCCTGGAGAGATGACTGAGAGGTGATATGATCACCATCTTCAAGTACTTGAAGGACTGTCATCTAGAGGATGGTGCAGAGTTGTTTTCTGTAGCCCCAGAAGGTTGGACCAGAACCAACGGGTTGGAATTACAGCAGAAGAGGTTTTCGCTAAAAATCAGGAAGAACTTTCTGACAGTCAGAGCAGTTCCTCAGTGGAACAGGCTTCCTCGGGAGGTGGTGGGCTCTCCCCCCTTGGAGTTTTTTAAACTGAGCCTAGGTGGCCACCTGAAAGCCATGCTGACTCTGTGAACTTAGCCAGCTCATGAGAGGGAGGGCAGGAAGGGCTGCATCAGTGCTGAGACCTTGTGGCCCTTTCTTACACGCCCAGGGAAATGCTGATTGCCACTTTGGGGGTCAGGAAGCCATTTTTCTCCAGGCCAGTTTAGCCAGGGATCCTGGAGGTTTCTTGTCATCTTCTGGGCATGGAGCAGGGGAACACTGCGGGTGTGGAGGGGGAAGTATTTGTGAATTTCCTGCCTTGTGCGAGGGGTTGGACTAGATGACCCTGGAGGTCCCTTCTAACTCTATGGTTCTTCCCTAGGAGATCTGTTTGAGCTCCTCAGTCCGAATATCTCTATCACTGACAGAGAGAGGTGGCGGAGGCGAGGACACATCATAAAACGTAGAGACATCACCCTACCCACAAAAGTCCCTATGGTCAAAGCAAGGGTATTCCCAGTAGTACTGTATGGCTGCAAGAGCTGGACCTTAAGGAAGGCCGAGCACCAAATAATAGATTCTTTTGAATCATGGTGCTGGAGAAGACTCTTGAGAGGGAGTCCCTTGGACTGCAAGGAGATTAAATCAGTCAATCCTGAAAGAAATCAACCCTGGCTGTTCCCTGGAAGGCCAGAGACTGAAGCTGAAGCTCAAATACTTTGGCCACCCAATGGGAAGGGAGCCCTCCCGGGAGAAGACCTGGATGATGCTGGGAAAGACTGAAGGTCAAAGAAGAAGGGGACGGCCAAGGATGAGATGGTCAGACAGTGTTATCGATGCAACAAACATGAAACTGAGCAAACACCGGAGCATGACGGAAGACAGGAGGGCCTGGCGTGATGTGGTCCACGGGGTCGCCAAGAGTTGGACTCGACTGTGCCGCTGAACAACAACAACAACGCTCTTTCCACACTTTCTGAGTATTTATAACATTTCTTCCCTGTTAGCATAATGTTTCTGTGTAGATTCTTCAGGGCTCTTTTTGTAGCAGGAACTCCTTTGCATATTAGGCTACATACCCCTGATGTAGCCAATCCTCCAAGAGCTTACAGTAGCCCCTGTAAGAAGAGCTCAGTAAGCTCTTGGAGGATTGGCTACATTAGCGGGTGTGTCACCTAATAAGCAAAGGAGTTCCTCGTACCAAAAGAGCCCAGAGCTTCTTACACCAGTTTACATCTTTTCAATGCTTTCTATAGTCTGTGGTTGTCTTTTAGGTGTGAAATAGGAGAAGCGCTCTTTTCCAGCTAAGCACTTACGTTGTTTCTCCTTGTGTGCGTCCCTGGTTGTAGTAGAACACTGTCACTCTGACTGAATCTCTTTCCACGCTTTGAGCATTTCAAAAGGTTTCTCCCGTGTGGATTCTCTGATGCACATGAAGATGGCCACTGTGACTGAATCTCTTTCCACACTCTGAGCATTCAAAAGGTTTCTCCCCTGTGTGGGTTCTTTGGTGCTTCTGAAGAGTGCCACTGTGACTGAATCTCTTTCCACACTCTGAGCATTCAAAAGGTTTCTCCCCTGTGTGGGTTCTCTGGTGCAGTTGAAGAGTGCCACTCTGACTGAATCTCTTTCCACACTCTAAGCATTCAAAAGGTTTCTCCCCTGTGTGGGTCCTTTGGTGCTTCTGAAGAGTGCCACTGTGACTGAATCTCTTTCCACACTCTGAGCATTCGAAAGGTTTCTCCCCTGTGTGGGTTCTTCGATGCTGCTGAAGAGACCAATTCCGACTGAATCTCTTTCCACACTCTGAGCATTCAAAAGGTTTCTCCCCTGTGTGGGTTCTCTGATGCTTTCGAAGATGGCTACTGCTACTGAATCTCTTTCCACACTCTGAGCATTCGAAAGGTTTCTCCCCTGTGTGGGTTCTTCGGTGCTTCTGAAGATGGCCACTCTCACTGAATCTCTTTCCACACTCTAAGCACTGAAAAGATTTCTCCCCTCTGTGGGTTCTTTGGTGCTTCTGAAGAGAGTCATTCCGACTGAATCTCTTTCCACACTCTGAACATTCAAAAGGTTTCTCCCCTGTGTGGGTTCTTTGATGCTTCTGAAGAGTGCCACTCTCACTGAATCTCTTTCCACACTCTAAGCATTGAAAAGGTTTCTCCCCTCTGTGGGTTCTTTGGTGCTTCTGAAGAGAGTCATTCCGACTGAATCTCTTTCCACACTCTGAACATTCAAAAGGTTTCTCCCCTGTGTGGGTTCTTTGATGCTGCTGAAGAGTGCCACTCAGACTGAATCTCTTTCCACACTCTAAGCATTCAAAAGATTTCTCCCCTGTGTGGGTTCTTCGATGCTGCTGAAGAGTGCCACTCTGCCTGAATCTCTTTCCACACTCTAAGCATTCAAAAGATTTCTCCCCTGTGTGGGTTCTTCGATGCTGCAGAAGACTGCCACTCTGCCTGAATCTCTTTCCACACTCTAAGCATTCAAAAGATTTCTCCCCTGTATGGGTTCTTCGATGCTGCTGAAGAGTGCCACTCTGCTTGAATCTCTTTCCACACTCTAAGCATTCAAAAGATCTCTCCTTTGTGTGGGTTCTTCGATGCTGCTGAAGACTGCCACTCTGCCTGAATCTCTTTCCACACTCTAAGCATTCAAAAGGTTTTTCCCCTGTGTGGGTTCTCTGATGCAGCTGAAGATTGCCACTCACACTGAATCTCTTTCCACACTCTGAGCATTCAAAAGGTTTCTCCCCTGTGTGGGTTCTTTGATGATACTGAAGACCGCCACTGCTACTGAATCTCTTTCCACACTCTG
Source organism: Gekko gecko (assembly GCA_029375565.1). Lineage (NCBI taxonomy): Eukaryota > Metazoa > Chordata > Lepidosauria > Squamata > Gekkonidae > Gekko > Gekko gecko. Next base: position 15,959,972 of record JAPDNY010000002.1, read on the forward strand.
AGCATTCGAAAGGTTTCTCCCCTGTGTGGGTCCTTTGGTGCTTCTGAAGAGAGCCACTCTGACTGAATCTCTTTCCACACTCTGAGCATTTAAAAGGTTTCTCCCCTGTGTGGGTTCTCTGATGCAGCTGAAGATTGCTACTGCAACTGAATCTGTTTCCGCACTCTGAGCATTGAAAAGGTTTGTCCGCTGTGTGGGTTCTCTGATGCACATGAAGATGGCCACTATGACTGAATCTCTTTCCACACTCTGAGCATTTGAAAGGTTTCTCCCCTGTGTGGGTCCTTTGGTGCTTCTGAAGAGAGCCACTCTGACTGAATCTCTTTCCACACTCTGAGCATTTAAAAGGTTTCTCCCCTGTGTGGGTTCTCTGATGCAGCTGAAGATTGCTACTGCAACTGAATCTGTTTCCGCACTCTGAACATTGAAAAGGTTTGTCCCCTGTGTGGGTTCTCTGATGCACATGAAGATGGCCACTATGACTGAATCTCTTTCCACACTCTGAGCATTCAAAAGGTTTCTCCCCTGTGTCTGTTCTTTGGTGCTTCTGAAGAGAGCCACTCTGACTGAATCTCTTTCCACACTCTAAGCATTCAAAAGGTTTCTTGACTCTGTGTAGTCTCTGGTGTACAAAGAGGTCTGACCTATTTCTGAAGTACTTTTCACACCGAATGGATTTACTTGCCTTCATTACCCTGTGCTTTGTAATATGTACGTTATGTTGTCTTCTATCTCTCTTCTCAATCACATGACTACCTTTCTTTCTCATCAGTCTGCCTCGATTCCTGATGTTGTCTTTCAAGTCTTCCCTTTTAACATTATCTGGCATTTGTTGATGAACTTCCTCATCCTCTTCCTCCCTCTGATCATTCTCTGCTGGGATAAAGACAGGGATCCTGTTAGCACCCGGGAAGGCTGCTAAGGTCCAAAGGAATCTATGTAACTGCAGTACATAAGGATTGATGGCCCTTTAAGAACATAAGAACATAAGAGAAGCCAATGCTGGATCAGGTCAGTGGCCCATCCAGTCCAATACTCTGTCACTCAGTGGCCAAAAATACCAGGCGTCATCAGGAGGTCCACCAGTGGGGCCAGGACACTAGAAGCCCTCCCACTGTTGATGCCCCCCCCCCCAAGCACCTGGAATACAGAGCATCCCTTGCCCCTGACCGAGAGCTCCTATTTATATTTTGTGGCTAATAGCCACTGATGAACCCCTCCTCTATATGTTTATATATACTGTACAAAACGTTGTTCAGAAGTGAATTAGAAAACCCCCATGGCACTTCCTTGCCCTTTTCCAGCGACCTAACTCTGAAGGATACTCACTCTCAGGCAGTTCATTTGGGAAGGAAATATGGCCTTGGGATCCCCTTGAGGAAATCCTCAGCCTTTCTTTAGATGCAAGGCTGTTGTTTGTGTCCACCGTAGTCTCTCTTATACTCCTGCCTTTGTTCGGAGAGAGACAAAGAGAAAGAGAGAGAAAGTGATCTAATATGGGTCAAGATCAAGGCCCACAATCCCGACCAGTAGAAGGGGGGAATAGATCTGTGTGGCAAAGCATCCTAGTTCCCCCAGGGGATTACGTGATTATTAAGTGGCCAACTCTGAGTTGCAGGTGTTTGTGACTTGAGTCTTCCTGCAGCTAACATCCTTCTCTTTTTCAAGGCTGGCCTGAAGAATGTGGTCACTGGTCAACAGTAATTGGTTAACCGTGAGAACCTGTTATCCGGTTGTGTAGCCAGGAGGAAGGGGGGGGGATTAGGAGGGTGCTGGCAGACTCTGGAAAATTCCATCAAGGAGGACCCTGAATTGGGTCGTTAGGACGACCTGACCCTAGGAGGCAGAAAGTGTCATACCTTTTGATACAAGAGGGAAGCCGGGCTAAATTCACGCTCATGCCATATTACTAGGTCTTTGATGAATAGTTTTCTGTAGAGCAACTTAGGCTACGGCTGGAATATTCACGCTGGAACAAGAGGTGCCATCGAATACCAAGTACTGCACGTGTCAGAGGGGACAGTTTGCTGCTTTCCTTGTTTTTCACTGAGCAGCGTACTTCGTGATGTTTTATTTTTAAATCCGTAATAAACTTTTCTATATTTAAAAAGGGGTCTGCTTTAGTTCTGTGCTCTCTTCTCATGAACCCACTGAACTGGGAGCTGCTCAGGTCCAAACAGTGGAGGCCCAGGGGGGACCCAGTCTTCGGTCCCTGACAGGATCGTCTGCAGGTCACAGGCAGAGCGGATGTCTGTGATCCCATTCAGGGGGAAGGGTGTCTCGTAAAGGTTGGCACCAGTGAAATGAGGATCCAGCCCCTTCCAGAGCCTCTCAGAGGGCCTCTCATCCCAACCTTTGCCTCAGGCCAGGACACCTTCTCTGGCTCGGGCGATGGCCACAACACTGGGCTCTGTTGCCCCTGGGCAAGAACACAGCCAGGCACACAGGAACCTGCCTTCCACTGAATCAGACAACTGGGTCCATTGAAGTCAGCGTTGCCAGCTCGGTCCGGCAGCCGCTCTCCAGGGTCGCAGGCAGAAGTCTTTCACATCACCTCCTACCTGGTCCCTTTTACTGGACATGCTCGGGATTGAACCTGGGACCTTCTGCATGCTCTGCCAGAGAGCCACAGTCCACCCACCCCCAAGGAGCGGGACAGGCCTCAAAACTGTGCACAGCTATTCCGTATTTTGATTCAGGCCCCTTCGCAATGGCAGGAATTTGCACCTTTGGCACCAAGGAAAGGTCCTTACCCAGGAAGGCCACATTCTCGTAGTTCTCCAGCATGACTTCCCTGTACAGAGCTCTTTGTCCCGGATCCAGCAGGGCCCATTCAGCCTCGGTGAAATCGATGGACACCTCCTCGAAGGAGAAGGGACCCTGAAAGGAAAAGCCGATTTCCTCCTCAGAGGTCACACCAGACTGGAAGGAAGGAGACTGGGAAGATACGGGACGTGTGGCTTGGGATGGGTAAAGGGAACAGCGTAGAGGTGTGCAGAAAAACACTGATGCCGGTATTTTTCGGCTTCAGGTAGATCACATCTAAAAAATACCGGTAAATGCCGAATTTCCCCAGTCCAATACCAGTAAAGTATTTGTATTGGGGAAATATTCGGTATTCCTAAATATTTTCGGGTCTGATATACACCACCAGAGAGAAAGGAGGCATGTTAAAATGTTGTCCTTCCCTCAGGCAGCCCCTAGATTTCCTTGTCAATTTCACTCCTCACCAGTCAACTGAGAATGTAATTGACAAGGGAAGACCTCTGCTGTGTGCCTTCCCTCCTCTAGCTGACATGGGGTCAGCAGGGAGCCGAGGCATGTTGAAAATGCATCTCTTTCCCTTCCCCAGATTTAAACATGCCCCCCCCCTGCATTTCCTCGCAAAGCGCACAGGAAAGGAAGGGGGCATGTACTGGTAGCTGAATACAGATCAGAATGCACACCCCCTAGAACAACGTTCAGAGGGTCTCTCGCCCGGACACCTTGCAGAAACTGCAGGGGCAAGTGTTCCCCTGAGAAAGGAGGAGGGAACCGGACTGTCCCCGCTGCTCATCTCAATGTGCCCTCGGGCATTTCTGTGTAACAGCCGGGATTGGCTGAGGCCTCTCTGTTTGGTTCCTCTCCCATAAGGCTTTCCAGGCTTAGCTACTGTCCTCTCTGAACCCTCTCTATAGCCTGACAAGGCGCTCTGCTCCCAAAATAATAGTTTATACTTCTTCTAGGTCTATCATTTCACCCTCGTACTGTGTCAAGGACTCCTAGTGAGAAGGTTTTTAGCTTCTTGACCTGCAACATACTTGCTGAACCAGGCATCTCCGCTTCCAATAAAGTCTACACAGAACATCCTTGACGGTCTAACTAGGGTATGAGTTCAAGGTGAAAACTGTTGTCTTTATTTTGATACTAGGGAGCAAAGCCCGTTGTGGTGGAAGACAACGGGCTCTAGAAAGGAAGGAAGGGAGATGGGAGGGAGAGAGGGTTGGAGAGAAGGAAGGAAGGAAGGAAGGAAGGAAGGAAGGAAGGAAGGAAGGAATAGGGGGAAGAGTGAAAGAAAGGAGAGAGGAAGAAAGGAAAAGGGGGAAAGAAAGGGAAGAGGGGCAGAAAAGGGCTTCTCTGGGCCCAGAGAAGGCCTTTTCTGTTCCCCACACACCATCCCCTTGGCCTTCTATGGGGGCAGTAGGCAGTGTGTGCGGGAAAAGCGCTTCGCTGGGCCTACTGCCCCCATAGAAGGCCCAGAGGATGATGTGTGGGGGACAGAAAATGGCTTCTCTGGGCCTAGTGCCCCATAGAAGGCCCAGGGGATGGTGTGTGGGGGACAGAAAATGGCTTCTCTGGGCCTACTGCCCCCATAGAAGGCCCAGGGGATGGCGTGTGGGGGAGGAAAAGGCCTTCTCTGGGCCTAGTGCCCCCATAGAAGGCCCAGGGGATGGCGTGTGGGGGCAGAAAAGGCCTTCTCTGGGCCTAGTGCCCCATAGAAGGCCCAGGGGATGGTGTGTGGGGAGCGGAAAAGGCCTTCTCTGGGCCTACTGCCCCATAGAAGGCCCAGGGGATGGTGGGGGGGGGCGGAAAAGGCCTTCTCTGGGCCTACTGCCCCCATAGAAGGCCCAGGGGAAGGTGTGGGGGGGTGGAAAAGGGCTTCTCTCACTTGCCTCAGCCTTGAGGGCCTGTCCCTGCGTTCACACTCCAGACGGTCCTCTCCTGTCGGAGGACTGGAGCAGACTGAGCTGAGAACACTGACTGGGGCTGACGTGGGCGGGACTTTGCGAAGCAGCCAGTCAGCCCTGGCCTGTGTCTTCTGACTGCCAGTTCTTGAGCCGAATCAATTATGGCAAGCATAGAATGTTGTGGAACCAAAATTCAAATATATATAAGGACAGGATTCTTCCACTAAACATTAACCTTCGTCGATGTGGGCTGAACCAATGGCTACTGAGGGTCTAAATTGCTGAAGACTCTGTGATCTCTTGTAGACTAGACCGGGGCGCTCCGTATTTCACACTAGTGCACCAGGTTTGTGTTGAGGTATTCTGTGCTGAAACTTGGCAATGTTATGTTTTTATCCTAAAAGATCTGTAAGTGCTAAACAATGCTCCCTCTAAGGTGTGGAGTCGGGTGAGCAAAACTTCTACTTTGTGAGCTACTGGCATTAAAGTTGTGAGTGAGCGATTTGGCTACTGCACAAATTAGCTTGCTCTGGAGTCATCCTTCCTGAGCTAAGACAAAACATGTGAGCCGGGGGCTAAAAAACTGTGAGCTAGCTCATACTAACACATCTTAGAGGGAACGCTGGTGTTAAAGTGCTTTCTGGCCTTAGGAAGCTTATCTTGTAAATAACCTGGGAGGGGTTTTTTAGAACTATGGTCTCTCTCTATGGATTCCGTCACTCCCTTGCCAGTCTCCACCCAGCCAAAAGAGCGAAAGGGGAATGGGAGGGTCGTAAGGAAACAGTTCGGGGGTCTCAGAATACAGTAACACTCACCTCTCCTACCTGGACTGGAGGTACAGCAGCCGTTTCCACAGCTCTGAAAAGATGTCGGCTCAACAGCATCTCTTCACTGCCTGTTCCTGAGACAAAGAAGGAAGGAAGGAAGGGCGTTTGCTGGCTTGTTCCCGGCTTCACACACACCCTGCCCGGGGTTGTGAAACTTTGCCCTGCGTACACTCAACGCACTTTTATATACTTTTTACCGAATTCTGGGAGAGGCAAAAGAGAAGTCCACAGTACCCATGAGCCTCAGGGATTATAAATGCGGCTAACGTATTTCAGACTCCTGTGAGACCTGTGTTTGCTCGGCGGGGAGGGAAAGACGTCGCATGACACGTCACCGTCCCATTCGGACCAGACGTGACTCGAGCCCATCTGGAGACTCGAGGGGAGTATGAGTGAGTTCTCGGAGTGTCTCTTGGCAGGCTCACTTCCCCAATGAGGTTTTCAGCCAGATGCAACATCAACAGGACACCACATCTGTCCCAAAGCCCCTCCCCAAAGCTCCTGGGGGGGGGCAGTCCACCGCCTGCCACCCGCTCCCCCAGCACACTGTTCCCACTGCAGACAGCCAGAGGCCCCTCGAAGCACAGGCACAGAAGCCAAATTTTCATAATATTATTGGCCCCCCGAGGAACTGGTTTCCAGAGCTCTGCTGCCCCAGAAGGTGGAGGCTCCCTTTAGCCACCAGGCTGAATAGATCTGACCAGGTTTATCTAGCTCCCCCCCCCCCCGCCGCCCTGGCAAGTTAATTTCTTTTTATGGAAGGAAGATGAGGTTTGAACTTTTTAATTAGAGGGAGGAATTGCCCTCCAGGAATTGGTCTCATCTCCTTTTGGAGGCATCAGAGTTACTGGACATTGGAGGGCCGCAAATTAACTCTGTCTTGTGTGCAGAATTATTTATTTTTATCCTGACCTGAACTCTCTGCCCGTCACATTCACGGGCTGCCCCAACTGCACCCAGGAACACTGGGTCCTTACCACAGGAGAGGGGATCTTGGGCACGCTCCACAGCCTGCGCCCTCTGCCCTTGCTCCAAGGAAGCTCCTTCCGCCTCAGGGGTTGTAGCTTCCATCTTCAGGGATGGTGCCCACACCTGAAAACAGCAGCGAGGGAGAGGGGTAAGAGGTGGAATGGAAAAGAGACCATCTGGACGTTGGGGTATACAGCATACCTCTATGCCCTGGCGCACACTGCAGGACTGGTGTTTTTCCCCTCAGGGTCCATTTCCTCAGGGTTTATTTCGTTGTTCTTGGTAAAGGCGGGTCTGTGGGTGTGCTGCTTTGGACACAGATGTTGAGAAATGGTGGGGGATCTGTCGGGGCCAGCCCACCCCTGCACAACAGCCGGTCCCCATGGAGGGTCTTCTGACTCCCCTGCTGCAGACACCCCTCAAATCACCCGCTGGCAAGCACAGGTCTGTCGTGTCTCCGGGACACAGGCAGGCTCTGGGAGGGGGGGAAGGGGGTCCTTCCATGTGCAAACACTCTGGCTGGGCGGGAGGGCGGGTCCTTCCATGTGTGGGGAACCGCTGGGAAAAAACTTCAGCCTGTCACAGCTGGTTAGGGTGACTTGTGGAGTAACGGGGGGGGGTCAAAATTTCCCAGGATTGGTCTAGGAGCCTTCACCCCCCCCTTGCAGCCGAGCATGGGCTGTTTGTTGTGTTGAGAGTCCAGACGGTCAGAAGCCTCTCCAACGCACATCTGGCCTGGAGGAGAGTTTGCTTTTTAAGGGCGTTTTTTATTCAGATATAAATTTTATGTTGGTTGTTTTTTGTGTTTATTCCTTTCAAAAAAGGATGGAGCAGGTCTGGGGTTTTTTTCCTGCTCGCATGCTTTAACGTGTGGGGGGACGACCAGAGACTCTGACATGTTTGGTAAGTAAATGGTTTTTCCCTGCTTGCTTGTTTGTGGGTGTGGGTGTTTTTCAAGTTAAGGCTGCTTTCTGTGAGTTAAAATGTTTAAAAGCTGTTTCTGAAGGGGCCAGGGGAGACGTTGGCTGAAAGAGAGAGAGAGGAGGGGGCTTCAGAAATTCTCTCTTTGCCATCTAACAAATGTTGGAAATGTAAACATGCCGAAGGTTCCTTTTACCATATGTGGTGGACTTGTGATACAGCAAAAATATTCTGGACTGCAATACATACAGAGATGGAGAAAAATTTGAAATGTGCCTTCAAGAAAGAACCTGAAATGTTTCTTCTAGGTCTTAAACTAGAAGAAATAAACGTGAGTAAAAGAACTTTGATATGGTACACGGTAACAACTGCCAGAATGGTCTATGCTCAAAGTTGGAAAAATGAAAAAATTCCTGAACTCTGGGACTGGTTAAGAAAACTGCTATTTATGGCAGAAATGGATAAATGGACAAGAAAACTTAACAAGTTAGAAGCAGAAACCTTTTTGGAAGATTGGAATGACTTTAAAGAATATATAGAGGAACATTGGGAAATGAAGGATAGCATATTTAGTTTGGAAAACAACTAGAGATGTAACAAATGTATACAGTCAATAAGTATTAGTAGTAGTTGCAAATAAGCAAACTGCGTTACCTGTAGAATGTATATGATAACAGTGAATGAATATGTATTATTTATTGATAAAACGGTGGAAACAATGCTGGGAGCCAATGGGGGGGAAGGGAAGCTGAAGAAAAGGATATGATTTATATTATTTTAGCTAAATTGTGAAGTATGGTATATCCTAGTAAAATTTGTTTTAAAAAAAGAAAAGAAATTCTTCCTTTACCTATTCCTGTGCAATGGTGCCACCTTTTCTAAAAAATAAAGTCTTGAGACGTTAAATTTTAAAACAGTTGTGTTTTTCTTCTTCTAAAAAATAAAAATGAGACAACTGAAAGATTTGGAAATCTTATTAAGACGTGCTTTGCAGCCTCTAGGGAAACATCTTAATCCTAAAAAGGCGCTTGCCCTCTGTGGCAACCGTAGAACATGAAACAGAGACACGCCCAGGAAACCTCACGCCTTGAACGGAACTTTGTTGGGCTTGGAGGTGCCGTTGGACTCTTCACTTTGGGCTCTGGTCGATGCCTAGGCTCCCTCCCGGGTCACTGGCCAATCAACACAACTCTTAAGCATGTGCAGAGTGCGGTATCGGGGCAGACAGGGCGGGTTTGTAAGCATGGGCCGGGAAGTGGTGCCAGCCTGCACCGTGGGTAGGGGCTCTTGAAGAAGGCCTTCATAAGTGCTGGTGTTGATGCAGACATTGGGGAGGGGTGCTGGGAGGAGACCCCCACCCCCACCCCTCCCCTGGCTGCTTGCACACTGTTGTCAGTGCCTGGGGAATTCCAGCTTCCCTGCTGCCAACAGGCTATCTTTTGGCTATGCTCCTGCAACGGGTTGGACTAGATGCCCTCCAAGGTCCCTTCCAACTCCAACATTCTCTGATTCCACTTTCCACAGTTTTAGAAGTGTAGAAAATGGGCTCACACCTCTGAAAAAATGGGAACGGGCATTGTCTTTTCTTTTCTTGGGGGGTGCTTATCTATTCTGGCCAGAGGTGCTGCTGCCTTTAAGAATCACGGTTTCAAACTGAGGTGAGATTTACATTTTAACATTTTTGTTGTTGTTCAGTCGCACAGTCGAGTCCGACTCTTCGCGACCCCATGGACCAGATTACGCCAGGCCCTCCTGTCTTCCGCTGTCCGCTGAAGTTTGCTCAATTTCATGTTCGTTGCATCGATGACATTGTCTAACCATCTCATTCTTTGCCGTCCCCTTCTTCTTTGACCTTCAATCTTTCCCAGCATCAGGGTCTTCTCCAGTGAGGGCTCCCTTCTCATTTGGTGGCCAAAGTATTTGAGCTTCAGCTTCAGGATCTGGCCTTCCAGGGAACAGTCAGGGTTGATTTCTTTTAGGATTGACTGATTTGATCTCCTTGCAGTCCAAGGGACTCTCAAGAGTCTTCTCCAGCACCATAGTTCAAAAGAATCTATTCTTCGGCGCTCGGCCTTCCTTATAGTCCAACTCTCACAGCCATACATTACTACGGGGAATACCATTGCTTTGACCATGCGGACTTTTGTTGGCAGGGTGATGTCTCTGCTTTTTATCATGCTGTTTAGGTTTGCCATCGCTTTCCTCCCAAGGAGCAGGCGTCTTTTAATTTCATGGCTGCAGTCACCATCTGCAGTGATCTGGGATCCTAGGAACGTGAAGTCTGTCACTACTTCTACGACTTCCCCTTCTATTTGCCAAGGAGTGATGGGGCCAGATGCCATGATCTTAGTTTTTTTGATGTTGAGCTTCAAGCCCACTTTTGCACTCTCCTCTTTCACCCTCAGCAAGAGGCTCTTTAGGTCCTCTTCACTTTCTGCCATCAGAGTGGTATCGTCTGCATATCTGAGGTTATTGATCTTTTCCCCAGCAATCTTAACTCCAGCTTGTGATTCATCCAGGCCAGCATTTCGCATGATGTACTCTGCATATAAATTAAATAAGCAAGGTGACAATATACATCCTTGTCGTACTCCTTTTCCTATGCTAAACCAATCAGTTGTTCCATATCCGGTTCTAACTGTTGCTTCTTGACTCTTATACAGGTTTCTCAGGAGACATATGAGGTGGTCTGGTACTCCCATCTCTTTAAGAACCTGCCATAATTTATTGTGATCCACACAATCAAAGGCTTTAGCATAGTCAATGAAGCAGAAGTAGATGTTTTTCCGGTATTCTCTTGCTTTCTCCATAATCCAGCGAATGTTGGCAATTTGATCTCTAGTTCCTCTACCTCTTCGAAACCCAGCTTGTACTTCTGGCAGTTCTCTATCCACGTACTGTTGGAGCCTAGCTTGTAGGATTTTGAGCATGACCTTGCTAGCGTGTGAAATGAGTGCAATTGTGCGATAGCTTGAACATTCCTTGACGTTTCCCTTCTTTGGGATTGGAATGTAAACTGACCTTTTCCAATCCTGTGGCCACTGTTGTGTTTTCCAAATTTGTTGGCAAATTGAGTGCAGCACTTTAACAGCATCTTCTTTTAAGACTTTGAATAACTCAGCTGGGATACCATCACCTCCACTAGCTTTGTTGTTAGTAATGCTTTCTAAGGCCCATTTAACTTCGCTTTCCAGGATGTCTGGCTCAAGGTCAGTGATTATACCATCGTGGTTGTCAAGGACATCGAGGTCCTTCTTGTATAGTTCTTCTGTGTATTCTTGCCATCTTTTCCTAATCTCTTCTGCTTCTGTTAGGTCCCTACCGTTTTTGTCCTTTATCATGGCCAGCTTTGCATGGAACGTTCCCTTGATTTCTCCGATTTTCTTGAAGAGATCTCTAGTCCTTCCCAATCTATTGTTTTCCTCTATTACTTTGCATTGTTCATTCAGGAAAGCCTCCTTATCTCTCCTTGCTGTTCTCTGGAAATCTGCATTCAGTTGGGCAAATCTTTCCTTTTCCCCATGGCCTTTAGCTTTCCTTCTTTACTCTGCTATGTGTAAAGCCTCATCAGACAGCCACTTTGCTTTTTTGCATTTCTTTTTCTTTGGGATGGCGGTGAGTGCTGCCTCCTTTACAATGTCACGGACCTCTGTCCATAGTTCTTCAGGTACTCTGTCAATCAAATCTAGTCCCTTAAACCTATTCTTCACCTCTACTGTATATTCATCGGGGATGCGATCTAGGTCAAATCTGAATGGCCTTGTGGTTTTCCCAACTTTCTTCAATTTAAGTCTGAATTTTGCAATGAGTAGCTCATGATCTGAGCCACAGTCAGCTCCAGGTCTTGTTTTTACTGACTGGATAGAGCTTCTCCATCTTTGACTGCAAATTATATAGTCAATCTGATTTCGGTGTTGCCCATCTGGTGATGTCCATGTGTAGAGACGCCTCTTAGGTTGTTGGAAAAGGGTGTTTGCTATGACCAGCATGTTCTCTTGACAAAACTCTGTTAGCCTTTGCCCTGCTTCATTTTGTTCTCCAAGGCCAAACTTGTCTGTTATTCCGGTTACCTTTTGATTTTCTACTTTAGCATTCCAGTCCCCTATGATGATGAGGACATCATTTTTTGGTGTTAGTTCTACGAGCTGTTGTAGGTCTTCGTAGAACTGGCCCACTTCAGCCTCTTCTGCAGCAGTGGTTCGGGCATAGACTTGGATTACTGTGATATTGAATGGATTGCCTTGGATTCTGACCGAGATCATTCTGTCATTTTTGAGATTGTATCCCAATACTGCCTTTCTCACTCTCTTGTTGACTATAAAGGCCACACCATTTTTTCTACGGGATTCCTGGCCACAGAAGTAGATATAATGGTCTTCTGAGTTAAATTCGCCCATTCCTGTCCACTTTAGTTCACTGATTCCCAAGATGTCGATGTTCATTGTTGCCATCTCATTTTTGACCACGTCAAGCTTACCTTGATTCATAGATCTTACATTCCAGGTTCCTATGCAGTATTCTTCTTTGCAGCATCGAACTTTCCTTTCACCGTCAGACACATCCACAACTGAGCGTCCTTTCGGCTTTGGCCCAGCCGCTTCACTCTTTCTGGGGTTACTCGTACTTGCCCTCTGCTCTTCCTCAGTAGCATACTGGACACCTTCCGACCTGAGGGGCTCATCTTCCGGCGTCATATCTTTTAGCCTTTTGTTACTGTCCATGGGGTTTTCTTGGCAAAGATACTGGAGTGGGTTGCCATTTCCTTCTCCAGGGGAAGGAAATGGCAGTAAATGGCATTTTAACATATATATATAAAAATGGTTTGAAGAGATCTCTGTTTCACCCAAAAGCTTCTTTGGCTACAGCAAACTAACAGGTGTATTAAAAGTTAGGAAACCAGAACTAAACAAAGTCAGCTATGAGTGTTTAATACTCCCGCCTGCTTTTAACTTTTCTGCAAAAGCCTCTTTCTGCAAACATTTTAAATTTCACAAAAAACACCACAGATTGTGTGTTTGACCACAAAGTGGTCAAGGACCCTTGGTTAATTCAGTTTGACTCCAAAATACTGAATTTCATCTGGTCATACCCCTACAGCACAACCCTGATAAAGCATAGGAGAGCTTCCTCAGCCAGAGGCAGTATATCTGAAAACCTTTCCATCCATGAAACTACAGGGGAGGAATGTGTTTTTAATATATTGTAGAGGGCGGCTCTGGCTATTCTAAAAATGGTGCAGCTGCCGGAATACCCCGCCTGGTATTCTTATCTGTTCTGTCCAGAGACTGTTCCCCCTGTCGGGGTCTGACTAGGGGGCGCAAACTTATTAAGGATCCCAACGTTTCAGAAACATGTTATAACCTACTTATGAACTGAACAACAACAGAAAAAACAGCCTTGCTACCATGGTGCACATTTTAAAAACCACTGCTTAAAAACAGCGGAACCCTAGAACCGGGGCTCCACTTTCTGCCTGTGCACTTCTCTGTAACACCACCTGTCTTGCTCTACTCCAAACCCCAGAGGGTGGAAAGTGCTCCTTCTAGTCACACAGGCAGCTGTGAATCTTTTCTTCTGCACACGAACTGAACATAAGAACGTAAGAGAAGCCCATGTTGGATCAGGCCAGTGGCCCATCCAGTCCAACACATTCTGTGTCACACAGTGGCCAAAATTACCAGGTGTCCAGCAGTGGGGCCAGGACACTAGAAGCCCTCCCACTGTTGACCCCTCCCAAGCACCAAGAAGACAGAGCCTCCCTTGCCCCAGACCGAGAGTTCATATAGGAACATAAGAGAAGCCCATGTTGGATCGGCCAAGGGCCCTTCCAGTCCAACACTCTCTGGGTGACACAATGGCCAAAAGTACCAGGGGTGCCATCAGGAGGTCCACCTGTGGGGATGGGTTGCCAGGCTCCAGGTGGGCGCTCCTGCCCACCCACACCTCCGCCAGCCCCCTCCAGGATCTCCTTCCTCCTTCTCCCCCCCTTCTATCTCACTCTAAGCCGCCGCTCCCCTCCCACCCCCTCCAAAATGTGCCCCTGGGACGGGAAGCCACTCGAACTTCCCCCGGTCTCCCAAGGCGCCGAATGCGGATCCTGCACCAAAGTCGGCCGCGGGAACCTCGATGTGGCTCTGCACGAAGGGGACAGGCGGCTCTCCGCGGGGCGGGGGCGCGGGCGGGGAGGAAGGGCAAAGGGGGGCGGGGGGGAACTGGGGGGGCGGGTGCCACTGCGCGGGGTCTTGCGAGCAAAAAGGACACTCGGGGGCTCCCGGCCTGGAAGCTGCGAGCGGCGATTCGGCTTCTACGTGAATCAAGTTTGCTCTTCCGGAGCCTGAGCGGAGACGGAGCTGTGTGAGCTGGAGGCTAAACCACTGTGAGCTGGCTCACACTCGCTCGGCTTAGAGGGAACCCTGGCGGGCGCGCTCCTTCCTCCCGCCCCCCCCTCGGTGCTCCCCCCCCTCCTCCTGCATTGCAGCCCCCCCCCCCAGCCCCGTGGAGCTCACCAGGGTCCCTCCAGCCCCCCGAGTAGAGGCCGGTCCCGAGGCGCCTCCTTGCAAAAGCGGAGGAGGAGGAGGAGGGGGGTGAGGAAATGCGCCCCCCCGTGCAAACCCACCTCCCTTCCCCCCCCCATGGGCCTCTCTAGGACTGCGGATCTCGCTCTCTTTAACCCTTCGGGGCGGTGACCGTTTTGCAGAGAGGAAAAAAGGGAGGGCGGCGGGACTCGTGCATGAGGCGGCACGGCACTCGGCGTCCCTTGCCGGAAAGCCCGTCGAATCCGACTCTGGGGGCGCTGCGCTCATCTCCCGTTTCCAAGCCGAAGAGCCAGCGCTGTCCGAAGACGTTCCCGTGGCCGGGTGGCCATGGGCATGACTCGACCCCTTAGCCGGGATAAGGGAGGAGGGGAACGAGGAGAAGGAGAGGAAGAAGGAGAGGAGGAGGAAGAAGAAGAAGAAGAGGAAGAAGTTCTTGTTCCCAACCTGGACAGCCCTACTTGATATCTCACTGTATTCGCCAGGACAAGAAATGCAAAGCTTTTCTTTTAAGTTTCTAGTCCTCATCAGGGTTGTAAACCCGCCCTTCAAAATGCCTCCTGAAATCCCAGAAACGGGAGGGGATTCCGAACAGGGCTGCCTTCCACAGGGGACCCACTCCCTGCTGCAACCCGTAAGCGGAAGGTTTTTCAGTGTGAAATGTTGAGGTTCTTCAGTCACAGGCTCCGAAAACGGGCTTCCCCGGTCCACCTTGGTCGCCGGAGGGGGATGGGGGGTGAGGTTGCCAGCTCCCGGCTGGGGAACTCCTGGAGATTTGGGGGTGGAGCCCGGGGTGGAGAGGGAACCTCAGTGGGGCAAGGCTGGACTGGATGGGCCCTCCCTGGTCTGACCCAGCAGGGCTCTTCTGAGGCTCAATGAACTGGTTGGCCCTCTCTGCCCTGTTGCTGGCCCTCCTCCAGAGGAACTGGCTGGCCCTTGTGTGAGGCAGGATGCTGGACTAGATGGACCCTCCCTGGTCTGCCCTGTTGCTGGCCCTCCAGAGGAACTGGCTGGCCCCTGTGTGAGAAGGCAGGATGCTGGACTAGATGGACCCTCCCTGGTCTGCCCTGTTGCTGGCCCTCCTCCAGAGGAACTGGCTGGCCCTTGTGTGAGGCAGGATGCTGGACTAGATGGACCCTCCCTGGTCTGCCCTGTTGCTGGCCCTCCTCCAGAGGAACTGGCTGGCCCTTGTGTGAGAAGCCAGGATGCTGGACCAGCTGGACCCTCCCTGGTCTGCCCTGTTGCTGGCCCTCCAGAGGAACTGGCTGGCCCCTGTGTGAGAAGCCAGGATGCCGGACTAGCTGGACCCTCCCTGGTCCGATCCAGCAGGGCTCTTCTGACCTTCTTCTCCTCTGCGAGACGGAGCAGCTTCAGGGTGGAGTCAACTGCACGTGCTCCATGGTGTGGAAAAGGCGGCTGCAGGGCCTGTTTTCAGACATTTCCAAAATTTGTAAAAAAAATATATATATATCCTGCTCATAGTGTTCATATCGATAGTCGACTGCTCATGTCGGAAAAAGGTAAAAGTCGGATCTACATGGATCCTCATGATCCTCATGAATTCATATGATTTTTACATTGAAATGAAATAAAACCACCATCATATTGTAGGCCATGTGTTAGTCTACAGGCGGGACCACAAAAATCACGCACCCACGGATTCGTGGCGCTACAGCGGTGCAAAAACATGATTCCAAAGCACGGATCCTCATGAATTCATATGATTTTTACGCTGAAATGAAATAAAACCAACATCATACTGTAGACCATGTCTTAGACTATAGGCAGCGCTCCAAAAATCATGCCCCCACGAATTCGTGGCACCACAAAACTGCAAAAACATGGTTCCAAAGCACGGATCCTCATGGATCCTCGAGTTTTTGCATTAGGACGCCCCAAACACACCATCAAATCACAAAACATGTCCATGGCAACAGCCTGTACTACAAAAATCATGGATCCACGGCTTCGTGGCAACACCATTCTGCAAAAACACGGTTCTACAGCACGGATCCTCACGGATCCTCGGGGTTTTTGCATTAGGACGCCCCAAACACACCATCAAATCACAAAACATGTCCACGGCAACAGCCTGTACTACAAAAATCATGGATCCACGGCTTCGTGGCAACACCATTCTGCAAAAACACGGTTCTACAGCACGGATCCTCACGGATCCTTGGGGTTTTTGCATTAGGATGCCCCAAACACACCATCAAATCACAAAACATGTCCACAGCAACAGCCTGTACTACAAAAATCATGGATCCACAGCTTCATGGCAACACCATAAAAAAAACACTGTTCGAGAGCACGGATTCTCACGGATCCTCAGGGATTTTGCATTAGGACGACCCAAACACACCATCAAATCACAAAACATGTCCATGGCAACAGCTTGCACCACAAAAGTCCTGGATCCATGGCTTCGTGGCAACACCATCAACAAAAACATCATTCTGAAGCACGGATCCTCATGGATCCTCGGGGTTTTTGCAGTGGGTTACCCCAAACACACTATCAAGTCACATAACATGTCCCTGACAACAGCTCGCACCACGAAAGTCATGGATCCACGGCTTTGTGGCAACAGAATTCTGCAAAAACACAGTTCTAGAGCACGGATCCTCATGGATCCTCGGAGTTTTTGCATTAAGATGCCCCAAACACACCATCAAATCACAAAACATTTCCATGGCAACAGCTTGTACTACAATAGTTCTGGATCCACAGCTTCGTGGCAACACCATTCTGCAAAAACACGGTTCTACAGCACGGATCCTCGGGGATTTTGCATTAGGATGCCCCAAACACACCATCAAATCACAAAACATGTCAAAGGCAACAGCCTGTACTACAAAAATCATGGATCCACGGCTTCGTGGCAACACCATCAACAAAAACACTGTTCGAGAGCACGGATCCTCACGGATCCTCGGGGTTTTTGCATTAGGACGCCCCATTACACCATCAAATCACAAAACATGTCCATGGCAACAGCCTGTACTACAAAAATCATGGATCCATGGCTTCGTGGCAACACCATTCTGCAAAAACATCGTTCAGAAGCACGGATCCTCACGGATCCTCGGGGGTTTTGCATCTCGTCAGCCGCGAGAGGTTTACTTTCCTGCAAGGAGTCCCGGGCGCCATCCCGGCGCTCAGAGGAGCCGGGAAACCTTTCTCGCCCCCCCCACCCCGCGCCGGGCGCCCGCGACGCCCAGGGCCAGCACTCTTCCCGCGAGACTTCTGAGGACTGCGGAGGCAGAATGACCTCTCGCGGCTGACAGGTTTACTTTCCTGCAAGGAGTCCCGGGCCGCCATCCCGGCGCTCAGAGGAGCCGGGAAACCTTTCTCGCCCCACCCCTCCCGCGCCGGGCGCCCGCGACGCCAAGGGCCAGCACTCTTCCCGCGGGACTTCTGAGGACTGCGGAGCCAGAATGACCTCTCGGGGCTGACAGGTTTACTTTCCTGCTAGGAGTCCCGGGCCGCCATCCCGGCGCTCAGAGGAGCCGGGAAACCTTTCTCGCCCCACCCACCCCGCGCCGGGCGCCCGCGACGCCAAGGGCCAGCACTCTTCCCGCGAGACTTCTGAGGACTGCGGAGCCAGAATGACCTCCCGCGGCTGTCAGCCGCGAGAGGTTTACTTTCCTGCAAGGAGTCCCGGGCCGCCATCCCGGCGCTCAGAGGAGCCGGGAAACCTTTCTCGCCCCACCCCTGCCGCGCCGGGCGCCCGCGACGCCAAGGGCCAGCACTCTTCCCGCGAGACTTCTGAGGACTGCGGAGCCAGAATGACCTCCCGCGGCTGTCAGCCGCGAGAGGTTTACTTTCCTGCAAGGAGTCCCGGGCCGCCATCCCGGCGCTCAGAGGAGCCGGGAAACCTTTCTCGCCCCACCCCTGCCGCGCCGGGCGCCCGCGACGCCAAGGGCCAGCACTCTTCCCGCGAGACTTCTGAGGACTGCGGAGCCAGAATGACCTCTCGCGGCTGACAGGTTTACTTTCCTGCAAGGAGTCCCGGGCCGCCATCCCGGCGCTCAGAGGAGCCGGGAAACCTTTCTCGCCCCACCCCTCCCGCGCCGAGCGCCCGCGACGCCAAGGGCCAGCACTCTTCCCGCGGGACTTCTGAGGACTGCGGAGCCAGAATGACCTCTCGCGGCTGACAGGTTTACTTTCCTGCAAGGAGTCCCGGGCCGCCATCCCGGCGCTCAGAGGAGCCGGGAAACCTTTCTCGCCCCACCCCTCCCGCGCCGGGCGCCCGCGACGCCAAGGGCCAGCACTCTTCCCGCGGGACTTCTGAGGACTGCGGAGCCAGAATGACCTCTCGCGGCTGACAGGTTTACTTTCCTGCAAGGAGTCCCGGGCCGCCATCCCGGCGCTCAGAGGAGCCGGGAAACCTTTCTCGCCCCACCCACCACCCGCCGGGCGCCCGCGACGCCAAGGGCCAGCACTCTTCCCGCGGGACTTCTGAGGACTGTGGAGCCAGAATGACCTCTCGCGGCTGACAGGTTTACTTTCCTGCAAGGAGTCCCGGGCCGCCATCCCGGGGCTCAGAGGAGCCGGGAAACCTTTCTCGCCCCACCCCCCCGCGCCGGGCGCCCGCGACGCCAAGGGCCAGCACTCTTCCCGCGGGACTTCTGAGGACTGCGGAGCCAGAATGACCTCTCGCGGCTGACAGGTTTACTTTCCTGCAAGGAGTCCCGGGCCGCCATCCCGGCGCTCAGAGGAGCCGGGAAACCTTTCTCGCCCCAGCCCACCCCGCGCCGGGCGCCCGCGACGCCAAGGGCCAGCACTCTTCCCGCGGGACTTCTGAGGACTGCGGAGCCAGAATGACCTCTCGCGGCTGACAGGTTTACTTTCCTGCAAGGAGTCCCTGGCCGCCATCCCAGCGCTCAGGGGATCCGGGAAACCTTTCTCGCCCCACCCACCCCGCGCCGGGCGCCCGCGACGCCAAGGGCCAGCACTCTTCCCGCGAGACTTCTGAGGACTGCGGAGCCAGAATGACCTCTCGCGGCTGACAGGTTTACTTTCCTGCAAGGAGTCCCGGGCCGCCATCCCGGCGCTCAGAGGATCCGGGAAACCTTTCTCGCCCCACCCCCCCGCGCCGGGCGCCCGCGACGCCAAGGGCCAGCACTCTTCCCGCGGGACTTCTGCGGAGCCAGAATGACCTCTCGCGGGTGACAGGTTTACTTTCCTGCAAGGAGTCCCGGGCCGCCATCCCAGCGCTCAGGGGATCCGGGAAACCTTTCTCGCCCCACCCACCCCGCGCCGGGCGCCCGCGACGCCAAGGGCCAGCACTCTTCCCGCGAGACTTCTGAGGACTGCGGAGCCAGAATGACCTCTCGCGGCTGACAGGTTTACTTTCCTGCAAGGAGTCCCGGGCCGCCATCCCGGCGCTCAGATGAGCCGGGAAACCTTTCTCGCCCCACCCACCCCGCGCCGGGCGCCCGCGACGCCAAGGGCCAGCACTCTTCCCGCGAGACTTCTGAGGACTGCGGAGCCAGAATGACCTCTCGCGGCTGACAGGTTTACTTTCCTGCAAGAAGTCCCGGGCCGCCATCCCGGCGCTCAGAGGAGCCGGGAAACCTTTCTCGCCCCACCCCCCCGCGCCGGGCGCCCGCGACGCCAAGGGCCAGCACTCTTCCCGCGGGACTTCTGAGGACTGCGGAGCCAGAATGGCCTCTCGCGGCTGACAGGTTTACTTTCCTGCAAGGAGTCCCGGGCCGCCATCCCGGCGCTCAGAGGAGCCGGGAAACCTTTCTCGCCCCACCCTACCCCGCGCCGGGCGCCCGCGACGCCAAGGGCCAGCACTCTTCCCGCGAGACTTCTGAGGACTGTGGAGCCAGAATGACCTCTCGCGGCTGACAGGTTTACTTTCCTGCAAGGAGTCCCGGGCCGCCATCCCGGCGCTCAGAGGAGCCGGGAAACCTTTCTCGCCCCACCCACCCCCGCGCCGGGCGCCCGCGACGCCAAGGGCCAGCACTCTTCCCGCGGGACTTCTGAGGACTGCGGAGCCAGAATGACCTCTCGCGGCTGACAGGTTTACTTTCCTGCAAGGAGTCCCGGGCCGCCATCCCGGCGCTCAGAGGAGCCGGGAAACCTTTCTCGCCCCACCCCACCCCGCGCCGGGCGCCCGCGACGCCAAGGGCCAGCACTCTTCCCGCGGGACTTCTGAGGACTGCGGAGCCAGAATGACCTCTCGCGGCTGACAGGTTTACTTTCCTGCAAGGAGTCCCGGGCCGCCATCCCGGCGCTCAGAGGAGCCGGGAAACCTTTCTCGCCCCACCCACCCCGCGCCGGGCGCCCGCGACGCCAAGGGCCAGCACTCTTCCCGCGAGACTTCTGAGGACTGCGGAGCCAGAATGACCTCTCGCGGCTGACAGGTTTACTTTCCTGCAAGGAGTCCCGGGCCGCCATCCCGGCGCTCAGAGGAGCCGGGAAACCTTTCTCGCCCCACCCCCCGCGCCGGGCGCCCGCGACGCCAAGGGCCAGCACTCTTCCCGCGGGACTTCTGAGGACTGCGGAGCCTGAATGGCCTCTCGCGGCTGACAGGTTTACTTTCCTGCAAGGAGTCCCGGGCCGCCATCCCGGCGCTCAGAGGAGTCGGGAAACCTTTCTCGCCCCACCCCACCCCGCGCCGGGCGCCCGCGACGCCAAGGGCCAGCACTCTTCCCGCGAGACTTCTGAGGACTGTGGAGCCAGAATGACCTCTCGCGGCTGACAGGTTTACTTTCCTGCAAGGAGTCCCGGGCCGCCATCCCGGCGCTCAGAGGAGCCGGGAAACCTTTCTCGCCCCACCCCCCCCGCGCCGGGCGCCCGCGACGCCAAGGGCCAGCACTCTTCCCGCGGTACTTCTGAGGACTGCGGAGCCAGAATGACCTCTCGCGGCTGACAGGTTTACTTTCCTGCAAGGATTCCCGGGCCGCCATCCCGGCGCTCAGAGGAGCCGGGAAACCTTTCTCGCCCCACCCCCCCGCGCCGGGCGCCCGCGACGCCAAGGGCCAGCACTCTTCCCGCGGAACTTCTGAGGACTGCGGAGCCAGAATGACCTCTCGCGGCTGACAGGTTTACTTTCCTGCAAGGAGTCCCGAGCAGCCATCCCGGCGCTCAGAGGAGCCGGGAAACCTTTCTCGCCCCACCCCACCCCACCCGACGCCGGGCGCCCGCGACGCCAAGGGCCAGCACTCTTCCCGCGGGACTTCTGAGGACTGCGGAGCAAGAATGACCTCTCGCGGCTGACAGGTTTACTTTCCTGCAAGGAGTCCCGGGCCGCCATCCCGGCGCTCAGAGGAGCCGGGAAACCTTTCTCGCCCCACCCCTCCCGCGCCGGGCGCCCGCGACGCCAAGGGCCAGCACTCTTCCCGCGGGACTTCTGAGGACTGCGGAGCCAGAATGACCTCTCGGGGCTGACAGGTTTACTTTCCTGCAAGGAGTCCCGGGCCGCCATCCCGGCGCTCAGAGGAGCCGGGAAACCTTTCTCGCCCCACCCACCCCGCGCCGGGCGCCCGCGACGCCAAGGGCCAGCACTCTTCCCGCGAGACTTCTGAGGACTGCGGAGCCAGAATGACCTCCCGCGGCTGTCAGCCGCGAGAGGTTTACTTTCCTGCAAGGAGTCCCGGGCCGCCATCCCGGCGCTCAAAGGAGCCGGGAAACCTTTCTCGCCCCACCCCTGCCGCGCCGGGCGCCCGCGACGCCAAGGGCCAGCACTCTTCCCGCGAGACTTCTGAGGACTGCGGAGCCAGAATGACCTCCCGCGGCTGTCAGCCGCGAGAGGTTTACTTTCCTGCAAGGAGTCCCGGGCCGCCATCCCGGCGCTCAGAGGAGCCGGGAAACCTTTCTCGCCCCACCCCTGCCGCGCCGGGCGCCCGCGACGCCAAGGGCCAGCACTCTTCCCGCGAGACTTCTGAGGACTGCGGAGCCAGAATGACCTCCCGCGGCTGTCAGCCGCGAGAGGTTTACTTTCCTGCAAGGAGTCCCGGGCCGCCATCCCGGCGCTCAGAGGAGCCGGGAAACCTTTCTCGCCCCACCCCTGCCGCGCCGGGCGCCCGCGACGCCCAGGGCCAGCACTCTTCCCGCGGGACTTCTGAGGACTGCGGAGCAAGAATGACCTCTCGCGGCTGACAGGTTTACTTTCCTGCAAGGAGTCCCGGGCCGCCATCCCGGCGCTCAGAGGAGCCGGGAAACCTTTCTCGCCCCACCCCTCCCGCGCCGAGCGCCCGCGACGCCAAGGGCCAGCACTCTTCCCGCGGGACTTCTGAGGACTGCGGAGCAAGAATGACCTCTCGCGGCTGACAGGTTTACTTTCCTGCAAGGAGTCCCGGGCCGCCATCCCGGCGCTCAGAGGAGCCGGGAAACCTTTCTCGCCCCACCCCTCCCGCGCCGGGCGCCCGCGACGCCAAGGGCCAGCACTCTTCCCGCGGGACTTCTGAGGACTGCGGAGCCAGAATGACCTCTCGCGGCTGACAGGTTTACTTTCCTGCAAGGAGTCCCGGGCCGCCATCCCGGCGCTCAGAGGAGCCGGGAAACCTTTCTCGCCCCACCCACCCCCCGCCGGGCGCCCGCGACGCCAAGGGCCAGCACTCTTCCCGCGGGACTTCTGAGGACTGTGGAGCCAGAATGACCTCTCGCGGCTGACAGGTTTACTTTCCTGCAAGGAGTCCCGGGCCGCCATCCCGGGGCTCAGAGGAGCCGGGAAACCTTTCTCGCCCCACCCCCCCGCGCCGGGCGCCCGCGACGCCAAGGGCCAGCACTCTTCCCGCGGGACTTCTGAGGACTGCGGAGCCAGAATGACCTCTCGCGGCTGACAGGTTTACTTTCCTGCAAGGAGTCCCGGGCCGCCATCCCGGCGCTCAGAGGAGCCGGGAAACCTTTCTCGCCCCAGCCCACCCCGCGCCGGGCGCCCGCGACGCCAAGGGCCAGCACTCTTCCCGCGGGACTTCTGAGGACTGCGGAGCCAGAATGACCTCTCGCGGCTGACAGGTTTACTTTCCTGCAAGGAGTTCCGGGCCGCCATCCCGGCGCTCAGAGGAGCCGGGAAACCTTTCTCGCCCCACCCCCCGCGCCGGGCGCCCGCGACGCCAAGGGCCAGCACTCTTCCCGCGGGACTTCTGCGGAGCCAGAATGACCTCTCGCGGGTGACAGGTTTACTTTCCTGCAAGGAGTCCCTGGCCGCCATCCCAGCGCTCAGGGGATCCGGGAAACCTTTCTCGCCCCACCCACCCCGCGCCGGGCGCCCGCGACGCCAAGGGCCAGCACTCTTCCCGCGAGACTTCTGAGGACTGCGGAGCCAGAATGACCTCTCGCGGCTGACAGGTTTACTTTCCTGCAAGGAGTCCCGGGCCGCCATCCCGGCGCTCAGAGGAGCCGGGAAACCTTTCTCGCCCCACCCACCCCGCGCCGGGCGCCCGCGACGCCAAGGGCCAGCACTCTTCCCGCGAGACTTCTGAGGACTGCGGAGCCAGAATGACCTCTCGCGGCTGACAGGTTTACTTTCCTGCAAGGAGTCCCGGGCCGCCATCCCGGCGCTCAGAGGAGCCGGGAAACCTTTCTCGCCCCACCCCCCCCGCGCCGGGCGCCCGCGACGCCAAGGGCCAGCACTCTTCCCGCGGGACTTCTGAGGACTGCGGAGCCAGAATGACCTCTCGCGGCTGACAGGTTTACTTTCCTGCAAGGAGTCCCGGGCCGCCATCCCGGCGCTCAGAGGATCCGGGAAACCTTTCTCGCCCCACCCCCCCGCGCCGGGCGCCCGCGACGCCAAGGGCCAGCACTCTTCCCGCGGGACTCTCTGCGGAGCCAGAATGACCTCTCGCGGGTGACAGGTTTACTTTCCTGCAAGGAGTCCCGGGCCGCCATCCCAGCGCTCAGGGGATCCGGGAAACCTTTCTCGCCCCACCCACCCCGCTCCGGGCGCCCGCGACGCCAAGGGCCAGCACTCTTCCCGCGAGACTTCTGAGGACTGCGGAGCCAGAATGACCTCTCGCGGCTGACAGGTTTACTTTCCTGCAAGGAGTCCCGGGCCGCCATCCCGGCGCTCAGATGAGCCGGGAAACCTTTCTCGCCCCACCCACCCCGCGCCGGGCGCCCGCGACGCCAAGGGCCAGCACTCTTCCCGCGAGACTTCTGAGGACTGCGGAGCCAGAATGACCTCTCGCGGCTGACAGGTTTACTTTCCTGCAAGAAGTCCCGGGCCGCCATCCCGGCGCTCAGAGGAGCCGGGAAACCTTTCTCGCCCCACCCCCCCGCGCCGGGCGCCCGCGACGCCAAGGGCCAGCACTCTTCCCGCGGGACTTCTGAGGACTGCGGAGCCAGAATGGCCTCTCGCGGCTGACAGGTTTACTTTCCTGCAAGGAGTCCCGGGCCGCCATCCCGGCGCTCAGAGGAGCCGGGAAACCTTTCTCGCCCCACCCTACCCCGCGCCGGGCGCCCGCGACGCCAAGGGCCAGCACTCTTCCCGCGAGACTTCTGAGGACTGTGGATCCAGAATGACCTCTCGCGGCTGACAGGTTTACTTTCCTGCAAGGAGTCCCGGGCCGCCATCCCGGCGCTCAGAGGAGCCGGGAAACCTTTCTCGCCCCACCACCCCCCGCGCCGGGCGCCCGCGACGCCAAGGGCCAGCACTCTTCCCGCGGGACTTCTGAGGACTGCGGAGCCAGAATGACCTCTCGCGGCTGACAGGTTTACTTTCCTGCAAGGAGTCCCGGGCCGCCATCCCGGCGCTCAGAGGATCCGGGAAACCTTTCTCGCCCCACCCCCCCCGCGCCGGGCGCCCGCGACGCCAAGGGCCAGCACTCTTCCCGCGGGACTTCTGAGGACTGCGGAGCCAGAATGACCTCTCGCGGCTGACAGGTTTACTTTCCTGCAAGGAGTCCCGAGCCGCCATCCCGGCGCTCAGAGGAGCCGGGAAACCTTTCTCGCCCCACCCCACCCCGCGCCGGGCGCCCGCGACGCCAAGGGCCAGCACTCTTCCCGCGGGACTTCTGAGGACTGCGGAGCCAGAATGACCTCTCGCGGCTGACAGGTTTACTTTCCTGCAAGGAGTCCCGGGCCGCCATCCCGGCGCTCAGAGGAGCCGGGAAACCTTTCTCGCCCCACCCACCCCGCGCCGGGCGCCCGCGACGCCAAGGGCCAGCACTCTTCCCGCGAGACTTCTGAGGACTGCGGAGCCAGAATGACCTCTCGCGGCTGACAGGTTTACTTTCCTGCAAGGAGTCCCGGGCCGCCATCCCGGCGCTCAGAGGAGCCGGGAAACCTTTCTCGCCCCACCCACCCCGCGCCGGGCGCCCGCGACGCCAAGGGCCAGCACTCTTCCCGCGAGACTTCTGAGGACTGCGGAGCCAGAATGACCTCTCGCGGCTGACAGGTTTACTTTCCTGCAAGGAGTCCCGGGCCGCCATCCCGGCGCTCAGAGGAGCCGGGAAACCTTTCTCGCCCCACCCCTCCCGCGCCGGGCGCCCGCGACGCCAAGGGCCAGCACTCTTCCCGCGGGACTTCTGAGGACTGCGGAGCCAGAATGACCTCTCGCGGCTGACAGGTTTACTTTCCTGCAAGGAGTCCCGGGCCGCCATCCCGGCGCTCAGAGGAGCCGGGAAACCTTTCTCGCCCCACCCCCCGGCGCCGGGCGCCCGCGACGCCAAGGGCCAGCACTCTTCCCGCGGGACTTCTGAGGACTGCGGAGCCAGAATGACCTCTCGCGGCTGACAGGTTTACTTTCCTGCAAGGAGTCCCGAGCAGCCATCCCGGCGCTCAGAGGAGCCGGGAAACCTTTCTCGCCCCACCCCACCCCACCCGGCGCCGGGCGCCCGCGACGCCAAGGGCCAGCACTCTTCCCGCGGGACTTCTGAGGACTGCGGAGCCAGAATGACCTCTCGCGGCTGACAGGTTTACTTTCCTGCAAGGAGTCCCGGGCCGCCATCCCGGCGCTCAGAGGAGCCGGGAAACCTTTCTCGCCCCACCCACCCCGCGCCGGGCGCCCGCGACGCCAAGGGCCAGCACTCTTCCCGCGGGACTTCTGAGGACTGCGGAGCCAGAATGACCTCTCGCGGCTGACAGGTTTACTTTCCTGCAAGGAGTCCCGGGCCGCCATCCCGGCGCTCAGAGGAGCCGGGAAACCTTTCTCGCCCCACCCCCCCGCGCCGGGCGCCCGCGACGCCAAGGGCCAGCACTCTTCCCGCGAGACTTCTGAGGACTGCGGAGCCAGAATGACCTCCCGCGGCTGTCAGCCGCGAGAGGTTTACTTTCCTGCAAGGAGTCCCGGGCCGCCATCCCGGCGCTCAGAGGAGCCGGGAAACCTTTCTCGCCCCACCCCTGCCGCGCCGGGCGCCCGCGACGCCAAGGGCCAGCACTCTTCCCGCGAGACTTCTGAGGACTGCGGAGCCAGAATGACCTCTCGCGGCTGACAGGTTTACTTTCCTGCAAGGAGTCCCGGGCCGCCATCCCGGCGCTCAGAGGAGCCGGGAAACCTGTCTCGCCCCACCCCTCCCTCGCCGGGCGCCCGCGACGCCAAGGGCCAGCACTCTTCCCGGGAGACTTCTGAGGACTGCGGAGCCAGAATGACCTCTCGCGGCTGTCAGCCGCGAGAGGTTTACTTTCCTGCAAGGAGTCCCGGCCACCATCCCGGCGCTCAGAGGAGCCGGGAAACCTTTCTCGCCCCACCCCTGCCGCGCCGGGCGCCCGCGACGCCAAGGGCCAGCACTCTTCCCGCGGGACTTCTGAGGACTGCGGAGCCAGAATGACCTCTCGCGGCTGACAGGTTTACTTTCCTGCAAGGAGTCCCGGGCCGCCATCCCGGCGCTCAGAGGAGCCGGGAAACCTTTCTCGCCCCCCCCCTCCCGCGCCGGGCGCCCGCGCCGCCAAGGGCCAGCACTCTTCCCGCGAGACTTCTGAGGACTGCAGAGCCAGAATGACCTCCCGCGGCTGTCAGCCGCGAGAGGTTTACTTTCCTGCAAGGAGTCCCGGGCCGCCATCCCGGCGCCCAGAGGAGCCGGGAAACCTTTCTCGCCCCACCCCTGCCTCGCCGGGCGCCCGCGACGCCAAGGGCCAGCACTCTTCCCGCGGGACTTCTGAGGACTGCGGAGCCAGAATGACCTCTGGCGGCTGACAGGTTTACTTTCCTGCAAGGAGTCCCGGGCCGCCATCCCGGCGCTCAGAGGAGCCGGGAAACCTTTCTCGCCCCACCCCTCCCGCGCAGGGCGCCCGCGACGCCAAGGGCCAGCACTCTTCCCGCGAGACTTCTGAGGACTGCGGAGCCAGAATGACCTCCCCGGCTGTCAGCCGGGAGAGGTTTACTTTCCTGCAAGGAGTCCCGGGCCGCCATCCCGGCGCTCAGAGGAGCCGGGAAACCTTTCTCGCCCCACCCCTGCCGCGCCGGGCGCCCGCGACGCTAAGGGCCAGCAATCTTCCCGCGAGACTTCTGAGGACTGCGGAGCCAGAATGACCTCCCGCGGCTGTCAGCCGGGAGAGGTTTACTTTCCTGCAAGGAGTCCCGGGCCGCCATCCCGGCGCTCAGAGGAGCCGGGAAACCTTTCTCGCCCCACCCCTGCCGCGCCGGGCGCCCGCGACGCCAAGAGCCAGCACTCTTCCCGCGAGACTTCTGAGGACTGCGGAGCCAGAATGACCTCTCGCGGCTGTCAGCCGCGAGAGGTTTACTTTCCTGCAAGGAGTCCCGGGCCGCCATCCCGGCGCTCAGAGGAGCTGGGAAACCTTTCTCGCCCCACCCCTCCCGCGCCGGGCGCCCGCGACGCCAAGGGCCAGCACTCTTCCCGCGAGACTTCTGAGGACTGCGGAGCCAGAATGACCTCTCGCGGCTGACGAACGAACGGCGTCGCTGTTCGGACGTCAGCCGCGAGAGGTTTACTTCCTGCAAGGAGTCCCGGGCCGCCATCCCGGAGGTCAGAGGAGCCGGGAAACCTTTCTCGCCCCAACCCTCCCGCGCCGGGCACCCGCGACGCCAAGGGACAGCACTCTTCCCGCGAGACTTCTGAGGACTGCGGAGCCAGAATGACCTCTCGCGGCTGACAGGTTTACTTTCCTGCAAGGAGTCCCGGGCCGCCAGGAGCCGGGAAACCTTTCTCGCCCCACCCCTCCCGCGCCGGGCGCCCGCGACGCCAAGGGCCAGCACTCTTCCCACGAGACTTCTGAGGACTGCGGAGACAGAATGACCTCTCGCGGCTGTCAGCCGCGAGAGGTTTACTTTCCTGCAAGGAGTCCCGGGCCGCCATCCCGGCGCTCAGAGGAGCTGGGAAACCTTTCTCGCCCCACCCCTCCCGCGCCGGGCGCCCGCGACGCCAAGGGCCAGCACTCTTCCCCCGAGACTTCTGAGGACTGCGGAGCCAGAATGACCTCTCGCGGCTGACGAACGAACGGCGTCGCTGTTCGGACGTCAGCCGCGAGAGGTTTACTTTCCTGCAAGGAGTCCCGGGCCGCCATCCCGGAGGTCAGAGGAGCCGGGAAACCTTTCTCGCCCCAACCCTCCCGCGCCGGGCACCCGCGACGCCAAGGGACAGCACTCTTCCCGCGAGACTTCTGAGGACTGCGGAGCCAGAATGACCTCTCGCGGCTGACAGGTTTACTTTCCTGCAAGGAGTCCCGGGCCGCCAGGAGCCGGGAAACCTTTCTCGCCCCACCCCTGCCGCGCCGGGCGCCCGCGACGCCAAGGGCCAGCACTCTTCCCGCGAGACTTCTGAGGACTGCGGAGCCAGAATGACCTCCCGCGGCTGTCAGCCGGGAGAGGTTTACTTTCCTGCAAGGAGTCCCGGGCCGCCATCCCGGCGCTCAGAGGAGCCGGGAAACCTTTCTCGCCCCACCCCTGCCGCGCCGGGCGCCCGCGACGCCAAGAGCCAGCACTCTTCCCGCGAGACTTCTGAGGACTGCGGAGCCAGAATGACCTCTCGCGGCTGTCAGCCGCGAGAGGTTTACTTTCCTGCAAGGAGTCCCGGGCCGCCATCCCGGCGCTCAGAGGAGCTGGGAAACCTTTCTCGCCCCACCCCTCCCGCGCCGGGCGCCCGCGACGCCAAGGGCCAGCACTCTTCCCGCGAGACTTCTGAGGACTGCGGAGCCAGAATGACCTCTCGCGGCTGACGAACGCACGGCGTCGCTGTTCGGGCGTCAGCCGCGAGAGGTTTACTTTCCTGCAAGGAGTCCCGGGCCGCCATCCCGGAGGTCAGAGGAGCCGGGAAACCTTTCTCGCCCCAACCCTCCCGCGCCGGGCACCCGCGACGCCAAGGGACAGCACTCTTCCCGCGAGACTTCTGAGGACTGCGGAGCCAGAATGACCTCTCGCGGCTGACAGGTTTACTTTCCTGCAAGGAGTCCCGGGCCGCCAGGAGCCGGGAAACCTTTCTCGCCCCACCCCTCCCGCGCCGGGCGCCCGCGACGCCAAGGGCCAGCACTCTTCCCCCGAGACTTCTGAGGACTGCGGAGCCAGAATGACCTCCCGCGGCTGTCAGCCGCGAGAGGTTTACTTTCCTGCAAGGAGTCCCGGGCCGCCATCCCGGCGCTCAGAGGAGCCGGGAAACCTTTCTCGCCCCACCCCTCCCGCGCCGGGCGCCCGCGACGCCAAGGGCCAGCACTCTTCCCGCGAGACTTCTGAGGACTGCGGAGCCAGAATGACCTCCCGCGGCTGTCAGCCGCGAGAGGTTTACTTTCCTGCAAGGAGTCCCGGGCCGCCATCCCGGCGCTCAGAGGAGCCGGGAAACCTTTCTCGCCCCACCCCTCCCGCGCCGGGCGCCCGCGACGCCAAGGGCCAGCACTCTTCCCGCGAGACTTCTGAGGACTGCGGAGCCAGAATGACCTCCCGCGGCTGTCAGCCGCGAGAGGTTTACTTTCCTGCAAGGAGTCCCGGGCCGCCATCCCGGCGCTCAGAGGAGCCGGGAAACCTTTCTCGCCCCACCCCCCCGCGCCGGGCGCCCGCGACGCCAAGGGCCAGCACTCTTCCCGCGAGACTTCTGAGGACTGCGGAGCCAGAATGACCTCTCGCGGCTGTCAGCCGCGAGAGGTTTACTTTCCTGCAAGGAGTCCCGGGCCGCCATCCCGGCGCTCAGAGGAGCCGGGAAACCTTTCTCGCCCCACCCCTCCCGCGCCGGGCGCCCGCGACGCCAAGGGCCAGCACTCTTCCCGCGAGACTTCTGAGGACTGCGGAGCCAGAATGACCTCCCGCGGCTGTCAGCCGCGAGAGGTTTACTTTCCTGCAAGGAGTCCCGGGCCGCCATCCCGGCGCTCAGAGGAGCCGGGAAACCTTTCTCGCCCCACCCCTCCCGCGCCGGGCGCCCGCGACGCCAAGGGCCAGCACTCTTCCCGCGAGACTTCTGAGGACTGCGGAGCCAGAATGACCTCTCGCGGCGTGACAGGTTTACTTTCCTGCAAGGAGTCCCGGGCCGCCATCCCGGCGCTCAGAGGAGCCGGGAAACCTTTCTCGCCCCACCCCTCCCGCGCCGGGCGCCCGCGACGCCAAGGGCCAGCACTCTTCCCGCGAGACTTCTGAGGACTGCGGAGCCAGAATGACCTCCTCGCGGCTGTCAGCCGCGGAGGTTTACTTTCCTGCAAGGAGTCCCGGGCCGCCATCCCGGCGCTCAGAGGAGCCGGGAAACCTTTCTCGCCCCACCCCTCCCGCGCCGGGCGCCCGCGACGCCAAGGGCCAGCACTCTTCCCGCGAGACTTCTGAGGACTGCGGAGCCAGAATGACCTCTCGCGGCTGTCAGCCGCGAGAGGTTTACTTTCCTGCAAGGAGTCCCGGGCCGCCATCCCGGCGCTCAGAGGAGCCGGGAAACCTTTCTCGCCCCACCCCTCCCGCGCCGGGCGCCCGCGACGCCAAGGGCCAGCACTCTTCCCGCGAGACTTCTGAGGACTGCGGAGCCAGAATGACCTCTCGCGGCTGTCAGCCGGCGAGAGGTTTACTTTCCTGCAAGGAGTCCCGGGCCGCCATCCCGGCGCTCAGAGGAGCCGGGAAACCTTTCTCGCCCCACCCCTCCGCGCCGGGCGCCCGCGACGCCAAGGGCCAGCACTCTTCCCGCGAGACTTCTGAGGACTGCGGAGCCAGAATGACCTCTCGCGGCTGACCGGTTTACTTTCCTGCAATGAGTCCCGGGCCGCCATCCCGGCGCTCAGAGGAGCCGGAAACCTTCTCGCCCCACCCTCCGCGCCGGGCGCCCGCGACGCCAAGGGCCAGCACTCTTCCCGCGAGACTTCTGAGGACTGCGGAGCCAGAATGACCTCTCGCGGCTGACGTCCGAACGGCGTCGCCGTACGCAGGAGTTTACTTTCCTGCAAGGAGTCCCGGGCCGCCATCCCGGCGCTCAGAGGAGCCGGGAAACCTTTCTCGCCCCACCCCTCCCGCGCCGGGCGCCCGCGACGCCAAGGGCCAGCACTCTTCCCGCGAGACTTCTGAGGACTGCGGAGCCAGAATGACCTCTCGCGGCTGAGCCGCGAGGTTTACTTTCCTGCAAGGAGTCCCGGGCCGCCATCCCGGCGCTCAGAGGAGCCGGGAAACCTTTCTCGCCCCACCCCCCGCGCCGGGCGCCCGCGACGCCAAGGGCCAGCACTCTTCCCGCGAGACTTCTGAGGGACTGCGGAGCCAGAATGACCTCCTCGCGGCTGCTCAGCCGCGAGAGGTTTACTTTCCTGCAAGGAGTCCCGGGCCGCCATCCCGGCGCTCAGAGGAGCCGGGAAACCTTTCTCGCCCCACCCCCCCCGCGCCGGGCGCCCGCGACGCCAAGGGCCAGCACTCTTCCCGCGAGACTTCTGAGGACTGCGGAGCCAGAATGACCTCTCGCGGCTGTCAGCCGCGCGAGGTTTACTTTCCTGCAAGGAGTCCCGGGCCGCCATCCCGGCGCTCAGAGGAGCCGGGAAACCTTTCTCGCCCCACCCCTCCCGCGCCGGGCGCCCGCGACGCCAAGGGCCAGCACTCTTCCCGCGAGACTTCTGAGGACTGCGGAGCCAGAATGACCTCTCGCGGCTGTCAGCCGGAGAGGTTTACTTTCCTGCAAGGAGTCCCGGGCCGCCATCCCGGCGCTCAGAGGAGCCGGGAAACCTTTCTCGCCCCACCCCTCCCGCGCCGGGCGCCCGCGACGCCAAGGGCCAGCACTCTTCCCGCGAGACTTCTGAGGACTGCGGAGCCAGAATGACCTCTCGCGGCTGACGCGAGCGTCCGTTCGGACGTCAGCCGCGAGAGGTTTACTTTCCTGCAAGGAGTCCCGGGCCGCCATCCCGGCGCTCAGAGGAGCCGGGAAACCTTTCTCGCCCCACCCCTCCCGCGCCGGGCGCCCGCGACGCCAAGGGCCAGCACTCTTCCCGCGAGACTTCTGAGGACTGCGGAGCCAGAATGACCTCTCGCGGCTGACAGGTTTACTTTCCTGCAAGGAGTCCCGGGCCGCCATCCCGGCGCTCAGAGGAGCCGGGAAACCTTTCGCCCCACCCCTCCCGCGCCGGGCGCCCGCGACGCCAAGGGCCAGCACTCTTCCCGCGAGACTTCTGAGGACTGCGGAGCCAGAATGACCTCTCGCGGCTGACGACGCGTCGTTACTTTCCTGCAAGGAGTCCCGGGCCGCCATCCCGGCGCTCAGAGGAGCCGGAAACCTTTCTCGCCCCACCCTCCCGCGCCGGGCGCCCGCGACGCCAAGGGCCAGCACTCTTCCCGCGAGACTTCTGAGGACTGCGGAGCCAGAATGACCTCTCGCGGCTGACAGGTTTACTTTCCTGCAAGGAGTCCCGGGCCGCCATCCCGGCGCTCAGAGGAGCCGGGAAACCTTTCTCGCCCCACCCCCCCGCGCCGGGCGCCCGCGACGCCAAGGGCCAGCACTCTTCCCGCGAGACTTCTGAGGACTGCGGAGCCAGAATGACCTCTCGCGGCTGACAGGTTTACTTTCCTGCAAGGAGTCCCGGGCCGCCATCCCGGCGCTCAGAGGAGCCGGGAAACCTTTCTCGCCCCACCCCTCCCGCGCCGGGCGCCCGCGACGCCAAGGGCCAGCACTCTTCCCGCGAGACTTCTGAGGACTGCGGAGCCAGAATGACCTCTGGCGGCTGACAGGTTTACTTTCCTGCAAGGAGTCCCGGGCCGCCATCCCGGCGCTCAGAGGAGCCGGGAAACCTTTCTCGCCCCACCCCTCCCGCGCCGGGCGCCCGCGACGCCAAGGGCCAGCACTCTTCCCGCGGGACTTCTGAGGACTGCGGAGCCAGAATGACCTCTCGCGGCTGACAGGTTTACTTTCCTGCAAGGAGTCCCGGGCCGCCATCCCGGCGCTCAGAGGAGCCGGGAAACCTTTCTCGCCCCACCCCTCCCGCGCCGGGCGCCCGCGACGCCAAGGGCCAGCACTCTTCCCGCGGGACTTCTGAGGACTGCGGAGCCAGAATGACCTCTCGGCGGCTGACGAGGTTTACTTTCCTGCAAGGAGTCCCGGGCCGCCATCCCGGCGCTCAGAGGAGCCGGGAAACCTTTCTCGCCCCACCCCTCCCGCGCCGGGCGCCCGCGACGCCAAGGGCCAGCACTCTTCCCGCGGGACTTCTGAGGACTGCGGAGCCAGAATGACCTCTGGCGGCTGACAGGTTTACTTTCCTGCAAGGAGTCCCGGGCCGCCATCCCGGCGCTCAGAGGAGCCGGGAAACCTTTCTCGCCCCACCCCTCCCGCGCCGGGCGCCCGCGACGCCAAGGGCCAGCACTCTTCCCGCGGGACTTCTGAGGACTGCGGAGCCAGAATGACCTCTCGCGGCTGACAGGTTTACTTTCCTGCAAGGAGTCCCGGGCCGCCATCCCGGCGCTCAGAGGAGCCGGGAAACCTTTCTCGCCCCACCCCCCCCCGCGCCGGGCGCCCGCGACGCCAAGGGCCAGCACTCTTCCCGCGGGACTTCTGAGGACTGCGGAGCCAGAATGACCTCTCGCGGCTGACGCGGCGTCTCCGCGGCTGACAGGTTTACTTTCCTGCAAGGAGTCCCGGGCCGCCATCCCGGCGCTCAGAGGAGCCGGGAAACCTTTCTCGCCCCACCCCCCCGCGCCGGGCGCCCGCGACGCCAAGGGCCAGCACTCTTCCCGCGGGACTTCTGAGGACTGCGGAGCCAGAATGACCTCTCGCGGCTGACAGGTTTACTTTCCTGCAAGGAGTCCCGGGCCGCCATCCCGGCGCTCAGAGGAGCCGGGAAACCTTTCTCGCCCCACCCCCCGCGCCGGGCGCCTGCGACGCCAAGGGCCAGCACTCTTCCCGCGAGACTTCTGAGGACTGCGGAGCCAGAATGACCTCTCGCGGCTGACGCAGGGTTTACTTTCCTGCAAGGAGTCCCGGGCCGCCATCCCGGCGCTCAGAGGAGCCGGGAAACCTTTCTCGCCCCACCCCTCCCGCGCCGGGCGCCCGCGACGCCAAGGGCCAGCACTCTTCCCGCGGGACTTCTGAGGACTGCGGAGCCAGAATGACCTCTCGCGGCTGACAGGTTTACTTTCCTGCAAGGAGTCCCGGGCCGCCATCCCGGCGCTCAGAGGAGCCGGGAAACCTTTCTCGCCCCACCCCCCCGCGCCGGGCGCCCGCGACGCCAAGGGCCAGCACTCTTCCCGCGGGACTTCTGAGGACTGCGGAGCCAGAATGACCTCTGGCGGCTGACAGGTTTACTTTCCTGCAAGGAGTCCCGGGCCGCCATCCCGGCGCTCAGAGGAGCCGGGAAACCTTTCTCGCCCCACCCCTCCCGCGCCGGGCGCCCGCGACGCCAAGGGCCAGCACTCTTCCCGCGGGACTTCTGAGGACTGCGGAGCCAGAATGACCTCTCGCGGCGGCTGACAGGTTTACTTTCCTGCAAGGAGTCCCGGGCCGCCATCCCGGCGCTCAGAGGAGCCGGGAAACCTTTCTCGCCCCACCCCTCCCGCGCCGGGCGCCCGCGACGCCAAGGGCCAGCACTCTTCCCGCGAGACTTCTGAGGACTGCGGAGCCAGAATGACCTCTCGCGGCTGACAGGTTTACTTTCCTGCAAGGAGTCCCGGGCCGCCATCCCGGCGCTCAGAGGAGCCGGGAAACCTTTCTCGCCCCACCCACCCCGCGCCGGGCGCCCGCGACGCCAAGGGCCAGCACTCTTCCCGCGGGACTTCTGAGGACTGCGGAGCCAGAATGACCTCTCGCGGCTGACAGGTTTACTTTCCTGCAAGGAGTCCCGGGCCGCCATCCCGGCGCTCAGAGGAGCCGGGAAACCTTTCTCGCCCCACCCCTCCCGCGCCGGGCGCCCGCGACGCCAAGGGCCAGCACTCTTCCCGCGGGACTTCTGAGGACTGCGGAGCCAGAATGACCTCTCGCGGCTGAGCCGCAGGGTTTACTTTCCTGCAAGGAGTCCCGGGCCGCCATCCCGGCGCTCAGAGGAGCCGGGAAACCTTTCTCGCCCCACCCACCCCGCGCCGGGCGCCCGCGACGCCAAGGGCCAGCACTCTTCCCGCGGGACTTCTGAGGACTGCGGAGCCAGAATGACCTCTGCGCGGCTGACAGGTTTACTTTCCTGCAAGGAGTCCCGGGCCGCCATCCCGGCGCTCAGAGGAGCCGGGAAACCTTTCTCGCCCCACCCCTCCCGCGCCGGGCGCCCGCGACGCCAAGGGCCAGCACTCTTCCCGCGAGACTTCTGAGGACTGCGGAGCCAGAATGACCTCTCGCGGCTGACAGGTTTACTTTCCTGCAAGGAGTCCCGGGCCGCCATCCCGGCGCTCAGAGGAGCCGGGAAACCTTTCTCGCCCCAGCCACCCCGCGCCGGGCGCCCGCGACGCCAAGGGCCAGCACTCTTCCCGCGGGACTTCTGAGGACTGCGGAGCCAGAATGACCTCTCGCGGCTGACAGGTTTACTTTCCTGCAAGGAGTCCCGGGCCGCCATCCCGGCGCTCAGAGGAGCCGGGAAACCTTTCTCGCCCCACCCACCCCGCGCCGGGCGCCCGCGACGCCAAGGGCCAGCACTCTTCCCGCGAGACTTCTGAGGACTGCGGAGCCAGAATGACCTCTCGCGGCTGACATGGTTTACTTTCCTGCAAGGAGTCCCGGGCCGCCATCCCGGCGCTCAGAGGAGCCGGGAAACCTTTCTCGCCCCACCCCTCCCGCGCCGGGCGCCCGCGACGCCAAGGGCCAGCACTCTTCCCGCGGGACTTCTGAGGACTGCGCAGCCAGAATGACCTCTCGCGGCTGACAGGTTTACTTTCCTGCAAGGAGTCCCGGGCCGCCATCCCGGCGCTCAGAGGAGCCGGGAAACCTTTCTCGCCCCACCCCCCCGCGCCGGGCGCCCGCGACGCCAAGGGCCAGCACTCTTCCCGCGGGACTTCTGAGGACTGCGGAGCCAGAATGACCTCTGACGCCAAGGGCCAGCACTCTTCCCGCGGGACTTCTGAGGACTGCGGAGCCAGAATGACCTCTCGCGGCTGACAGGTTTACTTTCCTGCAAGGAGTCCCGGGCCGCGATCCCGGCGCTCAGAGGAGCCGGGAAACCTTTCTCGCCCCACCCACCCCGCGCCGGGCGCCCGCGACGCCAAGGGCCAGCACTCTTCCCGCGGGACTTCTGAGGACTGCGGAGCCAGAATGACCTCTCGCGGCTGACAGGGTTTACTTTCCTGCAAGGAGTCCCGGGCCGCCATCCCGGAGCTCAGAGGAGCCGGGAAACCTTTCTCGCCCCACCCCCCGCGCCGGGCGCCCGCGACGCCAAGGGCCAGCACTCTTCCCGCGAGACTTCTGAGGACTGCGGAGCCAGAATGACCTCTCGCGGCTGACAGGTTTACTTTCCTGCAAGGAGTCCCGGGCCGCCATCCTGGAGCTCAGAGGAGCCGGGAAACCTTTCTCGCCCCACCCCCCGCGCCGGGCGCCCGCGACGCCAAGGGCCAGCACTCTTCCCGCGAGACTCCTGGGTCTTTGCCCGTAATTATGCTGAGGGGCACCGGTGGCTTCCCGCCGAAGTCACCAACCGTTTGGGGTCCAGGATGTATGTGGTGAGGCTATCTGACGGCTGAAAGATACGCCGCCACATAGATCAGCTCTGGCAACGATGGGCTCCTGCGGAACAGGAGACGGAGACCGGAGATCCTTTCAGGCCCAGGGAGCAGTCCCACTCGCCTCCGGACGAGGTGAGTACTGCTGGTTCTCGGCAGGAACCTGAGCCAGGGCGGAACCCTGGACTCACGGACCCTGGGGAGCCTGACAGCCCAGCACTGCCTGGCGCTGAGTCTTGCACGGACCCTAAACCAACTGAAGCCCCGGAGTTAAGGCGGTCAGAGCGAAGCAGAAGAGCCCCTCCCTACTTGTCAGAGTATGAGTGTGTTC
This sequence comes from Gekko gecko, assembly GCA_029375565.1. Classification (NCBI taxonomy): domain Eukaryota; kingdom Metazoa; phylum Chordata; class Lepidosauria; order Squamata; family Gekkonidae; genus Gekko; species Gekko gecko. The sequence goes on from JAPDNY010000002.1 coordinate 15,997,132, forward strand.
CATCTAAGGGGGGAGGAGTTGTTATGTCTTCAGGGACATAAGTGGCAGCATAATCGAGCAGGTGCTCATTATGCGGATCGGAAATATTGTACTTTATTGCCCAATCAGAGGGCTTATGGAGGGAACATCTGTGATTGGTTATTGTGATGAATTATGATTGGACTTTATCTTTACGTTGTGATTGGCTGTTATGAAATATGGTTATTGGTTATTGTTTTGACTGAGGGCGTGGCTACCTCATATCCCACTGTATATAAACCGCTGTGTTCGAATGTGTCTTGGTCTAGCTGGTCTAGCCCTTAGCTGGTCTAAACCTTGGAGCTAATAAAGCTGAATCACTTGTTGAACTTACCTCCTGCGTTAAGTCTCATACTTAACAGTGCTGGAGAAGACTCTTGAGAGGGAGTCCCTCGGACTGCAAGGAGATCAAATCAGTCAATCATGAAAGAAATCAACCCTGGCTGTTCCCTGGAAGGCCAAAGACTGAAGCTCAAATACTTTGGCCACCCAATGAGAAGGGAGCCCTCCCTGGAGAAGAAGACCCTGATGATGCTGGGAAAGACTGGAGGTCAAAGAAGAAGGGGACGGCCAAGGATGAGACGGTCAGACAGTGTCATTGATGCAACGAACATGAAACTGAGCAAACACTGGAGCATGACGGAAGACAGGAGGGCCTGGCGTGATGTGGTCCACGGGGTCGCAAAGAGTTGGACTCGACTGTGTCGCTGAACAACAACAACAAGGCTCTTTCCACATTGTCGGAGTATTTATAATATTTCTTCCCTGTTAGCAGAATGTTTCTGTGTAGATTCAAACTTCTTCAGGACTCTTTTTGTAGCAGGAACTCCTTTGCCTCTTAGGCCACACACCCCTGATGTAGCCAATCCTCCAAGACCTTACAATAGCCCCTGTAAGAAGAGCTCAGTAAGCTCTTCGGGGACTGGCTACATTAGGGGTTTGTGGCCTAATATGCAAAGGAGCTCCTGCTACAAAAAGAGCCCTGAGCTTCTTACACCAGTTTATATCTTTTCAGTGCTTTCTATAGTCTGTGGTTGTCTTTTAGGGGTGAAATAGGAGAAAAGCTCTTTTTGTGCTGGCTAAGCAGTTACCGTGTTTCTCCTTGTGTGCGTTCCTCATTGCAGTAGAACAGTGTCACTCTGACTGAATCTCTTTCCACACTTTGAGCATTTCAAAAGGTTTCTCCCCTGTGTGGATTCTTTGATGCTGTTGAAGATTCTTTGGTGCTTTGAAGACTGCAACTCCAATTGAATCTCTTTCCACACTCTGAGCATTCAAAAGGTTTCTCCCCTGTGTGAATTCTTTTTTAAAAAATAATTTTTATTAATTTTCCAAAATCATAAACAACAAACATATGGAATCCAACTGGAAATATCTCGTACAATTCTTCTATGAGTTTGTTCTATTAAATCAATACTTTTTTTGTTTTACTTGCCCTAGATTGGGCAGAGTTTATTATTTTTTTTAAAGTTACACACAAAAAAAAGCCATACATTTTACAATAACTAGCCAAGTATCTTGCTCACATCATCACGTTTACATACACATGCCCATGTCCCCCCCCTTATGTTAATTTATATTGAACAACTGTCTCTTCCCGTTATGGAACTAATTCATCTAAATTCTATCTGCTATATTTCATTTATCTATAATAAAGAAAAAAGAACACAGACGTTACTGAACAGTATGACTATGCTAATAAAGGCTCGTATTTCTACTAAATTAACAATCTGGTCCCTTTATATATTCTTCCACGTTCCCAATACTGTTAAATTTCAAAATCCCATTAACTCAGGCCTAAACACAATGTATTATATTTTCCCTAGAATCTCAACTCTCATACTAACAATGCCATGCCCATTCTCTAAGTAAACAGCCCATTAAGTATGTTTTTCCCTGTAATTCCTCTCAAAAAATTCAGACTGCCCCTATCTTTCCATCCTCCATCGATTAAACCATTACAAATGCAGAGAGTAGATTATTTCAGATTAAAAAATACATCGTTTATACTTTTCATTAGTCAGTCAAGATATTGCAAAAATTAAAAACACTTTGCTTCAAGTTATATTCTTTACTCAATTGAATACAAATAACAATGTAGGAGTGGAGAAGAAACACAAAGTAAACAGACAGGTCTCGGTAGCTTACAAATTCCAGTTTTGGTGACTCTTTCTCCCATCAAACAGTTAAAGCCCTACAGGCTGGTTGCATCCCCATTCCCATTTCTCCACCCACCCACCCCCGCTTATTTTAACTTATAATCAAAGACAAACATTATTAAACCAAGAATCTATTCCCATTATAAAGCTATTTCATCAATACTCTATCTACAATATTTCATTGTTTCTATGCTAATGTTGACAGTTCAGAGATGCTGCCTCCATTTGTTTAGAAAATTTAAATTTCTCTTGCTTTCTTTGGAAATGTCTCATCAAAATCGTTATTCCTTTGTGTCTTTGATTTTTGAATGTCCCATTCTCTGGTCTGTTTGTGTGCAGAGGCAAGCAGTCTGCATCATTTATATTATATCCATTCAGCCCATCAAGACAGTACCTAGAGAAGGTCTCTCATCCTGGATGTCGAGTGTTGAAGCGGATCCTGTCGTTTCTCATCTTGTGTAGAAGCTGGCATCATCTGACTTTGTGTCTCTGGAATTTCTTCTTCAAAACAATCCCAACACTGCCCCAGAGCTTCCATTACAGCCTTTGTAATTTTTTCTGCCAGTTGGCTTTTTAAATAGTCCCATTGGTCGTCTGCCAACAGTTGTATATTTTCATTTATCTTGTATTCCTTCACTTTGAATGGCGCCGAAAAAACCAACTGTTTCATTTTCTTCTGAACCTAAAATCCCAAAGGTCTCTGTAATTCCTGAATTTGTTCTACTGTACAATTTTTCACCAACATTTTAGTCTTCTTGAAATTGATTTTGAATCCTGCCAACTGTTCATATTGATTTAGTACGCCGATCAAATGGACCATAGATCGGGGGGGGTGTTCTTTTAGTACAATTGCCATATAATCGGCAAAAGCTTGAATTTTATATTCTTTACCCTTTTAACTTCCGTCCTTGGATTTGGTTATCATTTCTCATTGTTTCACATGAGATCTCTAGAGTAAAAATGTGTGAATTCTAAGATGCTGATGGAGAATGCCACTCCCACTGAATCTCTTTCCACACTCTGAGCATACAAAAGGTTTCGCCCCCATGTGGGTTCTCTGATGCTTTTGAAGATTGCCAATCTGACTGAACCTCTTTCCACATTCAAAAGGTTTCTCCCCATGTGGGTTCTCTCATGCACGTGAAGATGGCCACTCTCACTGAAACTCTTTCCACGCTCTGAGCATTCAAAAGATTTATCCCCTATGTGGGTTCTTTAGTGCTTCTGAAGACAGCCACTATTGATGAATCTCTTTCCACACTGTGAGCATTCAAAAGATTTTTCCCGTGTGGGTTCTTTGGTGCTTCTGTAGAGAGCCACTCTCACTGAATCTCTTTCCACACTCTGAGCATTTAAAAGGTTTCTCAGCTCTGTGGGTTCTTTGGTGCTTCTGAAGATTGCCATTATCACTGAATCTCTTTCCACACTCTGAGCATTCAAAAGGTTTCTCCCCTGTGTGGGTTCTCTGATGCTGCTGAAGATGGCCACTCCAACTGAATCTCTTTCCACACTCTGAGCAATCAAAAGGTTTCTCCCCCGTGTGGGTTCTCTGATGCACGTGAAGATGGTCACACCGACTGAATCTCTTTCCACACTCTGAGCAATCAAAAGGCTTCTCCCCCGTGTGGGTTCTCTGATGCACATGAAGCTGACCACTCCGACTGAATCTCTTTCCACACTCTGAGCAATCAAAAGGTTTCTCCCCCGTGTGGGTTCTCTGATGCAAGTGAAAATGGTCACGCCGACTGAATCTCTTTCCACACTCTGAGCAATCAAAAGGTTTCTCCCCTGTGTGGGTTCTCTGATGCAGCTGAAGACTGCCACTCACACTGAATCTCTTTCCACACTCTGAGCAATCAAAAGGTTTCTCCCCCGTGTGGGTTCTCTGATGCACGTGAAGATGGTCACGCCGACTGAATCTCTTTCCACACTCTGAGCAATCAAAAGGTTTCTCCCCCGTGTGGGTTCTCTGATGCACGTGAAGCTGACCACTCAGACTGAATCTCTTTCCACACTCTGAGCATACAAAAGGTTTCGCCCCCATTTGGGTTCTTTGATGCTTTTGAAGATTGCCAATATAACTGAACCTCTTTCCACACTCTGAGCATTCAAAAGGTTTCTCCCCTGTGTGGGTTCTTTGGTGCGTCCGAAGAGAGCCACTCTCACTGAATCTCTTTCCACACTCCGAGCATTTAAAAGGTTTCTCCCCTGTGTGGGTTCTTTGGTGCCTCTGAAGACTGCCACTCACACTGAATCTCTTTCCACACTCTGAGCATTCAAAAGGTTTCTCCCCTGTGTGGGTTCTTTGATGATACTGAAGACCGCCACTGCTACTGAATCTCTTTCCACACTCTGAGCATTCAAAAGGTTTCTCCCCTGTGTGGGTTCTCTGATGCTTCTGAAGAGTGCCACTCACACTGAATCTCTTTCCACACTCTGAGCATTCAAAAGGTTTCTCCCCTGTGTGGGTTCTTTGGTGCTTCTGAAGATTGCTACTCATACTGAATCTCTTTCCACACTCTAAACATTCAAACCGCTCCTTGACTCTGTGTAGTCTCTGGTGTACAAAGAGCTCGGAGCTATTTCTGAAGTACTTTTCACACTGAATGGATTTACTTGCCTTCATTACCCTGTGCTTTGGAATATGTACGTTATGCTGTCTTCTATCTCTCTTCTCAACCACATGACTGCCTTTCTTTCTCATTGGTCTGCCTCGATTCCTGACGTTGTCTTTCAAGTCTTCCCTTTTGACTTTATCTGGCATTTGTCGATGAACTTCCTCATCCTCTTCCTTCCTCTGATCATTCTCTGCTGGGATAAAGACAGAGATCCTGTTAGCACCTGGGAAGGCTTCTAAGGTCCAAAGGCATCTATGTGACTGCAGTTATCTTGACTTCCGGAAAGCTTTTGATACAGTTCCTCATCAAAGGCTCCTAAGTAAGCTTAATAGTCATGGGATAAAAGGACAAGTCCTCCTGTGGATCAAAAACTGGCTTATAAATAGGAAACAGAGAGTGAATATAAATGGGAAGCTTTCTCAGTGGAGGGTCGTAAGCAGTGGGGTACCACAGGGATCAGTACTCGGTCCGATGCTTTTTAACTTGTTTATTAATGATTTGGAATTGGGAGTAAGCAGTGAAGTGGCTAAATTTGCAGATGACACAAAGTTGTTCAGGGTGGTGAAAACTAGGGAGGATTGTGAGGCACTCCAAAGGGATCTGTCGAGGATGGGTGAGTGGGCGTCAATGTGGCAAATAGGGTTCAATGTGGCCAAGTGCAAATTGATGCACACTGGAGCCAATAATCCTGAATATAAATACACGTTGATGGGGTCTGAACTGGCAGAGACGGACCAAGAGAGAGATCTTGAAGTCGTAGTAAATAACTCAATGAAAATGTCTAGACAGTGTGTAGCTGCAATAAAGAAGGCCAACGCTATGCTGGGGATTATTAGGAAGGGAATTGTAAACAAATCAGCCAGTATCATCATGCCCCTGTATAAATCATTGGTGCGGCCTTATTTGGAATACTGTGTACAGTTCTGGTCGCCACATCTCAAAAAGGATATTTTAGCATTGGAAAAAGGGCAGAGAAGGGCAACTAGACTGATAAAAGGGTTAGAACACCTTCCCTATGAAGAAAGGTTAAAACGCTTGGGGCTCTTCAGCTTGGAGAAACGACGGCTGAGGGGTGACATGATCGAGGTTTTTAGGATTATGAATGGGATTGAGCAGGTTGAGAAAGAAGTACTTTTCTCCCTTTCTCACAATACAAAAACTCGTGGGCACTCCATGAAATTGCTGAGCAGTCGGGTTAGAACAGATGAAAGGAAATACTTCTTCACCCAAAGACTGATTAACATATGGAATTCACTGCCACAGGAGGTGGTGGCACCTACAAGCATGGACAGTTTCAAGAGGGAATTAGATAAACATATGGAGCAGAAGTCCATCAGTGGCTATTAGCCACAGGGTATAGATGGGAACTCTCAGTCTGGGGCAGGTGATGCACTCTATTCTTGGTGTTGGAGGGTGCAGCAGTGGGAGGGCTTCTAGTGTCCTGGCCCCACTGCTGGACCTCCTGATGGCACCTGGTATATTTTGGCCGCTGTATGAGAGTGTTGGACTAGATGGGCCATTGGCCTGATTGAACATTGGCTTCTCTTATGTTCTCTCTTATGACTGATGGCCCTTTAAGAACATAAGAACATTAGCGAAGCCAGTGTTGGATCACGTCAGTGGCCCATCCAGTCCAATACTCTGTCACACAGTGGCCAAAAATACCAGGTGTCATCAGGAGGTCCACCAGTGGGACCAGGACACTAGAAGCCCTCCCACTGTTGACGCTCCACCCAAGCACCAAGAATACAGAGCATCCCTTGCCCCTGACCGAGAGCTCCTATTTATATTTTGTGGCTAATAGCCCCTGATGAACCCCTCCTCTATATGTTTATATATACTGTACAAAACGTTGCTCAGAAGTGAATCAGAAATCCCCCATGGCCCTTCCTTGCCCTTTTCCCGTGACCTAACTGTGAAGGATACTCACTCTCAGGCTGTTTATTCGGGAAGGAAATCTGGCCTTGGGATCCCCTTGAGGAAATCTTCAGCCTTTCTTTAGATGCAAGGCCGTTGTCGATCTCCACCGTAGTCTCTCTTATACTCCTGCCTTCGTTCGGAGAGAGGCAGAGAGAAAGAGAGAGAAAGTGGTCACTCTTATATGGGTCAAGATCAAAGCCCACCATCCCGACCAGTATAAGGGGGAATAGATCTGTGTGGCAAAGCATCCTAGTTCCCAAAAGGGATTATGTGATTATTAAGTGGCCAACTCTGAGTGGCAGGTGTTTGTGACTTGAGTCTTCCTGCGGCTAACATCCTTCTCTTTTTCAAGGCTGGCCTGAAGAATGCGGTCACTAGTCAACAGTAACTGGTTAACCATGAGAACCTGTTATCCGGTTGTGTAGCCAGGAGGGAGGGGGATTAGGAGGGTGCTGACTGCCTCTGGAAAATTCCATCAAGGAAGACCCTTGATTGGGTCATTAGGACCACCTGACCCTAGGAGGCAGAAAGTGTCATACCTGTGGATACAAGAGGGAAGCTGGGCTAAATTCATGCCATATTAGTAGGTCTTGATATTTTCTTGCTGCAACATGATGAATAGTTTTCTGTAGAGCAACTTAGGCTACGGCTGGAATATTCATGCTGCAGCAAGAGGTGCCATCGAATACCAAGTACTGCACGTGTCAGAGGGGACAGTTTGCTGCTTTCCTTGTTTTCCTGTTGCTGAGCTGTGTGTTTCGTGATGTTTTGTTTTTAAATCCGTAATTAACCTTTCTATATCTAAAAAGGGGTCTGCTTGACTTGTGTGCTCTCTTCTCATGAACCCACTGAACAGGGAGCTGCTCAGGTCCAAACAGTAGAGGCCCAGGGGGACCCAGTCTTCGGTTCTTGACAGGATCGTCTGCAGGTCACAGGCAGAGCGGATGTCTGTGATCCCATTCAGGGGGAAGGGTGTCTCGTAAAGGTTGGCACCAGTGAAATGAGGATCCGGCCCCTTCCAGAGCCTTCCTGAGGGCCTCTCATCCCCCCGTTTTGCCTCAGGCCGGGACACCTTCTCTGGCTCGGGCGATGGCCACAACACTGGGCTCTGTTGCCCCTGGGCAAGAACACACCCAGTCACACAGGAACCTGCCTTCTACCGGATCAGACAACTGGGTCCATTGAAGTCAGTGTTGCCAGCTCGGTCCGGCAGCTGCTCTCCAGGGTCTCAGGCAGAGGTGTTTCACATCACCTCCTACCTGGTCCCTTGTACTGAAAATGCTGGGGATTGAACCTGGGACCTTCTGCAGGCTCTGCCAGGGAGCCACCGCCCACCCACCCCCAAGGAGCGGGACAGGCCTCAAAACTGTGAACAGCTATTCAGTATTTTGATTCCTGCCTCCTCACAATGGCCGGAATTTGCACCTTTGCCACCAAGGAAAGACCCTTACCCAGAAAGGCCACATTCTCGTAGTTCTCCAGCATGACTTCCCTGTACAGAGCTCTTTGTCCCAGATCCAGCAGGGCCCATTCAGCCTCGGTGAAATCGATGGACACCTCCTCGAAGGAAAAGGGGCCCTGAAAGGAAAAGCCGATTTCGTCATCAGAGCTCACGCCAGACTGGAAGGAAGGAGGCTGGGAAGGTACGGGATGTGTGGCTTGGGATGGGTAAAGGGAACAGCGTAGAGGTGTTCAGAAAAACAGAAATGCTGGCATTTTTCGGCTTCAGGTAGATCACCTCCAAAAAATACCGGTAGATGCTGAATTTCCCCAGTCCAATACCGGTAAAGTACTTAGATTGGGGAAATATTTGGTATTCCCGAATATTTTCAGGTCTGATATACACCACCAGAGGGAAAGGAGGCATGTTACAATGTTGTCCTTCCCTTAGGCAGCCCATAGACTTCCTTGTCAATTTCACTCCCCCCCCCCAGTCAGCCCAGAGTGTAATTGACAAGGGAAGGCCTCTGCTGTGTGCCTTCCCTCCTCTAGCCAACGCGGGGAAGCAAAGGGCAGGTTTAAAATGCCTTTCTTTCCCTCCCCGATGTCAGTATACCTTTTTCGGTATAGAAAAATGAACCCGAAAAAAGGTCGCATAATTTCAGCTTTTTGGGGTTGTGCTATACTGGTAGCTGAATACAGATCAAAATGCACACCCCCTAGAACAACGTTCAGAGGATCTCTCGCCCAGACACCTTGCAGAAACTGCAGGAGCAACTGCTCCCCTGAGAAAGGAGAGGTCACCTGGGCTGTCCCCGCTGCTCATCTCAATGTGTCCTTGGGCATTTCTGTGTAATAGGCCTCTCTGTTTGGTTCCTCTCCCATAAGGCTTTGCGGGCTTAGCTACTGTCCTTTCCGAACCCTCTCTCTAGCCTGACAAGGCACTCTGCTCCAAAAATAATAGTTTACATTTTTCTAGGTCTATCATCTCACCCTCGTACTGTGTCAAGGACTCCTAGTGAGAAGATTTTTAGCTTCTGACCTGCAACATACTTGCTGAACCAGGCCTCTTCGCTTCCAATAAAGTCTACACATAACATCCTTCACGGTCTAACTAGGGCATGAGTTCAAGGTGAAAACTGTTGTCTTTATTTTGATACTAGGGAGCAAAGCCCGTTGTGGTGGAAGACAACGGGCCCTAGAAAGGAAGGAAGGGAGGTGGAAGGGAGAGAGGGTTGGAGGAAGGAAGGAAGGAAGGAAGGAAGGAAGGAAGGAAGGAAGGAAGGAAGGAAGGAAGGAAGGAAGGAAGGAAGGAAGGAAGGAAGGAATAGGGGGAAGAGTGAAAGAAAGGAGAGAGGAAGAAAGGAAAACGGGGAAAGGAAAAGGGGAAAGGAAGGGAAGAGGGGCAGAAAAGGGCTTCTCTGGGCCCAGAGAAGGCCTTTTCTGTCCCCCACACACCATCCCCTGGGCCTTCAATGGGGGCACTAGGCCCAGAGAAGGCCTTTTCTGCCCCTCACGCAACATCCCCTGGGCCTTCTATGGGGCACTAGACCCAGAGAAGGCCTTATCCGCCGCTCACACGCCATCCCCTGGGCCTTCTATGGGGCACTAGGCCCAGAGAACGCCTTTTCCACCCCCACACACCATCCCCTGGGCCTTCTATGGGGCACTAGGCCCAGAGAAGGCCTTTTCCACCCCCACACACCATCCCCTGGGCCTTCTATGGGGGCACTAGGCCCTGAGAAGGCCTTTTCTGCCCCCACACGCCATCCCCTGGGCCTTCTATGGGGCACTAGGCCCAGAGAAGGCTTTTCCGCCCCCCACATACCATCCCCTGGGCCTTCTATGGGGGCACTAGGCCCAGAGAAGGCTTTTTCCGCCCCACACCATCCCCTAGGCCTTCTATGGGGGCACTAGGCCCAGAGAAGGCCTTTTCTGTCCCCCACACGCCATCCCCTGGGCCTTCTATGGGGCACTAGGCCCAGAGAAGGCCTTTTCCTCCCCTCACACGCCATCCCCTGAGCCTTCTATGGGGGCACTAGGCCCAGAGAAGGCCTTTTCTGTCCCCACACGCCATCCCCTGGGCTTTCTATGGGGCACTAGGCCCAGAGAAGACCTTTCCTCCCTCACACGCCATCCCCTGAGCCTTCTATGGGGGCAGTAGGCCCAGAGAAGGCCTTTTCTGTCCCCACACACCATCCCCTGGGCCTTCTATGGGGGCAGTAGGGTGACCCATAGAAGGTCCAGGGGATGGTGTGTGGGGGCGGAAAGGCCTTCTCTGGGCCTAGTGCCCCATAGAAGGCCCAGGGGATGGTGTGGTGGGGCGGAAAAGGCCTTCTCTGGGCCTAGTGCCCCCATAGAAGGCCCAGGATGGCGTGGGGACGAAAAGACCTTCTCTGGGCCTAGTGCCCCCATAGAAGGCCCAGGGGATGGTGTGTGAGGGGCGGAAAAGGCCTTCTCTCACTTGCCTCAGCCTTGAGGGCCTGTCCCTGCGCTCACACTCCAGACGGTCCTCTCCTGTTGGATGACTGGAGCAGACTGAGCTGAGAACACTGACTGGGGCTGACGTGGGCGGGACTTTGCGAAGCAGCCAGTCAGCCCTGGCCTGTGTCTTCTGACTGCCAGTTCTTGAGCCGAATCAATTATGGCAAGCATAGAATGTTGTGGAACCAAAATTCAAATATATATAAGGACAGGATAGGATTCTTCCGCTAAATGTTAACCTTCGTCGATGTGGGCTGAACCAATGGCTACCGAGGGTCTAAATTGCTGAAGACTTCTTTGCTCTGTGGTTGGTCTTCAATCCGCTCTCTGTGAGCTCTTGTTGACTAGACCGGGGCGCTCCGTATTTCACACTAGTGCACCAGGTTTGTGTTGAGGTATTCTGTGCTGAAACTTGGCAATGTTATGTTTTTATCCTAAAAGATCTGTAAGTGCTAAACAATGCTCCCTCTAAGGTGTGGAGTCGGGTGAGCAAAACTTCTACTTTGTGAGCGACTGGGATTAAAGTTGTGAGTGAGCGATTTAGCTACTGCACAAATTAGCTTGCTCTGGAGTCATCCTTCCTGAGCTAAGACAAAAACATGTGAGCCGGGGGCTAAAAAACTGTGAGCTAGCTCATACTAACTCATCTTAGAGGGAATGCTGGTGCTAAAGTACTTTCTGGCCTCAGGAAGCTTATCTTGTAAATAACCTGGGAGGGTTTTTTTTAGAACTATGGTCTCTCTCTATGGATTCCGTCACTCCCTTGACAGCCTCCAGCCAGACGGTAAAAGAGCGAAAGGGGAACGGGAGGGTCCCAGGGAAACAGGCCGGGGGTCCCCGAATACAGTAACACTCACCTCTCCTACCTGGACTGGAGGGGCGGCAGCCATTTCCACAGCTCTGAAAAGATGTCGGCTCAACAGCATCTCTTCACTGCCTGTTCCTGAGACAAAGAAGGAAGGAAAGAAGGGCGTTTGCTTGCTTGTTCCCTGCTTCACAGCCCCGTGCCCGGGGTTGTGAAATTTTGCTCTGCATACACTCAACGCACTTTTATATACTTTTTACCGAATTCTGGGAGAGGCAAAAGAGAAGTACACAGTACCTGTGAGCCTCAGGATTATAAATGTGGCTAACAAATTTCAGACTTCTGTGAGACCTGTGTTTGCTCTGCGGGGAGGGAAAGACGTCGCATGACACGTCACCATCCCTTTCGGACCAGACGTGACTCGAGCCCATCTGGAGACTCGTGGGGAGTATGAGTGAGTTCTCGGAGTGTCTCTTGGCAGGCTCACTTCCCCAACGAGGTTTTCAGCCAGATGCAACATCAACAGGACACCACATCTGTCCCAAAGCCCCTCCCCAAAGCTCCTGGGGGGGCAGTCCACCGCCTGCCACCCGTCCCCGCAGCACACTTTTCCCCACTGCAGTGTGCCAGATGCCCCTCGAAGCACAGGCCCAGAAGCCAAATTTTCATAATATAATTGGCCCCCCGAGGAACTGGTTTTCAGAGCTCTGCTGCCCCAGAAGGTGGAGGCTCCCTTTAGCCCCCAGGCTGAATAGATCTGTCCAGGCTTATCTAGCTCTCCCCCCCCCGCCCTGGCAACTTGATTTCTTTTTATGGAAGGAAGGTGAGATATGAACTTTTTAATTAAAGGGAAGAATTGCCCTCCAGGAATTGGTCTCATCTCCTTTTGGAGGCATCAGAGTTACTGGACATTGGAGGGCCGCAAATTAACTCTGTCTTGTGTGCAGAATTATTTATTTTTATCCTGACCAGAACTCTCTGCCCATCACATTCACGGGGTGCCCCAACTGCACCCAGGAACACTGGGTCCTTACCACAGGAGAGGGGATCTTGGGCACGCTCCACGGCCTGCGCCCCCTGCCCTTGCTCCAAGGAAGCTCCTTCCGCCTCAGGGGTTGTAGCTTCCATCTTCAGGGATGGTGCCCACACCTGAAAAAAGCAGCGAGGGAGAGGGGTAAGAGGTGGAATGGAAAAGAGACCATCGGGATGTTGGGGTATACAGCATACCTCTATGCCCCGGTGCACACTGCAGGACCGGTGTTTTTCCCCTCAGGGTCCATTTCCTCAGGGTTTATTTCGTTGTTCTTGGTAAAGGCGGGTCTGTGGGTGTGCTGCTTTGGACACAGATGTTGAGAAATGGTGGGGGATCTGTCGGGGCCAGCCCACCCCTGCACAACAGCCGGTCCCCATGGAGGGTCTTCTGACTCCCCTGCTGCAGACTCCCCTCAAATCACCCGCTGGCAAGCACAGGTCTGTCGTGTCTCCGGGACACAGGCAGGCTCTGGGAGGGGGGGAAGGGGGGTCCTTCCATGTGCAAACACTCTGGCTGGGCGGGAGGCCGGGTCCTTCCATGTGTGGGGAACCGCTGGGAAAAAACTTCAGCCTGTCACAGCTGGTTAGGGTGACTTGTGGAGTAACGGGGGGGGGGGGTGTCAAAATTTCCCAGGATTGGTGTAGGAGCCTTCACCCCGCCCCTTTGCAGCCGAGGGCGGGCTGTTTGTTGTGTTGAGAGTCCAGATGGTCAGAAGCCTCTCCAACACACATCTGGCCTGGAGGAGAGTTTGCTTTTTAAGGGCGTGTTTTAGTCAGAGAGAAATTTTGTCTGGGTTGTTTTTTGCGTTTATTCCTTTCAAAAAAGGATGGAACAGGTCTGGGGTTTTTTTTCCTGCTCGCATGCTTTAACGTGGGGGGGGGACCAGAGACTCTGACATGTTTGGTAAGTAAATGTTTTTTCCCTGCTTGCTTGTGTGTGGGTGTGGGTGTTTTTCAAGTTAAGGCTGCTTTCTGTGAATTAAAATGTTTAAAAGCTGTTTCTGAAGGGGCCAGGGGAGACGTTGGCTGAAAGAGAGAGAGAGAGGAGGGGGCTTCAGAAATTCTCTCTTTGCCATCTAACAAATGTTGGAAACGTAAACATGCCGAAGGTTCCTTTTACCATGTGTGGTGGACTTGTGATACAGCAAAAATATTCTGGACTGCAATACATACAGAGATGGAGAAAATTTTGAAATGTACCTTCAAGAAAGAACCTGAAATGTTTCTTCTAGGTCTTAAACTAGAAGAAATAAACGTGAGTAAAAGAACATTGATATGGTACACAGTAACAACTGCCAGAATGGTCTATGCTCAAAGTTGGAAAAATGAAAAAAATTCCTGAACTCTGGGACTGGTTAAGAAAACTGCTATTTATGGCAGAAATGGATAAATGGACAAGAAAACTTAACAAGTTAGAAGCAGAAACCTTTTTGGAAGATTGGAATGACTTTAAAGAATATATAGAGGAACATTGGGAAATGAAGGATAGCATATTTAGTTTGGAAAACAACTAGAGATGTAACAAATGTATACAATTAATAAGTATTAGTAGTACTTGCAAATAAGCAAACTGTGTTACCTGTAGAATGTATATGATAACAGTGAATGAATATGTATTATTTATTGATAAAACGGTGGAAACAATGCTGGGAGCCAATGGGGGGAAGGGAAGTTGAAGAAAAGGATATGATTTATATTATTTTAGCTAAATTGTGAAGTATGGTAAATCCTAATAAAATTTGTTTAAAAAAAGAAAAGAAATTCTTCCTTTACCTATTCCTGTGCAATGGTGCCACCTTTTCTAAAAAAATAAAGTCTTGAGACGTTAAATTTTAAAACAGTTGTGTTTTTCTTCTTCTAAAAATAAAAATGAGACAACTGAAAGATTTGGAAATCTTATTAAGACGTGCTTTGCAGCCTCTAGGGAAACATCTTAATCCTAAAAAGGCGCTTGCCCTCTGTGGCAACCGTAGAACATGAAACAGAGACACGCCCAGGAAACCTCACGCCTTGAACGGAACTTTGTTGGGCTTGGAGGTGCCGTTGGACTCTTCACTTTGGGCTCTGGTCGATGCCTAGGCTCCCTCCCGGGTCACTGGCCAATCAACACAACTCTTAAGCATGTGCAGAGTGCGGTATCGGGGCAGACAGGGCGGGTTTGCAAGCATGGGCCGGGAAGTGGTGCCAGCCTGCACCGTGGGTAGGGGCTCTTGAAGAAGGCCTTCATAAGTGCTGGTGTTGATGCAGACATTGGGGAGGGGTGCTGGGAGGAGACCCCCACCCCTTCCCCTGGCTGCTTGCACACTGTTGTCAGTGCCTGGGGAATTCCAGCTTCCCTGCTGCCAACAGGCTACCTTTTGGCTATGCTCCTGCAACGGGTTGGACTAGATGCCCTCCAAGGTCCCTTCCAACTCCAACATTCTCTGATTCCACTTTCCACAGTTTTAGAAGTGTAGAAAATGGGCTCACACCTCTGAAAAAATGGGAACGGGCATTGTCTTTTCTTTTCTTGGGGGGTGCTTATCTATTCTGGCAGAGGCGCTGCTGCCTTTAAGAAACACGGTTTCAAACTGAGGTGAGATTTACATTTTAACATTTTTGTTGTTGTTCAGTCGCACAGTCGAGTCCGACTCTTCGCGACCCCATGGACCAGATTACGCCAGGCCCTCCTGTCTTCCGCTGTCCGCTGAAGTTTGCTCAATTTCATGTTCGTTGCATCGATGACACTGTCTAACCATCTCATTCTTTGCCGTCCCCTTCTTCTTTGACCTTCAATCTTTCCCAGCATCAGGGTCTTCTCCAGTGAATGCTCCCTTCTCATTTGGTGGCCAAAGTATTTGAGCTTCAGCTTCAGGATCTGGCCTTCCAGGGAACAGTCAGGGTTGATTTCTTTTAGGATTGACTGATTTGATCTCCTTGCAGTCCAAGGGACTCTCAAGAGTCTTCTCCAGCACCATAGTTCAAAAGAATCTATTCTTCGGCGCTCGGCCTTCCTTATAGTCCAACTCTCACAGCCATACATTACTACGGGGAATACCATTGCTTTGACCATGCGGACTTTTGTTGGCAGGGTGATGTCTCTGCTTTTTATCATGCTGTTTAGGTTTGCCATCGCTTTCCTCCCAAGGAGCAGGCGTCTTTTAATTTCATGGCTGCAGTCACCATCTGCAGTGATCTGGGATCCTAGGAACGTGAAGTCTGTCACTACTTCTACGACTTCCCCTTCTATTTGCCAAGGAGTGATGGGGCCAGATGCCATGATCTTAGTTTTTTTGATGTTGAGCTTCAAGCCCACTTTTGCACTCTCCTCTTTCACCCTGAGCAAGAGGCTCTTTAGATCCTCTTCACTTTCTGCCATCAGAGTGGTATCGTCTGCATATCTGAGGTTATTGATCTTTTCCCCAGCAATCTTAACTCCAGCTTGTGATTCATCCAGGCCAGCATTTCGCATGATGTACTCTGCATATAAATTAAATAAGCAAGGTGACAATATACATCCTTGTCGTACTCCTTTTCCTATGCTAAACCAATCAGTTGTTCCATATCCGGTTCTAACTGTTGCTTCTTGACCCTTATACAGGTTTCTCAGGAGACATATGAGGTGGTCTGGTACTCCCATCTCTTTAAGAACCTGCCATAATTTATTGTGATCCACACAATCAAAGGCTTTAGCATAGTCAATGAAGCAGAAGTAGATGTTTTTCTGGTATTCTCTTGCTTTCTCCATAATCCAGCGAATGTTGGCAATTTGATCTCTAGTTCCTCTACCTCTTCGAAACCCAGCTTGTACTTCTGGCAGTTCTCTATCCACGTACTGTTGGAGCCTAGCTTGTAGGATTTTGAGCATGACCTTGCTAGCGTGTGAAATGAGTGCAATTGTGCGATAGCTTGAACATTCCTTGACGTTTCCCTTCTTTGGGATTGGAATGTAAACTGACCTTTTCCAATCCTGTGGCCACTGTTGTGTTTTCCAAATTTGTTGGCAAATTGAGTGCAGCACTTTAACAGCATCTTCTTTTAAGACTTTGAATAACTCAGCTGGGATACCATCACCTCCACTAGCTTTGTTGTTAGTAATGCTTTCTAAGGCCCATTTAACTTCGCTTTCCAGGATGTCTGGCTCAAGGTCAGTGATTATACCATCGTGGTTGTCAAGGACATCGAGGTCCTTCTTGTATAGTTCTTCTGTGTACTCTTGCCATCTTTTCCTAATCTCTTCTGCTTCTGTTAGGTCCCTACCGTTTTTGTCCTTTATCATGGCCAGCTTTGCATGGAACGTTCCCTTGATTTCTCCAATTTTCTTGAAGAGATCTCTAGTCCTTCCCAATCTATTGTTTTCCTCTATTACTTTGCATTGTTCATTCAGGAAAGCCTCCTTATCTCTCCTTGCTGTTCTCTGGAAATCTGCATTCAGTTGGGCAAATCTTTCCTTTTCCCCATTGCCTTTAGCTTTCCTTCTTTCCTCTGCTATGTGTAAAGCCTCATCAGACAGCCACTTTGCTTTTTTGCATTTCTTTTTCTTTGGGATGGCGGTGAGTGCTGCCTCCTTTACAATGTCACGGACCTCTGTCCATAGTTCTTCAGGTACTCTGTCTATCAAATCTAGTCCCTTAAACCTATTCTTCACCTCTACTGTATATTCATCGGGGATGCGATCTAGGTCAAATCTGAATGGCCTTGTGGTTTTCCCAACTTTCTTCAATTTAAGTCTGAATTTTGCAATGAGTAGCTCATGATCTGAGCCACAGTCAGCTCCAGGTCTTGTTTTTACTGACTGGATAGAGCTTCTCCATCTTTGACTGCAAATTATATAGTCAATCTGATTTCGGTGTTGCCCATCTGGTGATGTCCATGTGTAGAGACGCCTCTTAGGTTGTTGGAAAAGGGTGTTTGCTATGACCAGCATGTTCTCTTGACAAAACTCTGTTAGCCTTTGCCCTGCTTCATTTTGTTCTCCAAGGCCAAACTTGTCTGTTATTCCGGTTACCTTTTGATTTTCTACTTTAGCATTCCAGTCCCCTATGATGATGAGGACATCATTTTTTGGTGTTAGTTCTACGAGCTGTTGTAGGTCTTCGTAGAACTGGTCCACTTCAGCCTCTTCTGCAGCAGTGGTTCGGGCATAGACTTGGATTACTGTGATATTGAATGGATTGCCTTGGATTCGGACCGAGATCATTCTGTCATTTTTGAGATTGTATCCCAATACTGCCTTTCTCACTCTCTTGTTGACTATAAAGGCCACACCATTTTTCCTACGGGATTCCTGGCCACAGTAGTAGATATAATGGTCTTCTGAGTTAAATTCGCCCATTCCTGTCCACTTTAGTTCACTGATTCCCAAGATGTCGATGTTCATTCTTGCCATCTCATTTTTGACCACGTCAAGCTTACCTTGATTCATAGATCTTACATTCCAGGTTCCTATGCAGTATTCTTCTTTGCAGCATCGAACTTTCCTTTCACCGTCAGACACATCCACAACTGAGCGTCCTTTCGGCTTTGGCCCAGCCGCTTCACTCTTTCTGGGGTTACTCGTACTTGCCCTCTGCTCTTCCTCAGTAGCATACTGGACACCTTCCGACCTGAGGGGCTCATCTTCCGGCGTCATATCTTTTAGCCTTTTGTTACTGTCCATGGGGTTTTCTTGGCAAAGATACTGGAGTGGGTTGCCATTTCCTTCTCCAGGGGAAGGAAATGGCAGTAAATGGCATTTTAACATATATATATAAAAATGGTTTGAAGAGATCTCTGTTTCACCCAAAAGCTTCTTTGGCTACAGCAAACTAACAGGTGTATTAAAAGTTAGGAAACCAGAACTAAACAAAGTCAGCTATGAGTGTTTAATACTCCCGCCTGCTTTTAACTTTTCTGCAAAAGCCTCTTTCTGCAAACATTTTAAATTTCACAAAAAACACCACAGATTGTGTGTTTGACCACAAAGTGGTCAAGGACCCCTGGTTAATTCAGTTTGACTCCAAAATACTGAATTTCATCTGGTCATACCCCTACAGCACAACCCTGATAAAGCATAGGAGAGCTTCCTCAGCCAGAGGCAGTATATCTGAAAACCTTTCCATCCATGAAACTACAGGGGAGGAATGTGTTTTTAATATATTGTACAGGGCGGCTCTGGCTATTCTAAAAATGGTGCAGCTGCCGGAATACCCCGCCTGGTATTCTTATCTGTTCTGTCCAGAGACTGTTCCCCCTGTCGGGGTCTGACTAGGGGGGCGCAAACTTATTAAGGATCCCAACGTTTCAGAAACATGTTATAACCTACTTATGAACTGAACAACAACAGAAAAAACAGCCTTGCTACCATGGTGCACATTTTAAAAACCACTGCTTAAAAACAGCGGAACCCTAGAACCGGGGCTCCACTTTCTGCCTGTGCACTTCTCTGTAACACCACCTGTCTTGCTCTACTCCAAACCCCAGAGGGTGGAAAGTGCTCCTTCTAGTCACACAGGCAGCTGTGAATCTTTTCTTCTGCACACGAACTGAACATAAGAACGTAAGAGAAGCCCATGTTGGATCAGGCCAGTGGCCCATCCAGTCCAACACATTCTGTGTCACACAGTGGCCAAAATTACCAGGTGTCCAGCAGTGGGGCCAGGACACTAGAAGCCCTCCCACTGTTGACCTGCCCCCAAGCACCAAGAAGACAGAGCCTCCCTTGCCCCAGACCGAGAGTTCATATAGGAACATAAGAGAAGCCCATGTTGGATCCGGCCAAGGGCCCTTCCAGTCCAACACTCTCTGGGTGACACAATGGCCAAAAATACCAGGGGTGCCATCAGGAGGTCCACCTGTGGGGATGGGTTGCCAGGCTCCAGGTGGGCGCTCCTGCCCCCCACACCTCCGCCAGCCCCCCTCCAGGATCTCCTTCCTCCTTCTCCCCCCCTTCTATCTCACTCTCAGCCGCCGCTCCCCCCCACCACCCTCCAAAATTTGCCCCTGGGACGGGAAGCCACTCGAACTTCCCCCGGTCTCCCAAGGCGCCGAATGCGGATCCTGCACCAAAGTCGGCCGCGGGAACCTCGATGCTGCTCTGCACGAAGGGGACAGGGAGGCTCTCCGCGGGGCGGGGGGGGGGAGGAAGGGCAAAGGGGGGCGGGGGGGAACTGGGGGGGGCGGGTGCCACTGCGCGGGGTCTTGCGAGCAAAAAGGACACTCGGGGGCTCCCGGCCTGGAAGCTGCGAGCGGCGATTCGGCTGCTACGTGAATCAAGTTTGCTCTTCCGGAGCCTGAGCGGAGACGGAGCTGTGTGAGCTGGAGGCTAAACCACTGTGAGCTGGCTCACACTCGCTCGGCTTAGAGGGAACCCTGGCGGGCGCGCTCCTTCCTCCCGCCCCCCCTCGGTGCTCCCCCTCCTCCTCCTGCATTGCAGCCCCCGCCAGCCCCGTGGAGCTCACCAGGGTCCCTCCAGCCCCCCGAGTAGAGGCCGGTCCGGAGGCGCCTCCTTGCAAAAGCGGAGGAGGAGGAGGAGGAGGGGGGAGGAAATGCGCCCCCCCGTGCAAACCCACCTCCCTTCCCCCCCCCATGGGCCTCTCTAGGACTGCGGATCTCGCTCTCTTTAACCCTTCGGGGCGGTGCCCGTTTTGCAGAGAGGAAAAAAGGGAGGGCGGCGGGACTCGTGCATGAGGCGGCACGGCACTCGGCGTCCCTTGCCGGAAAGCCCGTCGAATCCGACTGTGGGGGCGCTGCGCTCATCTCCCGTTTCCAAGCCGAAGAGCCAGCGCTGTCCGAAGACGTTCCCGTGGCCGGGTGGCCATGGGCATGACTCGACCCCTTAGCCGGGGTAAAGGAGGAGGGGAACGAGGAGAAGAAGAGGAAGAAGGAGAGGAGGAGAGGAGGAGGAAGAAGAAGAAGAAGAGGAAGAAGTTCTTGTTCCCAACCTGGACAGCCCTACTTGATATCACACTGTATTCGCCAGGACAAGAAATGCAAAGCTTTTCTTCTAAGTTTCTAGTCCTCATCAGGGTTGTAAAACCGCCCTTCAAAATGCCTCCTGAAATCCCAGAAACGGGAGGGATTCCGAACAGGGCTGCCTTCCACAGGGGACCCACTCCCTGCTGCAACCCGTAAGCGGAAGGTTTTTCAGTGTGAAATGTTGAGGTTCTTCAGTCACAGGCTCCGAAAACGGGCTTCCCCGGTCCACCTTGGTCGCCGGAGGGGGATGGGGGGTGAGGTTGCCAGCTCCCGGCTGGGGAACTCCTGGAGATTTGGGGGTGGAGCCCGGGGTGGAGAGGGAACCTCAGTGGGGCAAGGCTGGACTGGATGGGCCCTCCCTGGTCTGACCCAGCAGGGCTCTTCTGAGGCTCAATGAACTGGTTGGCCCTCTCTGCTCTGTTGCTGGCCCTCCTCCAGAGGAACTGGCTGGCCCCTGTGTGAGAAGCCAGGATGCCGGACTAGCTGGACCCTCCCTGGTCTGCCCTGTTGCTGGCCCTCCAGAGGAACTGGCTGGCCCCTGTGTGAGAAGCCAGGATGCCGGACTAGCTGGACCCTCCCTGGTCTGCCCTGTTGCTGGCCCTCCTCCAGAGGAACTGGCTGGCCCTTGTGTGAGAAGCCAGGATGCTGGACCAGCTGGACCCTCCCTGGTCTGCCCTGTTGCTGGCCCTCCTCCAGAGGAACTGGCTGGCCCCTGTGTGAGAAGCCAGGATGCCGGACTAGCTGGACCCTCCCTGGTCCGATCCAGCAGGGCTCTTCTGACCTTCTTCTCCTCTGCGAGACGGAGCAGCTTCAGGGTGGAGTCAACTGCACGTGCTCCATGGTGTGGAAAAGGCGGCTGCAGGGCCTGTTTTCAGACATCTCCAAAATTTGTAAAAAATATATATATATCCTGCTCCTTAGTGTTCATATCGATAGTCGACTGCTCATGTCGAGGTCCTGGCAGTTTTCCAGTGAGTGATGTTCTTTAAAACCCTTAGGATAGGGGGTGCGTGGGTGGGGGGGGATGACAGCTGAGGAGGGGGCTGAGAGGCCCCAGGGTGGGGCGGCCTGCCAAAGGGTGCATTCTCTTGCCCGCCCCGTGAGCAGAGGGGCTCTCCCAGAAGCCTCAGAGCAGCCAGGTTCGAGTCCGACCGCGCTTTGGAGCTCAGCCAGGAGTCCGGCCTCGGAGCCGGCTGTTCTCCCAAAGACCAACGTGGCTCCCCTTTTGGAAACAGCCTCAGAGAAGTTTGCTGGGTGGAAACTCAACCCTTTCTGAGGCTGCGTCCAAAGGCTCCCATAAGACCAGCCCAGTTTCATTCCGGGTCTAAGCCTTTGTGAGCCTGTGCGCTTCACCGTGAGTTTATCCCCTGGATGGAACTTGAAGGTCGGTGCCCCTGGACTCAAAACAGGGTTCCGCTGCTTGAGGGACCCACCTGGACGTATCTTTAGGAGACTGGTTTGTGAGCTGCGGTGGCTCAAGTGGTTAAGACGCTGAACTGCAGGCTGGAAGGTCGGTGGATTCGGCAGTTCGAGACCCAAGAGTGCTGCATGACGGAGTGAGCTCCCGTCTCTGGTTCCAGCTCCTGCCAACCTAGCAGTTTGCAAGCAGATAAATAGGTACCACTTCGGTGGGAAGGTAACAGCGTTCTGTGCGCCTTAGCGT